>CM038793.1:304953651-305553651 GCA_021764765.1 Vicia sativa
TTATGGTGCGTGACTCGATGATATTAATGATGTATGGTTCTTTCAGTACTTTGGTTTTCGGGGAGTGGGTTTTAAGTGATTCGTCTTTAAGTTGTGGCCGAGCACTGCCAGGTGGCTCGCGGGAGGCGGTCGTGAGGGTATAATGTGAGCGACCGGTAGGCCCGTTGGTCTCGGGAGTCTAAGGAGTCTATCCTCGCGCCGTTTGTCATCAGGCGGCGGGGAGCGACCCTGCTCGGGCGGTGGGTTGTCTGGGTGTCAGTAGAGTTCCCAGAGCCACGACTCCCGAGTCCCTCGCGCGATTAAGCGGCCTCTTTCTCCTGTAAGTGAGGTGTGACATGGGAGGCATCGAAGGTGGCCGGGGTTCGATCTTGGTAGCTTTCCTAAAATCGTCTGGGGGGAGGAGCCTCTCTCCAAGGTACCGCTCATTTGATCGTCGCAGGGACTTGTATGCTTCCTGAAGCGGCCAATGTACTCCCGAGTGTTTCGCCTTCAATAATAGCCTCGAGGAGGCCTCGGCTTGGATGCTCATGAGGTCATGGAACGTGCTCGTGAACTAGGCCTTAAGTTCCCTCCAAGTGTATGGACTGGGCAAGCTTTTGTCGCTTTTCCGAGAGAGTGGAAACAACACCATTTGATTGGCCCACGTTGAGGTATTGGAGCATGGCCTCAATCCATCGATGTGGTCAATAGGATCATCCACCCCGCATGTGGTGAATGGGGTTTCACCATCCCCGAGGAATTGGCGCCCATGATCCATGGACGGACGGGCGAGGGGTCTTCGCGCTCACGATTGGGAGCGCGCGAGATCGGCAGGACGATGCCTAGGCCTCTGGTGCGGGATGCCGCGCCGGTTTCTCGACTCCTCGGCCCACGCCTGCGGGGAGGTGAGCGAGGTCGCTCCTGGGTGGTTCTCGAGATTCCGCCGATCGCTGGGTCCTCCCTTTAGAGCGTGTTGGGCTGGGAGAATCGTCCCTCCCAGTTCTCGGGAGTTCGGGGCGAGTTGGTGGTGGCGATCAGAATCGGGTCGCCGGTGTCTCGGTGATCGTCGAAGCTTCGAACGTGGAGACGCCCCGGGTGAACAGCGGGGAGGTTGGTGGCATGAAGGCGGTCAGCGGATCAGCGTTGGTAGGCACTTCTGGAAGACCGCGGCTCAGCGCTCGACTGGATTCACCTCTGCCATCTCCCTTGTGAGATCAGGAAGAGGCAGATGCCCATCCCGGATCGATTCGGGAAAATCGTGGGTTTTGCTCGACGGATCGCCGACGGAGGATTGTCTGTTTGTTGCAGTTCGGCCATTAATGAATGATTTTGATTTATTTTGATCTTGATTTGAAAGAAGAGGAAACAAGCTTCCGCGCCACCGATCGTACTGATTAGAAGGTGGCCCAATCTACAACGGTGGTTCAAAGTGAAAATGGGGGTACCTACAAGACACTCACGATGCCAAAGTAAGGAAAGTCGAGGAAGGAAATAAAGAGAAGAGAATGAATGAGATACGACCTTCAGAGTGGAGGTATTTATAGCCAAATACGGCCAAGGTCCAGTTGGTAAAGATCCAAGCCCACTAACGACGCTAGGGCTGCAGTGTGCACGGAGGCCAAGACGTGGCCTCCTCCCTAGATTGTCGCCGGAGATCCGGAGTTGCTAGATTTCGGTGGTGCGGGTGGTTGGATAGTAATGGATCCGATATTTTTGGGGGCACGTGGCAGTCAAAGACTGTTGGCCACGTGGCCCCCGCGTGAATGATCCAAGCTGCCACCCAAGGACAATTGGGCCTTAGTTGCTTTTGCCATTCGGACCTAGTGTGGGTAATCCGTAGCATTTTATATTTTATATTTTTATATTTTTATGTTTTTATATTTATTAAATAAGACAAATTATTAAAAAACGAAAAGTTTAGGTAAAATAAGTGAATACTAAATTTGTAAACTTAAATGACTGTGCTTAAACAACAATATAGTGAGACTCTCTTCCATTATAACATGACAATTTTAAAATAAAACATAGCATTTTGACGGTTTGTCATATTGTTGCTCCCAATTTAAATAATGTAGTCACCGAGTATAATATAGTTACAACATAGTGCATGTAGAAGTTTTGAAAAACAAAAGAAGACTGTGATTTACCACAAATATCCATGAACTTGGTCAAAGCAGCAACCTAGAATTTGAACTCTTGGTTTTACTAAAGTTTATATAAAATAACTGGGAATCTGCCAACACATTTGTAGAAGCTATGGTTTTACTAAAGTTTGTATAAAATAACTGGGAATCTGCCAACACATTTGTAGAAATCAGAATTTATGACATATTTCAATGTTTGTGGTTGATATCGTGCTTAAGATGAAATTTATTACAAACATGAAAATATGATATAAATTACATACATAAAACATGAAAATAAATAAAAATGTTACTATATTGATAGAGTAATTTTATTTATAAAAATAAGATATAATAAATGTGAAATTTTATATTTTTATAAATCAGTATATTTAATTGTTATATGGACAACTTTATAAGTCAAATATTGATTATACAAATAAATATAAGTATAGTTTATTTTAACATTTAAAATAAAAAATATTTATATAGTTTTTATCAAATTGGGTAAAAAAAAAGTATATTTTTAAATGTAGTATATCACTAATAATTTTTGTTATTAATTATATAGAAAATAATTTAAGAATTAAATCAACTTTTTTTTTATAAGCAATTAAATTGACAATTTAATAGTTTTAAAAATCAAGATTCATATTTAATTTGTATTAAATTATTGATTTATTTCTTAATTTCACACATTAAAAAATATAACTAAGAAAAAATTGTTCAAAAGATAAAACCTGAAAGCTAGCAATGGCCCAATATATAATATAATTTTTTGCTCCACTACTTTTCTTATCACTCACCACACCATTCTTAAATTTTAACAAAAAATCAGTACACAATATCACACAAAAGCTCACATGATTTTCCCTCATTCTTATCCAAATTTTCAAACCAATTCACACACTCACAGTTTAACCTAATCTAAACCTATAAAAGCTAAAGCATTCACACTATTTCAGCAACCAATATTCACAAATCACAGAAAAGCCAAAGGATTTCTTCTTCCCATTGAAGAAAAACTTCATGCTAAATCAAACCACTTGAACCCTCTCTGATTTTATTTGAAACAATTATCACCAATTTCTTCACTGCAAAACTCATTTTTTGCATCAAACCAACCATTCATCTAAACAGTAGAATTAACATCAACACAATGATATATTAGCAACAAAAATAAACAACAGACAAAAACAGCAAATGTTCAAATTGGCAGACTGTTTTCCCTTAGTTTTTTTTTTTCTTTTTTCCTTTTTCTGTTTGCTTTCGATTTGGCTTGGTGTATTGTGTGTTTGCCTTAAATTAAAACTAATTTGAAAACTCGCAATGGAATCAATATAAAAGAAGAGAAAGAGTGATGACTGATGAGAAATGACGATGGAGATCACGTTGTGATGCCTGTAAAATCAACAATACCTCTTTATCAACAACAATTATTTATTTCAAAGTGTTATTTCGTGTATGAGATAATCTCCCACTTGTGATAAATTTTAACATTAATTTTCCACAATTCTTTGTTGTCATACATGTCTTTTACACTTTCAAAAGGCCCTGACCATCTCGAAAACAACCTATAAATATAGAGAAGAGTTTTACAAATTATAACACATAACAAAACATATGAAAAGGGGCGAGAGTTATTTATAAATATTCAGACTGATCGCCAGAATTCAAAAATATGAAATAACAACAAAAGGAATTATTTTCGACATAGATGGCTTAAGATGTAGATTAGGGTTCAGAGCATGAAGGTGGTTTCATGGGATGACTTTGGAAAGAAGAACAATGACATGGAAAAGGACAAAAATTGAATGCAGAATATAAAAAGAAAAAAAGATTACGCGGCTGTTGTTTGTACAATTTGAAATACTTGCTTTTCATTTGACCAAACTTATAAGTTAAATTTTGGCATTATTTATAAAGTAAAATAAAATGTGTAATTTAATTTGATTGGACCAAAATATAAACTGTTTAACTGTCTATGTTATAATAGGTGAATTATTTAGAATAGAAGTCAAAATTTGATTGGCTAAAAACCAAAAAGAGTACAGTAAATTTGTTAAGAACATCCTATTTTCTTATAATGTAGATGTGTTTCTTTTTAGTAAAGATGCTAGAATTTGTAGTGTGGTATGATTAATTTTATTATGACAGAATATTATTTATTGATGGGTTATTGCAATTAGCAAGTGAGTGATGTGAAAAGATAGGCAATTACTCTAATCACATATGACAAAAAGAAATTACTATAAGTAATAAGAATAATAATAATAATAATAATTTCTGCTTTTTTGTTTTTTGTGCATACAGACAATTCCATCACTTCTTCATTGTGTCATCAAAGAAAAATTAGTATTATTTTTTATAAATACTTTTGTTTAATTGCTATTTTGAGATTGCTTTTAAAACCATAGTCTTCCAAACATAAGAACTGGCACAATAGTTAAATTTAGAACTTCTATATTTATTATTAATATTTTTCATTTATTTTAAATTTAAATTATGTGTTTGATTTGTATTTATTTTTAAGTTTTGTTTAATTATCTAAAATTTGTTTTTATATTGAATTTATTCTTATAAGTATAAAATATTTAAATATATATATATATATATATATATATATATATATATATATATATATATATATATATATATATATATATATATATATATATCGATAACTATAACCCTTTATTTTATATTTAAAAATAAATAAAATAGAAAAGACGCATCTTAATGTGAAATGAATAATATATTTGAGGGTATTGAGGTTCAAACCCATGCAAACTTGATTGTATCACCACGGTTAGGATATCAATCATTATTATATACATAATTTTTTAATTAATAAATTAAAAAATAAATAGTGCATGAGTTTTCAAATGTCACCACAAGGTTTTAAAGAACCATGGTAACATGGGTGTTGTTGTATTTGTGTTTTGTAGTAGTGGTTGTTCATCTGATTACTTTCTACTATTTATGAATCTGTTCTACCTAGGCTTCTTATCTCTTGCAAACACTTGTTCGAAGTGTGGGACATAATTCATAAGCACTTCAATGCAATGATGCAGGCTAAAGTTCGACAGTTGCGCTTAGAACTCAAAACTATAAAGAAGGTGAATTCCACAGTATCCGAGTATGTCCTCAAAATCAAATCTATTGTTGATTCTTTACTCGTTGTAGGTGACATAGTCACAAAAGAGACCCAAATCGATGTAATATTGGATGGTCTTCTTGAAGAATATAGCCCTTTCATGATGCAAATGTATGGTAAATCTGACACTCTTACTCTATGTAATGTTGAAGCATTCACTACAACAAATAACACTTTTCACGATGAAGCTTTCACGTAAATTAGAAAAGAGCCGAGGTTTTTCACCAGCGCCCCATATAAATATTTAACAAAAAAAGAACTTGAGCCCTAGATTATCAATAAAACCACGGTGAAATACCATTCCGGACAAGCTCTGAATCCCAGCTACGATACTTCATGTTTCTATTTGTATAAAAGTGTAAAATAAATGACCTAACCTATTGTTTATTAAATAAATTGAGGGATAAATAATCTGATTTGATTATAAAAAAACTCGTTGAACATATTTAACCCTAATGTTATCTTATTTGTAGCCGCCACACTATTTTTTGGGATGGATTGCAAAACTAAAAAAATGTTCTTCTACCTTGAGTAAAATATTTTTTTGGCTTTTGCGATCCATCTCAAACAATGGTGTTGATGTTGTTGTTGATGATTTTGAACAACTATGATATATTCGTCGTTACTGATGAATTGCAAGTGCAGAAAAAACATTTTCCAATTTTTATAATAGACACCTTATTAAAAGTTGGAAGCATTCAAACTCACTGTCTACACTAGTGAAGGCAGTGATAATGATAGCGCAAGGATCCATCTAGGATGAAATGATAATGATACCACAACAACCAATCTTGGATCACTATCTAACATCTTATATGGGACCTCAACATTATGTATTTTGAATATTCTGAGTAAACAATGTAACCATTAAAAAAATTAATTTAATCCCTTGATTTATCTAAAAAGTTGAGGGGATAGTTTAGGTAACCCCTCAGTTTTATTGCAAAACTGAGAGGATATTTAATTACATTTTTAATATATATTTGTTTGGTTCTACAGTTTTCACATAACATTAACAATGTAATTTAAGAAGAACCCATACTTCATGTATGTATGAATGACATGAAGTTGTTATCATATTATATATGATTGATTTTGGTTAGATGTACATATAAGATGCATGTATCATTGATGTATACGATGCTATGTGAACCTTGATTTCCCGTCGTTCCGGTTGAACGCTCGGATGATTAACTTGATGACTTGATGTGTTGTGTTGTATATGCATGAATCGTAATAGAACCAGACTACTAGGTGGGCTTGTGTACTCATTATGGAGTATTTGCACTCGCCGTCAATAAACTTGCATATATGGATAAATACCATTGCAATGTGTGTGGGGGGTCTTATAGGGAATTTACCCACTAGTCGTTAGCATATAGGCAATGCTCGGTGATGGGGTTGTGATGTCACTTAGGTAGTGTCACAGTTGAACTCATCTCGGATGAAATTCCATGTATGAATTATCTGAATTTATCATACGGTGTACTTGTGCAAGCCTCTTGATATTTAGACACTTGGGACTCACCGAAGGTGTGGTAAAGGTAGTCTAGGTAGGTAGATAGATAAAATTCTTGTATTCCTCACACACGAGTGCATGTCAGCATATTGTTGTGTTTGATACTTTTGTGTTGTCACCTCATTAGATAGTAATGGGACTTCCAATGATGGTGTTACCATTTTGTGTACTTGTTACCCTTTTGGGGAGGTGTATGTCCCCGTTTATTCAGAAAAGATCAATCTTGGTTTTCCCTTGTGGGTTTTCGACCACGTCTTCGTGGAGATGGGTTGCGAGAGTCGGGGAATTTAGGTCTCTGAGGTGGAGACTTAGAGTGGCTCTTCTCTAAGGCCTTTATTCTTCGGCCTTGTTGCATGATGAGAGTGTTAGTTTGGTTGAAGGCAGCGAGGATTGCTGCCATGGCCGGATCGGTATTGACCAGTAGGGATATCGGGGGAGGGATGACGGGAATGTCTTCCGTTGAGTTCTTGGGTTTCTGATTATCCAAGAAGAGGAAGTCTTGTAGGTTGGCGTCGTCAGAATCCGGGGATGCGATGTTGTCATACCTGTCGTCAGTAATATCCTCGAGATGAGGTAGTGTATCATTCTTATCCGTCTTGCAGACAAGTGAGATGACAGTCTTGCCAGACTGATATTGATTGATGTTGTCATCCATCTATTTGAAACTTTGGAGTTATCTTTGGTTTTTTTATTTTGCAAGAAGAAATGAAGACGGGGAAGATAAATTTCCCACAGACGGTGCCATTGATCTAGTGTATTGATCAGAATCTGAGATGTACCAGAGAGATGAGGATCCTTCGAGTAGAGGTTGATGGAGAGGAGGTTGGCGTACCTGCAAGGCACTCCGATGCTAAAGTAAGAAAGTGCTCAAAGAGGTACAAGAAATGTAATATGGTTATTAGAGTGAATAATAGATATATACTTGGCCCTCACAAGTGTGAGGGTTTATATAATATTCCCTAGAAACATAGCCATTGGTTGCTATTGTTGGACCTAGATATATGGGCTCGTAAAAATAGGCAACTGTTAAGACTAGGTCAACTCGGGCAACCTTGCCCGAAACTAGCCCTTATGTCAACCAAGAATGTGCTAACGGGCATAAGTTGTCGTGGAATGTGTTAAGGACCAAATTGTAGGTATTTTGTACATGATTTTGTGGTCCTTAACAATTCCTTTTTATATAATTAGTAGTATTTATCCTAGTATTTTGGTTTAATTATATTTCTATTTAGTTTTTGTTCATAATATAATATTTAACTTATTTTACTTTTAATTGTAGGTTTATCGATTAATTCTCCCAAGCTTGGATTCAAGGACTCTTGAAGAGCTTTTGGGATGATTCTTTTTGAGGAAACTTTTGGATGAAGGAAGCATGCTGCAGAGCGCGCTCAGCGTGGTTGCCGCATGAGCGCGCTCAGCGCGACTTAACCGAGCTTAGCGCGGTCTGCGAAAATCAGAAAAAAGGACAGACCTATGCTTTCACCTTTTGGCCACCAACCCATCACTTCCAGCTGACTTTTGGCTTGAAAAGAGGGTGGAACTTCACTTCATCATAATCACTTTTCATCTTTGTAAAATTAGGGCAAGAATTGAAAAGAATATACCATAGTTTTTCTTCTTGATTTTCTCATGTTCATCATCTCTACCAACAATCTTGAGAGCAAAGCAACCATGGAAATGAGTGGCTAAGTTCTTTTTGTGTCAAGATTAGAGGTAGTTGATCTATATAGTATGTATTTCTTTTAATCCATTTGTGTATGAACATGGTTGATGATTAATATAGTTGAATATCTTTGTTCTTCATCTTTATGCTTTGAGTATTGCTTGGAAAAGAATATTTAAAAGTAGACCTAGGATATTCATCCACTAATGAACAAATGCTAGGGATAGATTTGTGTGTTAGTGTTTACAAATATTGAACTTAATGCTTATCATGTCAATAGTTGTAGTGAGGGATCATGCAAAGATTAACATGATAACATTCACAATCTTGGTGGGAAATCTACAAGATTGAGAGGATATGTATTTATAGAAATCATCTACTATGTTCATCACTTGATTAATTGAATATGTATGAAACTAGATCAATGAAACTAATCTTGACATGCTTCCATAATTTGAAAACAATCTCAAACTCTCTTGAATCCAAACTATAAATCTCTTTTGAAAGGATTACTTTAGTTACTTGTTTGGAAACTCATGGTACTAGTAGAGTAGATAACAAACCTTTTGGTTACATAATCTTAAAATACACTTTTCTATTGAAAGACTACAATATACACCAATCCCTGTGGAATCGATAATTAAAAATACTTGTTTGCGGAGAAAACCTACAACAGAATGGTTCATGATCGTCTGTTTCGACAGTAGGCGAGCAGGAGGAATGAGACATGTCCCCGAGGAGAGCTCAACGGGTAGGTCGTTTTCCTCGGGGCTTTACCATACTTGCTCAACGTCGGGCCCATTAATAGTAAGCATGCAGATTGCCCAATAGCCATTGAGACAGTTCATAACACATATGTTCCCTGTTATCAGAACTACTAGAATTATTATTATAACTCCCGAACATCTCCGTTTTGACAAATTTCATGTTTACTTTACTGTCTACTCTCATACAACTCTCAATAAAATCGGTGATATAACTCTCATCTCTCTTTGTGGGTATTTGTCTTAACTACATTACTGCTAGTATCATAATCCTTAATAAACATTGTATTATAAGGTGAAGAAAGAAATTGAGTTTGCAAAAAGGGGATGAAACACCAAGGGGTAGTGTTTGCAAAGAGAAACTATTATGACACAAGTGAATGATGAAAAGAGAGAAAACCATTTTGATATTTATAATCATAAGTACACTCCTATAGCTCAATAGTCATCATTGGCATAACAAGGCATCTAGTCACATGCATGCAAATCAACCGATGGCCCATATTTAATGGTCGTTTTCAAGATAAACTTAATCATCGCAAATTTTAAAAATGAAGTTCAAAGGGTTTTTGAAATTTATCCACTCAATAAATTGAACAATCTCTCTTGAAACAAATAATTTAGAATGAACACATACTTGAACTTATAGTACCAATGATCTTTTAAACTCTCTACGACAATATCTTTGCTTCTTACGAGTTTCATGTTTGAGGAATTTTTAACCATCACATGTTTTAATTAATCACTTAATTATTACATGCCTCATACTTGAGGCACTATGAACGATCATATAGTTTAGTAATTAACTCTGTCCCTACATATTTTATGCTTGAGGTAGAATGAATCATAATATATTTTAGTTAATTACTTCGGCCTTACATGTCGAATGTTTGAGGTCTAATGTTTGAGAGACTGTGAACCTATATATTCATAATTGTCCAAATTCATTCCGCATCACTAGTATTCAATCCATTTACTTTAAAGCACATTGAAACTTTAGAGAGTATTTAAATTGACCTAAACGGGGTGGTTTTGACCTCAAGAGATCTTAACTAGCTCACCACAATATATTGTGTGTGGAAGATCATCCGGCAAGAAAATTGATTCGACTTTAGGACAAAAAACTGACTTAGCTCTAATTTATGCAACGTACTATTTAGGATCTGAAGTTATGCATCTGAAACTGAGACAAAATAACAAGACACTGAAAGAATGTAATGTAATGATGCAACAACCATAATGGTATAACGGTAAATGCCTGAAAGACTAGTCGCACAGTCAAAGTAGGAACAAGGACAATAAAATGAAAGGCACTAACATTGTAATGTAAGTAACTGTCACACTCTTGGTAAATTCATTTGATAAATTAATTTTTTGAAAATGAGTGCTTCCACTCAAGAGTTTGTCATGTAATCTATACACATTTTCTCCCTTCATACCTAGTAGTTTCCCACCAAACTTTGGTTCCTACTTTATCGGCATTGATTACTTTTCATTTTCATTTGGTTAATTATTTCAACAACGTTGGACCTACATAAATAATGCTTCTTCCTCTAACATCACATTACTAAACGTGTTACCATTCATCATTACTGGTCCACATACCCCAAATTCAAGCATAAATAAAATAATAAACGATTACATAAATATAGTACAATGAATCACTTCAAAAATATTATATAAAAAAACCAATTGTTAATTGGTCTAGTCGAGATTTACATCATCAATCTTCATTTGAGAAACACATGAATATGTCTATATTTATTTTATTTGTTTATATTTTAAATAATTGTAATTGGACCCAAATTTTCACTTGATCCTTTCAAGGCTTCAAATCTTGGTTCCTTAGCATGAAACTTCAAACCAGCATAGATCTTCATGTACTCTTCAAACACAAATTTTGGGTACACATTGTTTTTCTCCTCTGTTTCTTTTTCCAACAACTTTGGAGCAGGGTAGATTACAGCATCAGAACCAGGGTTGTAGAATGAAGCTATGGACATTCTTGTTCCATTGGTTTGTGCTATCACACGGTGCTCCACACTCTTATATTTACCATTAGTTATAACCTGTTTGAAAAAAATAGGGTTCAGTATCTAATTGTTTTTTGTCACATTAATATATAACTTCTTATGTGTGTATGGATCCTCGGTGGCATTATCGCTGCAGAACTCTACAGTGGAAACGAGCGCCGCAGAGTTCTGCAATGATAATACTACAGATAAAATTAGTTAACTTGGCGAAGGAAATGGATTTACCTCGAGCTGATCACCAAGGTTAACTACAATGGAGTGGCGCATTGGGGGAACATCAACCCACTCGCCGTTTTTGAGAAGCTGCAGGCCACTGACCTTGTCGTCCTGGAAGAGAAGGATGATCCCGCCAGCATCGGTGTGAGCACGAAGACCCTTCACCAGCTCTGGATTGGGGCACTGAGGGTAGTTTGCTACCTTGGTTCCAAAAGTTGGTCCTTTTGATCCATAAAAAGCCTTTTTGAGGTACCCTTTCTCTAGTCCTAGATTCTCACATAACAAGTCCAAAAGCTCTTCTGCTAGTTTCTCTAACCTCAAAGCAAATTCCTTCATCACTTTCCTGCATCATAAGTAACATAAATTTAGAATCTCATCAAAGAAACACATATACACCTTCCTATCACTATTATAAGCAAATGTTCTATTTTCTGATTCACTGAATAACTTACGTATCTGGTCTAGATATATATCAGATACATTATATGAAGCAATATGCCCAAACTTAACTTCTTATACTATATGTATGAAACCTCTCTTTATATCCATTTATGCAACTTTAAATCTTGTACTAAATTGTGCCAATAATTTGTGATTTTGTGCAAAATATCATATATGTCATGCAATGTATGATATCATAATGTTTGTCTTGTGTAACCTACTAACCTGTATTCATCACTGAGATCGGGAACCTCTGAAATGTTTGATTCGGGAAGGTGGCGAACGTGGAAGGTGCTCTCCCAATCCATGTCCTTGACCTCATTTTGGACAGCATCTAGGCCTTTGCTTGATACAAATTCCTTAAACCTCTGCTCCATGCATTTCCTATAGTGCTCTTTTGTCAACCTCTCCAATGTGTCCATAAAGTCATGAGGTATGCCATGATTCACCAGCTAGAGTTTTGAAAGCAACAATTAAGAAGAGTTATATAGAGAAAGTAATACGAACTAACAAGAAATTTAATTAAAGTGTAATGTATTGTAAAAATATATTGTAATCTCTGCAGTTGCGCGCAGAAGATATCCAATTTATTAAATTAAAAATAATTCTATGTTAATGAAATACCTCAAAGAATCCCCAATTCTCACAAGCATCTTTTATTTTTTCCATGGTCTCTTTTCTCTCCTCACCATTGATTCTCTCCAAGCTGATAATTGGGAAGTTCATCATTTTCTTGTAAACTCAAAGTAACTCTCTTTCTACTTTCTATCTTCTTTTGGCTCTTTTGCTTTATGCAAGTTAGAGTTAGGCAGCATGGTATTTATAGACCAATAGATGAGGACCAACTAGTAATAAAAAAGATAACTTTGTTTAATATTTGCATGAATATATTTTAATTACTTACTTTAAGTATGAATTATAGTCATGATTTCTTTTAGTTCCGTAATTGAATTGTTAAGCCACTTGGTGTAATTTGTGGACCCACTTGGTGGCTGATTCCTCTTGAAAATTTGACCAAAAGAGCACAAGATGCCACCTTCCATCTTGTTGCTATTCCTTTTTTAATTGGTGATCGGCCATAATCAAGTTGTTAAAATGATTTCATCACATGAAAAAGAAGGATAATTCATTTCCAGATACGAGGGTCAGTCAGAATTGGTGTTCAGTAAGTCATATTCAGAACTTCGGATAAGTCAGTCAGAAGATCTGATGTTTTGATGTTCTGATGTTTTGGAGGATAACTTAGTAATTGCTATGTTAGAGTTAACTTAATTGTGAAGTTATCTTACGGGTGAAATTAACTTAGTTGTGAAGTATTTAGATAACTTAGCTATAAGGTTATTTTAATTAAGGCTTACGTGATATACTTACTTTTTCATTTTTGTGTATAAATAGGTATTTCTATGTTCATTAATAACATACAATCCTTATTTCTTTTCTTCTTTTGGTAGCCGTCATACTCTTTTATTCTTCCATCATTCTAATCATTTTTATTATTGTGCACCAACAAATTGGTATCTAGAGCTCCGGTTAGAAACACAGGGAAACACGAGTGAACGTGAGTTTGTGTTATGTGGTTGATTTTGCTTCTGGGTTCACGTTGAATCTAGAACAAGAATCATTTTTTTTTATTTTGTGAGTTGGGAAACACTGTGTGAGTGAATATCTAAGTGTATTGCACACGGTAAAAGATGAACGAAAACAACAACATGAACACCAAACTCCAGTTTTTTATGGCAAGACCTAGAATAGATGGTTGATTTAGATGCGCGTGTTATTTGGAGCTCAAGATGTTCTAGACCTTGTTACTAATTGGTATATTCCAGTTGCAAAAGATGCAACAGAAGATGAGAAAGAGGCGCAGAGAAGCAATAGGAAGAAAGATCAGAAGACGTTGTTCTACATCTATCAGTGTGTGGATGTGAATGTGTTTGAGAAGACTGTTGATTCTATGACGTCAAAAGAGACGTGGGACACACTGGTCAGATGTTACGGTGGTGACACATCAGTGAAGACGGTGAAGCTTCAGGTCCTTGAAAAAGCAATATGAGAATCTTAACATGAAGAACAGTGAGAAAGTTTCTGAGTACATTTCAAGAGTGATTTTGATCACTAATGAAATGAAAGCTTGTGGAGAAACACTTTCTGAACAAGTAATCATAGAGAAAGTTCTGAGGTCACTTACTCCTCAGTTTGATTACATTGTCGTAGCTATTGAACATTCTAAAGATCTGGAAACCATGAAAATATAAGAGCTGCAAAGTAGTCTAGAAGCGCATGAGTTGCGTTTGACTGAAAGAACTTTTGAGAGGGAAGTTAAGTAGGCTCTGAAAGCTTCTTTTGTCAAGAAGGACCATAAGCAGTCTTGGTCAAAGGCCAAGAATAGACGTGGTGATAGATTCCAGAAGTCAAAAACCTCAACTTCTGGTGAGAAGAAACATTAGAAGCGAAAGGAGAGGAGGAAAGTTCAATGTTACTGTTGTAAAGAGTTTGGCCATTTTGCTAGAGATTGTTGGTCAAACAAAGAAAGGAAATCAGAAGAAGCAAACATAGCCAGGGGAGATTCATATGAAGAACCTGTGTTATTGATGGCTTCTGATTTTGATTGTAAGCGGTCAGAAGATTGGTGGTATGTGGACACTAGGTGTTCAAACCACTTGACTAGGAACAAGACTTTGACTCCAGAAGGAGAACAAAGATCAGATGTGCTGATGATAAGTACCTTAATGCATAAGGTATGGGAAATGTTAGAGTCAAGGTGAAGAATGGGAAGGTGATAGTAAGTTATGGCACAAGAGGTTGGGGCATCTGAACTATAGAAGCTTAGGTCATCTAAGTTCTAAGAAGCTCGTATGTGGCATTCCAAAGATTGTGAAGCTTGAGAAGTCATGTGAGGTGTGCATGAAAGGCAAGCAACCAAGATTTCCATTTGTATCAGAAGTTGCTCCAAGAGCAAAACATGCTATAGGAGTAGTACATTCTGATGTGTAAGAACCATTTCCAGTACCTTCACTTGGAGGAAACAAATATTTTGTGTCCTTTGTGGATGAGTTCACAAGGATGACATGGGTAACACTCATTAAATTTAAACATGAAGTGTTTATTGAGTTTCAGAGGTTCAAGGTGAAGGATGAGAAGCAGAGTGGTCAGAAGATGAAGATTCTGAGAAAGGATGGTGGAGGTGAGTATAACTCTATAGAGTTCCAGAAGTTCTGTGAGGAGAAAGGAATAGAACATGAGGTTATTGCTCCATATACTCCTCAGCACAATGGTCTTGCTGAGAGAAGAAACAGAACTTTGCTTGATATGTCCAAAAGTATGCTGAAAGAGAAGAAGTTACCTCATATGTTATGGGGAGAAGTTGTTGCCACATCAGCATATGTTCTGAACAGGTGTCTAACAAAGAAGTTGAAGGAAATTGTTCCTTTATAGAAGTGGACTGGAGATAAGCAAAGTGTTGGTCATCTAAGAGTGTTTGGTTCTATGTGTTACAAACACGCCCCAGAAGCTAGAAGACATAAGTTGGATGATAGAAGCAAGGTAATGTTACTGTTGGGGTACCACAGTATAGGTGCATATAAGCTCTATTGTCTAGAAAATAACAAAGTTGAAATCAGAAGAGACGTTGTTGTGAAAGAGTCAGAAGTTTGGAATTGGAGTATGTCACAACCAACTTCTGATGTAGTGATAACTTCTGAAGACGAGTCAGAAGTTGAAAGTTATGAAGAAGAGTCAGAGTCAGAAGATGATTCTGAAGACTTTGAAGATGAAGACAATGAGTCTGATTCTGATCCAGATTCTGATGATGATCCAGAATCTGGTGGTGATCATGCTTATGGAAGGGAAAACTCAGAAGACCTAGGTTCTGGAGGACAAGCTTTTGAAGGTGGTAATTCTGAAGATAGAACTTCTCGACAAGGTCCAGAAGTTAATATTGTTCCAAGTTCTAGAGAACAAGTTCAGAGGTCACAACGAGTCAGAGCCATACCTAGAAGGTTTGCAGATTTTGACATGCTACAAGACACTGAAGTTGACTCAGAGGGAGAAGTCATTCAGTGAGCCATGTTAGTAGATTATGAACCATTGGGTATAGAAGAAGCACTCAAGAAGAAAGTCTGGATGAATGCCATAAAAGAAGAACTTGAGGCTATAAATAGAAACAAAACTTGGGAGTTGACAGAACTTCCAAAGAAGAAGAAAGCCATCAACGTCATATGGGTTTTCAAGGTGAAGTTTAAGCCAGATGGATCAGTTGGCAAGCACAAAGCAAGGCCAGTGTCCAGAGGTTTTTTTTCAGAAACCTAAACTAGATTATTTTGAGGTGTTTGCTCTTGTAGCTAGGCATGAAACAATCAGATTGGTGATTGCTTTAGCTGCAAACAGAAGTTGGCCGTTGATGCATTTGGATGTGAAGTCAGCATTTATGAACGGTCCATTACAAGAGGAGGTATACGTGTCACAACCTCCTGGCTTCATGAAAAAAATCAAGAAGGGATGGTGTACAAGTTACACAAAGCTCTGTATGGATTGAAGCAAGCACCCAGATCTTGGAATCAGAAGATTGATTCATTTTTCAAGAAGAAAAAGTTTCAGAAATGTGAGATGGAGTATGGCGTGTATGTGAAACATTCTGGAAGCAATATGATTCTAGTGTGTCTTTATGTTGATGACATATTGCTTACGGGGAGTTTTCCAGAAGATATAACCAAGTTCAAGAAAGTGCTGATGAATGAATTTGAGATGACAGATATAGGAAATATGGTATATTTTCTAGGGATGGAAGTTTTGTACTCAAAGGAGGGTATTATTTTGCATCACCGGTATGAACTTCAAGAGTTTATGAGGTATAGTTGACACCATCGAAACCAATCATAAATTAGACTCGACTCGATGGTGATTTTGTGGATGCTACAACCTTCAAGCAGTTGGTTGATTCTCTTAGGTATTTGTGCAATACCAGACCTGGCATTTGCTATGCAGTTGGAATGGTCAGCAGATTTATGAGTAATTCAAAGTGGTCCCATTACCAAGCTGCTGTCAGGATTCTGAGGTATATAAAGGAAACTTTGAAATATGGAGTGTTATTTCCTTCTAGAAGAAAGTCAGAACCAAAACTAGTGGGCTACTTTGATTCTGACTGGTGTGGAGATAAAGTTGACAGAAGAAGTACCTCTGGCTACTTGTTCAAGTTTCTGGGAGGTCCTATTTCTTGGAGTTCCAAGAAACAACCTGTTGTGGCCTTGTCAACATGTAAAGTTGAGTATATTCCAGGCGTTGTAGCTGCATGTCAAGTTGTTTGACTTCTAAATCTTCTGGAGGATTTGAAGATTGTGATAGAGAAACCTCTGAAGCTGTTGATTGATAACAAGTCTGCAATCAATCTTGTCAAGAATCCAGTGTTGCATGGAAGAAGCAAGCATATTGAGACGAAGTATCATTTTCTCAAGTCAAGTATAGAAAGTGTTAGAAGTTCGCTGCGACCCCGGTGATGATGATGTTCGACAAAGGCTATCAAACCCACCGCTCTTCGTTTAAGAAATGAAATTGGTGTTGTTAGTTTTTGATGGATATGAATTAAGGGACGGTGTTGAGAATAATTCATATCTAAAATTTCTGAGGGTCAGTCAGAAGTTCTGATGTTCAGTAAGGCATATCCAGATGTTCTGATGTTCTGGTTCCTAAACTTAGTTATTAAGTTTAGTTTTAAAGGTACTTTAGTATTTGTTAGTTTGTACTGTTAGTATCTTTTATATTGGTCATCAAGAAGTTTTAATTAAGGTTTACGTTGCATATTTACTTTTGTCCATTTTTATGTATAAATAGGTATTCATATGTTCTTAATAAAACAACAATTCTTATTTTCTTTATTCTTTTGGTAGCCGTCGTTCTCTTTTATTCTTCCATCATTTCAATCACTTTTATTCTTGTGCACCAATGATTTGAAACGCATCCGAAAATACAACTCATAATTGTATTTCTAATTTATTTTCTACTATCACATAAAGTCTCGTCATCAAAAAATTTATCCGGATAATTGTCAAAAATACAATTTTTTATTTTTAAATATATTTTTGTATTTTCACACTGAGTGTTAAAAATTCTAAAGTCGAATAAAAAATTTACACATTATCCTAAATGAGACACCGAGGGAGTAAGTGGCTTCCAACACATTTGTCAATTTTCAAATTTACTTTTCTCTTCATGTCATTTAAAGGTAGTGGCTTCTAGGAAGGAGCTTGCTAGAAACTTCATGCATTTCCAAAAGTAATAGCATTCGTGCATTGAAGAAAAGTGGGACAGATATATTTATATTTTGTCTGTTCTTAATTACTCACATGCTTCCATGTACGGAATTTCACGAGCTTCTAAAGAATGGGTGAGTGATGGAATGCACGTTAATGGTAACTTGATATGGCGTATGCATATTCACTTAGATTAATATTTTAGCTAGATTTGGAGTGACTGATTGGCTACAAGTTGCAAAATTGAAATTGTTATGTACATTTTAGTTTAGTCAAGGAAAGTGAATAATTGATACTTTATGATAATAATAATAATAATAATTAATAATAGTAATAATAATAACAATAAATAAGGGTATTTGTGCTAATGATAAAGTCGGTGCTGTTTTTTTATATAACTTTTCATAGTTGGAAGAATTTGGATTCTCTAATTTTCATTTTTTTTAAATCTTTTTTTTAATTTTTTTTTATCTCTCAAGATTTTCATTTTCTCACATTTTTCTATGATTAATATGTTTAAGGTCTTTTTAAATATTTTAAAATTTGTTTTTAATCTATTAAGATTTTTATTTAATTATTTGTCCTCCTAAAGTTTTCTGCTCTCATTTTTTATTCTTGTCGTATAGTGAACTTAATGGATGTAGGTGTAGACGTCGTTTTGGTAATTTTTTAATTAACTGAAAATGTTGTATTTTCCACGCGTGTTATTAGAAGACACGTCTGCATAAGGTGACTTTTGGTATATATGGGTTGGGAATTACTAAAACTTAATTTCATGTCACTAGGTCCATATTTCTTCGCTTTCACCTTCATTTTCATTTCCCTCCCGGTTCATTGATTGTCTACTTGTTCTCTTATTGTTTGTTGTTTTGTTTGTTAGCTTCAACAAAGAAAGGTTGATGTTGTGTTCAAGAACACGTGCCATGAAACTCATTAACATGTATCCATGCTCTGTGCGAAGCCGACGAGGAAAGAATTGTGATTCTGATGCTCGTATGATTTCATACGTATGTAAGAATGTTCGTAACAAAGGTAGGCTTTTCTGAAGATGCCTATTTTGGTAGAGTGAAGAAACTTATGATTTATTCATTTGGGATGAAGATCTCGTCGAAGAAGATGTTAATGTTGTTGAACATGTAGAAAAGTACAAGATGAAGGAATTTGATACAATTGAGTTCTTGAGGGAGATGTATGAAGGTTCCAACATGAAAAATATGAAGATGCAAGCGAAATTGAGAGCAGAGGCATGGTCTGGAAAATTAAAGTATATATGCTTTGTAGTTTTTCTGATGACTAATGTGTTCATATTAATGAAATGTAAATGTTGAAACTAGGAATTGTGGTTGACTAATGTAATGGAATTGTTGGCATATTGTCTTCTAAATTTTATCCATGTGAATCTTATTATGTTTGACACATTTTGTATCAAGTTTGGTATTTACAAAGTCTTAACTGATATGACATACTTTGCCTCAGTGTTTGCATTATGTGCCACATTAAAATAAAGGCTTGAAATAATTTGCCAAAATTTTGGCATTGTAATTTTACAAACAAAATGAAATGAAATAGATTCATTAAAACCATATTAGGGCACATTGCCAGAGTACATATCCAATATTACAAGTAAATACTAATAGAGTACACAGTGAAAAAAACTTAGATAATCAAAGTCTTCAAAATACTTAGGGATACTACATAGACAAAATACATAACATTCAAAACAAACACATGTTCTTCATTGGGTTGAACCCTTGCCAACATAATTGTCCTCTTCAGCTATTACCAGTGGATCATCAAGTTTCCTTCCAGAGCCAAGTATGTTTTTGGCCTTCAAAGTCCTCAGTCCATCATACTCTCTCTTTACAACTTCATCTTTAGATCTTGTCTTGTACATGTTTTGGGTTTTAAATTTTACAGGGTGACTGGAGGTTGAATTTGAAAGGGTTGTTCTAATACCAGGTGATTTGAATGGGTTGTTATTGCAAACTTTGGATCGTTTACCACAGAAATTTCTTGCACCACTTGGTATAGGTTCATTTGCCTTGAGAGGTGAATTATCAACACTCAATGGTTAAATGTCCAAGACATCATAACCCCCTAACAATGCAGCCAGAGTTTCATCCAAACTTGAAGACTCCTAGGATTTTTCTTGACAGTAGCCTCAGTCACCATTGGCTCTGTCTCCTTAGTCTTGTTCTTGACATTAGCCTTAGTCACTATTGGCTTAGTCTCATTATTCCTGTTCTTTATATTAGCCTCAGTCACCATTGGCTCGGACTCCTTAGGCTTGTTCTTGACAGTAGCCTCAATTACCATTGGCTCAGCTTATTTGTTTGTTCCTTCCTTGCCAGTTACACTTTTGACAGTTGATTCTTTTACAACAACTTCTTTGCTTGTTCCCTCCTTAATAATTGTTATCTTTGATTCCTTAGTTGATCCCTTTTTATTAGATCCTTTAGGCCTCTCATACACTAAATAATCACAACATTAGCATTATTAGGTAAACTTACATGGCAAGAAAAGTAGGATAGTATGACAATACCTTTTTTTTGTGACACGTTGAATTGGCTTGTCTGACTTGCTTGTGTAGATAATTATTTAGTCACTTGTGTGGGATGAGTATCAATGGTCAGAATGGGTAATCCTTGACTGGCCTGGTTTGTACTCCCAGATGGAACAATCACAACTTATTTTACTTTCATGTTCTTTTGTTGTATCCTAGTTCAAAACATAACTTGCACATATGGTTTGTGTTGGTTCTTTTCCATTTTTTTTTGGCTTCCTTCATCATGATCTCACCTTTAAATTATTTTTGGAATCCCTAGGCCTCTTTTGTACATAGGAGGGTTACTACTGAATCATCAGTTTTTGACCACTTATTTTGTCCATTCAAGGAAGTGATACCTTCTTCATAACATTTGACATATGCAGACTTGTGTTAACACTTATGGACATAATTAATGTGAACATCGATTTTCCTATGGATTGTTGAAACTACATGTCTACATGGAATTCCAATGAGATCCCAATAATTGCATGAACATGTTTTATTATTCAGATCAACCATAGAACTATTAGTAAACATGACATGTGTAACTTGGAATGTTGGTTGTCCAACACAAGTTAATGTCCAACTTGCACTCTTTTCAATCTCTCTATTCAATCTCCTCAGTGGCTTTGACATGATCCTACCCTTATAACCATTAACCTTTTCCCTTAAAGTTGTAAACCTACCCATAAGATAAGACCTAATCCATTCAAACATTGTAATAATTGATTTGTCCCTTTGAAGCAGAATAGTGGCATTAAAGGATTCACTCAAATTATTCATCAAGGCATCACACTTGGAAAACAAAGGAAATGCATGCTTACACCACTTTGTTTTTGGAATAGCATCTAACCATTCAAAAGCATCATTGCTTACTTCCTTGATCTTTTGCATGTATTGTTCATGGGCTTCCAGGTATGTTGCCTTTGTTGCAGACATCATGAGATCTCTAAAGAGGGTACACCCACGAAACTTATTTTTAAAATATGCATACAAATGTCTCACATAGAATCTATGCTCAAGTGTTGGATATTGTTCCTTGAACACCTGTACAAGACCCTGCATACAACAATAAAACCATAT
Organism: Vicia sativa; assembly: GCA_021764765.1. Lineage (NCBI taxonomy): Eukaryota > Viridiplantae > Streptophyta > Magnoliopsida > Fabales > Fabaceae > Vicia > Vicia sativa. The sequence continues at coordinate 304,975,420 of CM038793.1, forward strand.
TAACCAATATTGAAGTAATGAGAATAACTTACAAAAAGATCAAGAATCGTACTTGCCTTTTGTTGGTCAGATATGAAACGCCACCTTCATTCACCAATGTCTCCAAGAAATAAATGCATAAACCAACTCCAAGTGTCGTTTGACTCATTTTCTACCACTCTAAATGTAATAGATAAATAATGGTCATTAAGATCTCTCCCCACAACCATTAATAGTATCCGACCACACTTGTGTTTTTGATGACACCCATCTAGTCCAATAAATGACCTACAAGAAGTTTTCAAAGCCTTCTTTGTTCCATTAAAACACATGTAACACCTTTCAAACCTTGGTGATAAACCTATATTGTTTGTTAGAATCTCCCTGCACAATCCTTTTGGCAATTTGTCTTGCTTTAAAAGCCCTACAACTAGGAATTTCAGTAGCATATCTTACCCTGACATCATCAATCACATCATTCAACTTCCTTTTATTATTGTTCTTCATCCTATCAACAATCACCTTTACAACCCAATCAACTTTTTCACTCTTGTTAAAAAACTGTCTTACACACTTATGCTTATCATACAAGGTCTTAATTCTGAAGGTTGTTGATGTTAAGACTTTACTGCAGAGTACAGTGTAATTACATTGAGATTTATCCTTTCAAACTACCATAAATCTAAATGCATTATTTTTCACAAATGTAACATCCCTCTCATTCAACGTATTATGTTCCAAAATTGCATCCTTGAACTACCTTAGCGATGAAAAGTCCATTCCCACCTTGAACTTATAGTCCCTTGAAATCTTATCTCCCTCATTGAACCTAACAAGACTTGTCCTATCATCATCATTATCAGCTTCAGCATCATTGGCAAGCTCATCATTCAAGTACTCATCTTTAGTTACATGTTTCTTTCCCATCTCTAGTGTAATAAGATATTCTTTGTCTACCTCACTAGAACCAGCAACATCATCATCAGGTACATTTGTGGGCTGACCATCAAATTGCTCATTAAAACCCTTATAAAAAGGATTCGTCCTTTCTTCTTCACTGTCTTCAAATTTTAAATCCTCCACTAACTCATGACTACTAGAACCCTCATCATCAGTATAATCATCAACAAAATCTTCATACTTTCCCTTATTCCTCTTTCTTGCACCCTGCATAAAAGTTGCAGCCCCTTACTTGGTTTATGCTCAGTGTTTATTTCAATGTCACCTTTGCATTCATGAACAAAGGAAACAACCTCAAATGCACACCATCATCCCTAAATGGTTTTAGATCATTTTCTAAAGTACCTTCACCATGTTTCCACCACATCCTAACACTACTATATCCAAACCCATGTTCAATTCCCTTAATTAAGTCACAAGCATCACAAAACAACCAACAATTATTATCTTGACCCTTAAATGCATATACCTCCCCACCCTCATACTTTACATTGGGTCTTTTACAAAAGAACCATTTGTCTGAAAAGTTACCTTAAAGAGAACCATTCCTACGTAATGAATGTTAACCGATAGTCAAACACGGACCCACGAAGAATCCTAAAATAAAATTCATGAATACAGTAGGGATGTCAATGGGGCGGGGCGGGGCCGGGGGGACACTTCCCCATCTTTTTCCCCGCCATCAAATTCATTCCCCGTCCCCGTCCCCGATCTCCGTCACGGGGGAATTTCTATCCCCATCCGTTCCCGCGGATCCCGTTTCATGGGATCCCATAGATCCTACATTTATTCATTAATATTTTATTTTTTTAAAATGTTTATATTTTCTATAAAAAATAAAAAGCACAAAGAATTCACATATTTATTATGTTATTAAAAAATACTAGTATTTGACATTTATAAATAAACATAAAGGAAATGACTAAAAAACCTAATCTAAAATATATATATTAAATTAACTATATTAAAATAATAAGGGCGGGGTCATGGGCGGGGTGTATTCCCGTCCCCGTCCAAATGCTCTGGGAATTTTTCTCTCCATCCCGCACGGGAAAATTTCATCTTTGGGCCTCAAGTATGCTTCCATGGGATCCCATTAACAGGTCCAAACTGACATCCCTAGAATACACTACCAATAAAATACATTATCTATCCCAAAGTTCAATAAAATAGAATCTAATGAAGAACATGTGAATCTACCTCAGTTCATTGTCAAGGGGCCACAAATGAGCACCTTTGCAAAAGAGGGATGAGACCGCAGAGCAACGAGAAGACAATAAATGCAATTAAAGTTGAAATATGCAATGATTTAGTACAAGTTACTACAAACAAACATTACACAAACTTCATCTGAACTCACCTTCTATAGAGAATTCACGAGTGAAAACGCAAGTGTGGAGGTGAATTTTTAGGAGTGAAAGTTAATATAGTGTTTTCCAATATTACTATATATAATTGTGTGGCTTAGGAATAGTCAGCAACAAAACTTATGTGACATTGGCTACATCAGCAACAAAACTAATCAGAAATAATATTAAATGCCAGAACAACGTCCACGTCTGCATCCGTTAAGTTTAATAAACTGCAGGGATGAAAAATGGAGGCAGAAAACTTTAGGAGGACGATTCATTAAACAAAAATGTTTGGGGGACTAAAAATGAGTTTTGAAATATTTAGAGAGACTAAAAATATATTTAAACTTTTTTTCTAAAATAAACATCACTCCTCATTTGTCTTATTCATATTTTTGCCTAAAGTCATAATATCTTTCCCTCCAAAAAGGTAAATGATTTTTACCCTAGTTGAAAATGTGCAATATTTATTTAGTATGAGTACGGGTATACTTGAAATGAACTTAAGGGCGGGGCAAAGCGAGTGGGATACATTTAATCCTTCTTAAGTCACTTTTCATGGGTCTGAGTTTCCCATTTAGGATCTAGGGTCCCTTTTTCAGATATGTCATCCAAACATTTAATTTTTCCTCCATAACACATGATCGTGTATAGAGTGTGTACTGGGTCAACATATGTTACATGAGAAGTCGTGAGACTTAACTACTCCTCCTAGATTTTAGAGAATCAACTATATGTTCTTGGGGTGGTTGCTACAATCTAGGGAGAATCAGTTCAGACCCCTGGCGTAACACGTTGAATTTCAATTATTTATTTTAATCGAGAATTAAAATGTTTTTATTATTTTATTTGAGTCTTAGAGTAATTTATTTGATTTAATTGATATTTTTAGGGATCATTGGGTTGTTGTAGAATTATTAGAATTTTTATGATTAAATTAATAGAGAAAATAAGAAAATTAAGACTTTGGGAGGAAAATAAAATTTTGGTTAAATCAAGGGAATGGAGAGAAATAGTGAAAGTTGAGGGATAATTATGGAGATAATTAAAATAAAATAAGGATTATGTTTTGTTTGGTTTAAATAGAAAAAGTTCATAGAGAAAGATGAGAACATGAAAATTGGAAGGAAAAAATAGAGAAAGTGTTTGGAAGTTACATAAAAAGTTGTCAACGAAGTTGAGAAACCCTAGCAGAGCAAGAGTAGAGTCTCCATAGTGGTATATTAAAAAAATTGTTGTACTTTTGAGGTAAGGGGTGAGGGAAATTACTCATATATTGGTGTATATTGCATGAAGGGTAGAGAGAGATCATCACCTCTTCTTTGATTTCCTATGTTTTTCTCCATTGTTGAGCTTTATATGTTTTGAAGAAAGTTTGTGTAAAACCTATCTTATTTGCTATAATCTATGTGAAATTTGTGCTCTAAAGTATAGTGAAAGTCGTGCATGATTTGAGTGTATAAACCTAGATGTTGTTGTTCAAGTTTAAGTGTTTTAGATAATGAGCATGAGCGTTGAATTGTTGTTAAAGAAAATACACATGATTATTCGTTATATTCATATTTTTGAATATTGGGATGCGTATATAAGGATTTGGGATTATGAGTGAGATATAGGTGCAAAATGATTAAAATTTGATCTGGGCGCAGTGGTAACCAATTACTAGCAGTCAGTAATGATCAGTTACCTATGAGAAAAATGGGTTTATGGGTTATTTTTCGTGTCTGTAATCGGTTACACACTAAGTGTAAACAATTACACAATGAGCATAATTGATTACCCTTGTATGGGCACTACTACAAAAAAACATATTTCACAACGGTTGGAAAAGAGATATCATCACGGTTGACCAACCACTGTGAGGTTGGGTATGATTGTAAGCTTGTAGTTTACAACCACGAGCTATTGCATGTTGCAGTAAACTATTATAGCATGCTACATATAACAACGATTGCTTTAAACAGCTGTTGTAAAATAATTTATAGGTCCTGGTTTGATTTTGAACAACGCGATTTTTAGCATTTATTATTTTGGAATAACGCTCTAGTTATAACAATAGTTGTATTAAACAACCTTTGTAAAATTATTTATTTTAGGGTTAAATACGTTTTTAGTCCCTATAAATATGCGACCCTGCAATTTAGGTCCTCTAAAAATTTTCTTCGAATAATGGTCCTTGCAAACTTTTTATACATGCAGTTTTAGTCCCTATTATTTTCTAAAAATTTTAATATGGTTTAATTACCCTTAAATTTTTAATTTTTTGAATAAATTTTTTCATATGTGTTAAGAATACTATAAAATATTTATTTACTAAATTTAAGAATTTTTTAAAATGAGAAAAATTAAATATGAATTTTTTAAATTTCAAAAGATATTGATAAAAGCAATGAAAATCTCGATTTAGAAATCAAAGTTTGAGTTCCTTTTTTTTTCGAGGAACTTTTTATAACGTTCTACACATGTCTGTAAAATAATCATTCAAAAATACACAACAGTTTAACAGCAGGGACTAAAACTACATGCATAATAATTTTGTGAGGACCACTATTTGAAGGAAAATTTTAGAGGGACAAAAATTGCAGGGTCGCATATTTATAGGAACTAGAAACATATTTAACCATTTATTTTAATATATATATATATATATATATATATATATATTACAAAATTCTCAATTTTTAATCTTAATTTTTTCAAATCACATCAGAACAGAAACAACAACACACCCATTTGTGAATTGAACTAGACCAACATTTTTTTACATAAAAGACAAAATTCTATTAAAACCCAAATATTGTATATTACATCAAAACCAAAATGGCATAAAATAACCTATAATATACATGTTGTACGTATATTTCACAAACAAGTATTTTTAATTATTGTTTCCACAGGGATTGATGTGATATTGTCGTCGTTCAATAGTTAAAGCGTACTTTAAGATTTGGTAACACAAAGGTTTTGTTTCCTAACTACAAGTATCATAAATTTCAATCAAACAAATTTAGTATAATTTTCAAAAGAGAGATGTTTGGATTAAAGGGAGTTTTGAGTGGTTTTCAATTGATAAAAGCATGTCAAGATTAGTTTTATTAACCTAATTTTTATATAAATTCAATTGATCAAGCGGATGAACTAGTTGATGATTGATATAATTATGTATCCTCTCAATATTATTGATTTCCAACCAATATTGTGAGTTTCATCATGTAAATCTGTAGATGATTTCTCACTCTAACTATTGACATGATAATCTTTAAGTTCAATACAAGTAAATAATAGCTCACAAATCTATCTCTAGCATTTGTTCATTAGTGGAAGAATGTCTTAGGTCAACTTTGAAGCATATTTTTCAATCATGATCCAAAGCATAAAAAGATAGTAAAACAAAGACATTCAACATATATATATCTTAGGGTTCTAACTCCAAAGGCTCACTTATCTAGATTCATCATCATATTGTATTATCAGACTCTTCAGAACTCACGAGAGAGATGCTTATCAAGTAGTTCCTCTTCACTGGAATTGATGACCATATTGTCCATGTAAACATTCAACGTTTGACCTATTTCTTCTTTGAAGACATTTTTCATCATCCTATGGTATATTTCTCCAGCATTTATCAAGTCAAAAGGCATCATGTTATACTAGTAGTTGGCATGTTCATTCATGAGATTTGTTTTCTCTCTATTTGACTCATTCATGGGTATATGGTTGAACATAATTAATTATCTTTATCCTGGTTCACTATTAACTAAGTTAATTCAGTCTACCCACCAAAGTAATTTGCCTTTCTCAAGAAGGACTTAATCCACTATAACCAAAATTATTACAAAAACAAACAAAGACTAACTTTCAATGTTTACAACCACAAAGACTACATGTCAATTTCTTCTTGAAAATTTTGACTAAAACCTTAGTCTCTCAAGGAACAATTAACCCAATGTTGAAATACAACATTATGTGTTTACAAGATGCTTCTAGGAAAACAAATTTACATAGATTGAAATACATAGAAATAACACAACAGTGTTAAAAGAAAGTTATCGAACAACAGTTCCTTGCTAGAAAATTAATGAACAAAAGTTTCTTGCTTTACAAAACTTCACAAAAGTTTTACAATGAAAGTTCAATAGTGTTTTAGCATAATGATTCAGCGTAATTATTCCATGATCGTTAGTTCTTCCAATTCTTCCTTTATAGCCAAAAATAAATATGTTGAAGAGTAGAATAGGAATACTAGAATTTCAGTTTTCTTCTTGCATAACGGTCAGTGTGGGAGGCAGTCAACATCGTAAGGATATTACAATCCTTTCACCATAAAAATTAGAGTAGTGGAATGAGGTGATCTTGTATTATTTCTCATGTAAAACCTTTTGATGTTAGCTTATAATCTTCAGAGGATTCAGAATGTGTATGAGTTGAAGCATGTTTAGAAGGATCAAAACTTGTCTTTAAAACTTGTTCATTAAAACCTTGTCTTCAGAGTCTCCAGCACATTGATCTTCAGAGTCTTCAAAACTTGTTCATCAGAACCTTATTTCCAGAATCATTAGAACCTTGGAGAAAGAAATCCTAGAATCTTCAGAGATTTATAATCCTTCAGAAGCTTTACTATCAGAGTCACATACAAATGATTTAAATGTTAATGTTCCTCAAAATTGTTACTTTAGAAGTATTCTGATTCTTGTAACACACACGTGTACCACTTAGTATGTTGAGTCCATAGTCTGATGACGTCACACGCCATATCTTCAGAGTCAGAACCTGTTAGCAAAATCTACACATTAGATAAAACCATTAAGATAATAAATTGATATCATTAAAACTAAAGGTCAGATATAGAACCAAATCTTGTTCATACAATTGTAACTGAAATACGTGTCTATAAATGACAAAAACTTGTATCCGACTAAATTATCTACTAGTTTATCTATATTTGGATATGGGTATGAATCTTTAAATCACGTCTGGTTGAGATCCGTGTAATCAACACACATCCTCCACTTCTATGAATCTTTTTTTACCAACACAAAATTAGGGAGCCATTAAGTATATCTAAGCTTTTTTCACCAACATAAACTAAATTGTCTTCAAGGTTCCTTCAGCCTTTTCAGGGGATTGCCACTTCTTTTATTAGGATACATATTGCACCCAACGATTGTTGTTCTGCTGATGACATGCCACACTCGGGTCTATTCACGATATCTCGTGGGGGAGAAACCCCAAAGAGGTCATAATTGGTCCTTAGGTACTTCACAAGTTCCTTTTCACCCTGGCTGGAAGATCGACACCTACTCAAATTGATTGTGTTGGGTTGCTGCCTAGATGGACAAATTCAAAATATCCATTTGAAATAGACATTATGAGGTTCGTCTTTCCTATGATTGATGTGTTAAGCTTGGGTTCTTGCTTTACTTCGTCATCATGCACTTCAAGATCGACTATGTTGGTCACTTATCTTGTGGCAGCGACAGATGACCGATATTTTTCTCCATGCATGTTTTCTTTAAAAAGGACTTATTTACCCGAATTATTATAGTATTTCATCTTTAGATGGATCGTAGAGGCTACAACGTTCATTGCTGTAAATAAATATCTTTTAGGGATTCTGTTGTGAACATTTTTGCAAGGTACTACGAGGAAAACACGTTCCTGGTCCTCTTGTTCTTCCCTTTCCCGAAGAAACTGGTAGGTCCACTGCTCCATAAAATCGAGTTAAAGAATAATTAAATTATAAAAGGCTTTTATATTCATATAGTTTCAGATCTTGCATGTGTAACCCTAACATTATGAAGATTCTAAGATGCATTATATCACACGAACTTCCATCATCAATGGGAATCCTTGATAGTGACACTTAATATTTTCTACGATGAAAATTCGACCAGTGGAAGTGTTGCAATAGGGATTCCACCCACCTTCGCGTGTTCTCGGAACGCTAAAATCGATGTATCCCTTGTTTTCGAGATCATGGATTATCCATAGGTAGAAGGTCTGAGGTTCTCTCATAAATAATATTGAGATTTTATTTTTCCATCTTATCATGTCTCTTAGAGCAATTATGACTCGAATCAGATGGATTTAATTGTGGAAGTTCTCAAAAATTAGGAGTTGATTCCCACAGACAACACTGTTGTTTCGTTGTGGAACTAGAGATGATTTGTAAATGGTGAAGTAATGTTTCACTATGGTGGACATGAGTTGTCGATGCAGTGAAGATGAGACTGATTTGAAAGGTTAGAACCATAGACACAATTCACAATTTGTTTCGGTACGTGGTACGAATTCGAGTACGCGGTACACAACTATCAAAGAATTAGGTACGTGAGAGGTATACATAATCGGTACGTTATTTGGGTTCGTGGTATGTTAAAATATAATCATCGATGCACTGCTTGTTTATATCTCTTTGAAAACTTGTTAAACTATAGTGAATGATAACAGAACTATCAAATATAATATGTAGATGGATAAAGCTAACATGTGCCCCAAAAGCACATAATAAGAAAATTTGTATTGAAAATACTAATAAACACATTCATTATCAAGAAATTATCAAGAATTTTTTTCCACATGTTAGCATTACCCTATATAAATATAAGACTATGTACAATGGGGGTGTTGAATAAATTATTCAATAGTTGAATACTTGCAATGGAGTGTTGAATGAGGTGTTGAAAATGATGTGAATTAATTGGTGTTGAAAAGATTTAACATGTTGAATGAGAGAGAGTGGGAACCACATACAATATTTTACAAAATCTTATGGTTGTTGTGATTATTTCGATTTTTAATGTGTTGTGAATGGTGGTGGAGTAGAGTGTTGAATCTTATTAAACAAAACTATTGAAGTGAGTAACAATTGAATGAGTGTTGAATTATTATGTGGAAGAAAAAGAAAATGATGTGGAGGATAAAAAAAGAAAAAACATGATATTGAATAATAAAACCATTGTATATAGTCTAAGTTTCAAGTCTCAAATCGATTATTTTCTTATCATTAATAACTAACATAAAGGACGATGCAACTTCTCTTCCACAAATATTTCTACTATTACTCTAATCGAGTAATTGATACTCTCTCTGTAACGATTTATAAGCAAATTTTGTTTTTTACATTCATTGAATAATTAGGGAATTTTATCTATATATAGATCAAATACATTAATTATCCAATAAATTTAAAAAAGAAAATTTACTTATAAATTATTATGGAGAGAATAATAATTTTAAATTTTATTTATTAGTGTGAGTTATTTTGTGGAATGCTAACGGTTGCAGTCTGATTAACTAATAAGACTTAATTTAGAATGCTATTAACTCTTACTCTCTCCATTTCTATTTATAAGTAAATTTTGAAATTTTAGATTCATTGAATAAATGATGTATTTAGATTATATATAGGCTGGATACATATATTATTGAATGAATCTAAAAAGTTAAAATTTGCTAATAAATAGTAATGGAGAGAATAATAATTTAGTTTAAGTATTTAAAAAATTAGTTTGTGAGTTAATGTGGCACATTTGTAATCTTAATTCTAAATAAATTAAGTTTTTTAGTTTACGATTGTAATTTCGGTTCTCTAGTTGACACAAATTTATGAAGAATTCAGATGAACTAATTCACAAAAGTATCGTGAACTGGTTCGTGACTCATGAGTATCAATTCACAGTTCTCTAAGGGACCCTGCGAATTATATGACTATGGTTAGAACTACAATTCGCAAGCTCAATTTAGTTGGAAAATGAAAAGTAATATGTAAGTTGGAATGAATTTGAATCCTACATTTTTTTTCTTATCGGATTCCTTATATATCAGGGTTGGAGAGAGTACTCCAGACCTAAATAATGATGCATTCATGATTTTCATATACGCATTTCAGTGGATCATAATGATGATTTGTGCAAAAGAAGAAAGAACACCAGAATAATGCTTTTCTACATTTTGCACTCTCTTTATCTCTTTTCGCTTGATTCTCTCAGTCAAACAGTGAAAATGACAGAAAAATGTCACGACAAGTATTAGTTTGTAAAAAGGAAGAATACAACCAAGTCATGTTTTACACGACATATAGCAAACTGAAATTAGCAAGCAAAGTAAAAGTTTTTTTTTTCTTTTTTCTTTTTTCTTTCTCTTCTCATATATAGTACCTATAGTCTTCAAGATATATCTTATATTAATCTTCACTCTCAATTTATACTTCCCTTGTCATCTTAATAAAGTTACATCACATGATTCACATGAAATGTTTTTTTATTCAAGTATTCGATTCTTCACTATATAGTAACATTGTTTTTGCATCAAATATACATCTTTTCATAAAATCTTAGTTTTTTTCCACTATGACATCAATTGGTGATAGTGACAACATCTTACTCAACATTTCATCAGATGAAGTTACTGATTTTCTAGGAGAATACACATGGGAAGGGAAATGGGAAAATGTTATAATGCTATATTACGAATTTCCCGAAAAAGCTCATACAGCAATAATCTCTGATTCAGATGGAACTGCATTACATGTAGCAATTGATTTAGACGAAGAAAGCGTCGTTAAAGAGCTTGTGAATGCAATTTTGATGCACCATATCGAAACTAGTCGTCAGAGTCAGAGTGAGAGTCCGAGAGTTGAAGCATTGGAAATGGAGAATGAACGTGGTGATACACCATTGCATTTTGCAGCTTCGAGAGGGTTTGCAAGAATATGTAAGTGCATTATTGGAGGTAATAATGAGAGAATATATTTGTTGAGTCGTAAGAATAAACATGGCGAGACACCTCTTTTTCAAGCTGCTGTTAATTGGAGAAAACAAACTTTTGCTTATCTTGCTCATATTTCTAAAGATATAGTCACTTTGCAAGATCTTGTTAGAGATGATGGTGATAGTATTCTTCACACCGCTATCCGAGGAGAATATTTCGGTAAATTATACTCTTTCTGATCTTTTTAGTGCTATTTGCATACGCGAAAGAAACTAATAATTTTTTTTACTTCTGATGAAATAGATTTAGCTGTGATAATCGTACACTACTACGATTTTCTAAGCACACATTTGAATAAAGAGGACTCAACTCCTCTCAAAGTTCTTGCAACTAGACCTTCAGCATTCAAAAGTGCTAGCAACCTTTCGTGGTATAAGCGAATTCTATACCATTGTAAGTAATAATACATTGATATTATATGATTAAAATGTACTATATAGTTTGAGTTTTGATCAGTTTGTTACAAAATTAGGTATACTTGTGGAACCACTGGATGCTGAGAGAACAATGAGATCGAATTTGAAAAAGATGGAGGCGCGTCCCGATTGTAATAAAATGAAGTTTCCAGAGAACTATATAGCTTTATATGACTGTGTTTATATAGGGTTAGGTGCCACAATACTTGGTATGTGATATATGAACTTTCATGCCATTAGTCCTTTGCTGATACTTTACTTATCAGATAAGTCTTTGATACATAATCTTAGATATTTGAATGGTGATAGTTGCGAAAACATCTTTATTGTTTCGAATTTACCAGGAAAAAAGTTTTGGAAAAAGAAACAGCACGACGCGGAAGATCCATCAAACGATAATCGTCTTCAGATTAGATCAGAGAAGTATCCTGTTGGGTATTTGCCACCAAATTATGAAACATTTCATCAATTTGTCAAGTCTACATATGTCCATACTCTCGGCCTTTCGGGAGTAGGTAAGTTATTGTTATCTTCTTCACAATAGTTAAAATAATTTAACTCGATTAACTAACAAATTAGTCGTGTTACAATGAATGTTTCTTTTATAAGAGTTGAAAGACGTAAAGATTGCGAGAAAGAAACATCAATGGAGTAGTCAGCTGTTGAAGGCGTTAATGAAAAGACCTTATGCAGCATTCACAGGAAGTGGAGGACGTCCACCGGGTGTGGAAATTGATACCGACATGTATAATGTTTTTACCTTAACGAAACAAGGTATATATGTAGTTCTATCTAGATTTCGGTTTTGTGAAGTTCATCTCAAATTAACTGTTAATTTTATTTTCTGTGTTAATTTGAACCGTCTGATTTCAGGTGGAGTCGGAAGGAGTGAAGATGATAAACAAGAACCTGATGTAATAGAGAAAACACCAATGACTTCAAGTGAAAGAAAGAAGGAAAAGGAAAAGGAAAAGGAAAAGGAGATTGACAAAAAGATGACTTCAAGTGAAATAAAGAAGGAAAAGGAAAAGGAGATTGACAAAAAGATGACACCGTTTTTGGTTGCCGCGAGAAACGGAATAGTTGAAGTAGTGAATGAGATTCTGATCAAAATTCCGAGTGCTATTCATAACACTAATTCAAAGAAAGAAAATGTATTGCTTGTTGCAGTGAAGTATCGACAACCTCTCATCGTTGAGACACTGAGAGAGATTCAGCACTCAAAACCAGAACTATGGAATAACTTGATTCTTTCAATGGATGAGGATGAGAACACAGTGTTGCATTTGGCAGCTGAGGCATTAGGTGGTGACAAACCATGGCAGATTGCTGGTTCAGCATTGCAAATGATGTGGGATATTAAATGGTTTCAGTATGTCAAAAGCCTCGTGCCACCGCACTTCTATTTCAGAAGCAACGAGGAAGGCAAAACATCAGGAGAAATTTTTAAGACATCACACGCGGATCTTATAAAAGACAGCAGCGAATGGCTAAAAGACACGTCTGAATCCTGCTCGGTCGTAGCAGCCCTTGTGGCAGGTGTTTCCTTCGCCACAGCAAGCGCTGTACCTGGCGGAACAACTGATCAAGGTAGGCCTATATTAGAAGGGAAGCCTGCATTCGATGTGTTCGCCATTTCTTCACTTATTGGTCTTTGTTTCTCTGTCACTGGACTCATCATGTTTCTTTCTATACTCACATCACGAAAACAGGCCAAAGATTTTCGTCGCGATTTGCCATTGAAACTTCTTATCGGGTTGAGCTCTCTTTTTGTGTCCATTGCTTCTATGTTTGTGTCTTTCTGCACTGGACATTTTTTTCTTCTTAGCCATAACTTTAAATCCATTTTGTTCCCAATTTATGGAGCTACTTGTTTACCTGTGTGTTTCTACGCGGTTGCGCAGTTTCCTCTTTATTTTGATCTTTTAACAGCTATTTTAACTAAGGTGCCAATGGCAACTGATAAAGGTGACGGTTTATAATTATTCAACAACTTCTATATGTAGTGCTTTTGATTTGATTTTTTGGTTTGTATTTTGTGTTTGCCGGTTATGTTTGAGTTTTTTGGTTTGTTTTGTTCTTTTGCTGGTTATGTTTGTGATGCCTGTTTGTGCTGATTTAAGCTGAATTTTGAGAATATAATAACAATCACAATTTATATGAGTGAACTAGGATATTTTCTTTGTGAATTTCATTTGTGTAATCATAATGATGATCTCCCAATAAGATTGATATGCTAAGTAAATACAAATGAATATATATTCCGTAATAAAATCATAATTGATGTTGATTGATGATGTAGGATCATGCGGCTCTCATTTTTGACGGATCCAAAACAAATACTAAATATAAAAGATATTTATATATTCTAATACACTCTTTAGTTGAAATTAGAGATTGGAGGATGTTGAGACTAAATCGAACATCATCAAAGAGGTGTCGTAAGAAGTGAAGATGTCGGCTATTTGGTATCGTGAAGGGACATGTAACATGTAACAGCCCAGACCCCTCGCAAGATAATCCACCATTGTCATTTCACGATCTTCTCTATCTCAATTGGTAGTGGGAATGAATTGAACATGTACTTGAACTCCAGGGTACATGGTTCGATTCTCACGGAAGGCAAAAACTCTACTAGAGAGGGGGTAAAGAAGCGAGGGGTCGGACTGTCTTACGAGGGGTCCGAGAAAATGCGTCTTTTTATGTAACAACCTGAGCCTTCAGCGTTCCCCACACTGTCACTTCACGATTTTCTCTACCTCACTAGTAGAGTTTTTGCCTTAGATCAATTGGTAGTGAGAATGGATTGAACATGTGCTTGAACCCCAGGGTATAGGGTTCGATTCCCACGGAAGGCAAAAACTCTACTAGTGAGAGGGGTAGAGAAGGTCGTGAGGTGACAGTGTCGGAAAGCTGAAGGCTCGGGTTGTTACATAACACACGAATGTGACCACGAGTAAATTTCTCACGCACAAAGTGAATACTCGTATCAATATGTTTAGTGTGTTGATGTTGAACGAGATTTCTTGAGAGATACATGGCGCTTACATTATCACAATAGACTAACGTGACTTTCGAGACACGGAAATTTAGTTCCAAAAGAAGATTCCTAAGCCAACATGACTTATATACTTAATTAGTGACACCACGAAATTCGGCTCCAACATAGAACAAGCCAATGTAGGTTGTAACTTAATAGACTAGGAGATGAAGTTGTCCCCAAGATATACATAACATCGATCGATTGGGTGTAAGTGTCAACAATTGTCCAATACAAAAAAAAAAATCCCAGAACTTTTATGACAACTTCTAATTCAACTGGCATGAATTTAAGACATTTTTTAGAAATATTTTCTTAAGAAAAGAAGTTATGAACTCGTTTTAGTGTGTGAGTGTGTGTGTGATCGAGATTACCCGTAAACTTTACGAGAAAGTCCTTATTTTTTTTATAGCATATTGTTCACTCAATTACGATAGAGTGAGCTTTCACACTTAGAGTCTTCAAGACTTGTAAAATGATTCACTCGTATAAACTCTTGCTTGAATTCTTATTGAAGATAAGGCTTGAAATGTATTCTTGTTTAGTGCAATCATTAGAGGACTTGCACTAATCATTAAACCCTAACTTCGTAGCATAGTTTGATTCCATATTTGACCGCTTGTTATGCTTGCACTTAAGTTGTTAGTTGTCATTATCAAAAGCATATTCAAGAGTATGTTGTTGAGAGCTTCCTTGATTCAATGAACCTACAAAACATGATTCCACATATGGTAGTGTTGGATTTCCAACCACTTTAAGACGAAAAATAGGAAGCATTTGTCCCTGAAGGATTCAAGCCTTCGTCTTAAGCCTAATTTGATAGGTGAAGTGATCCTTATGAACATGTTGCCTCCACCAACACATAAATGGTCATCATTGGAGTGCTTGACTCCCTAAAGTGCAAGTTGTTGTCTGACACCTTAGCGTATGCAACCTTGTGAAGATATATGGATTTACCCTGAACTTCCATCACCAGTTATCAAGAAATTTTAAAGAAACTCGTACACCAATTTGTCGCTAGTCGTCATAGGAAAATGTACACCACCAGCCTATTCAACATTCAACATGTTCCCTCAAAATAATTGAGGGACTATCTCAAACAGTTCAAAGAAACCACCATCAGGGTCGTCCCCCAAACAAAGAAATGTTTGTGAGGGAGTTCCAAAATGGACTCTAGAAAAACAATTTAACGAGTTTCTCACCTAAAAGCCAACACTTTCGTTAGCGAATGTGGTCACCAGGGCAGAATATTACATAAAAGACAAGGAGAGCAACGCTAAGAAGAATGTGTGAGACGTCAAAGAGTGTGTTCCTAACTCTGAACGTTCGCACCACTAAAGAAATAGTAGTGGTACCTCTCGAATCAAGGAAATGAATACATTCAAGATAACAGACAAGATGATAGGGATCTTCACGCCTCTGAATACTCATCGTGAGCAAATTTGGCATGACGTCCTTCACCTACACAATATCCATACGCTTTAAACTTCACAGAAGGTACGTTTGTTAAGTTATGAATATAGAAGACATCCCTAATGTTGAAGGTGAGGGCGAACTAAAGACTCTTGAAGTCAAAATCGCCTACTCTAAGAAGGAAGCAATTGTCCTCCTCCCTCACAATGATGACCCCATGGTCATTACCGTTACAAATGATGTGGTCGTTCTTCTTCCAGTTACAAATGAGGTGGTCTTCCTTCTTCTCTGGATTCTTCTAATTTGTTCCCTAACTTGGATGTCCCCTTCTAACCATCACATCAACTTTCTCTTTATACGCTCCATGGAATGAATGTGCCAAAATTTTATTTTCATCGGAGGTTTGATGGCCGAGAAAATAACGTACCCATTTCTCGTGAAAATTATGGGAGATGTCATGACGCAAAACATAGGCCAAATGAGAAGAGAATGTGAGAAAGTGTGAAAAATGTTGGTGGAATAGATGTTTTATTTATAGAAAACACAATTGCATGTAGGAGTCATCTCATACGGCACCTCCTCCCACAAATATAGAGCATGTGTCATTTCATATGGCTTGAAGGCAATGTATACGTCATGTGGGATGGCGCCTAAGGCCAAACTTTAGATGGATGCGCCAATTGACTTACTCTTGCATGTTAGTCTTTTCTGAAACATAGTTCTTAGAGTAATTTTTTATGAAACGTGGTTATTTGTGTATTTTTTTTTTCAATATTTGATTATTGCAAAAAAAAAATCTAAGAATGTGAGTTGCAACAACTCATAGAGTGAGGTAAAATTCTCTCACAAAATTAAAGGAGGAAAATGATTAATATTGATAGAGAGTGAATACCTAGAAACAAAACCAAAGAGAACCAAAGCACGCTTCAAAACCTCCGGACTCCGGTTGCTAAAATAATTATTTAATGTGGCTGCTGGGATTCCTCCGGACTCCGGTTGCTAAAATAATTATTTAATGTGGCTGCTGGGATTCGAGCCCAGGTCTCCACGGCCACAACGTGGAATTCTCACCACTAAACTACAGCCACTTTGTTGTAGACTATTACCATAGTTTATTATAAAAAGATATTAGAAAATATTTAATCTACAAACAACTGAGTTATCAAACATTAAAAACGCTATTTATAAGTCTGTCTTTGTTATTGTTGTGTCATTACTATATAACATAAATAAATAATTACTATTTATATATTAATTATAATTTTTTTATACTTCAATTTTATTCAAATTATTTTTATAATAATAAATCTTTTAAAAGTTGTTGAAGATACCGTTCATACATTAAACAAATAAATGTTTATCACTAATCAATTATTTTAACTTATGATTTTATCTTTTAAATAATATAAAAATATTTATATTATATTAAATTGGTTTTATCATAAATTTAACAAAAATAGATATCGCTAAATGTACAAATCGAATTTTTTATATTATTTTAAATTTAAACTCCTACATCAAAATAAATTTCCATAAGCAATTGTATCACTCAGTTCTATTATTAAGTTCATATCACTGAAACTTATATACAAATATATATGATAAATATTTGCATTGTCATTATGACGACATAGAAAAACGTGGGACAAATTTTTTATGACATAAATATATAATAAAAGCTTTGAATAAATAATATTAATAATATAATACACATTTATTATACAAGAAAACAAAAACAATAAACAAATAAGGATAAGGATAACAATATTATATTTTTTAGGTTTAAATGTATTTTGGTCCCTTAATTTCAAGATTATGAAGTTTAAAGTCCTTTAATTTAAAAGTCAGGTTTTGGTCCCTCTAGTTTATCAGAGTTGGAATTTTTGGAGTCCCCCTCCATGTGGCTCTGTAGTTGATGACTTGGCAAGGTGATTGTTGTTCATGTCATATAATTTCAATAATTAAATAATTCATAATTATGACTTGGCAAGTAATTTATAATTAAATAGAATTGGGGCTTAATTAACCCTAATTCATCGTCCGGCTTCTCCTTGTTCTTTCTTCCCGCAGCAGCAACTTCTCTTTGTCTTCTGCAACCACTCATCCAATCAACGCGACGAGCAATGACGAATCCAGAAGTCAAGTTTTCAATGAGGTATGTTATCCATCGTTATCTACGCTACAAACATTGTTGTCTGTTGTGGTGGGCCACCGTTATTATTGTTGTCGTTTTTGTCTGTGCTGGTGGTCCACTGTCCTAGTTCTTGTCTCCCTCTTGTCTTTTTGGTGGTCCACCATTATTAAAGTAGTATTTAAGTTTTAGTTTATTATAAATTCCGTTCTTGTATTTTTTAATGGTTTTTTTATTATAAATTTTAGGCCAGCTGAGAAAACTTTAGTTAGGTTAAAACTACACCATAGGGGTAGATTTGTAAGTAACCCAGTTCATTTGTATGTTGGTGGTGAGGTAACAGAAATGGATTGGAAGTTTGATGTGGATTATATGTCCTACATGGATATGGAGCGAATCATTAAAGAACAGGGATATGTAGACATAGGGCAATTGTGGTATAGGAACCCTAGATTCAACTTTAGTCGTGGTCTTAGGCCGTTAAACAATGATAAAGATTGTCCGCAGCTCGAAATGATGGATGTTTATGTTGAGCACAAAGTTTCTGCTCCTATAATTGTAGACCCTAGTGAGTTAGACAAAGTCAATGATGATGATGATGATGATGTTGAAATAATTGGTGAGAGTAACCCTGTTGTGACTAAGCTTGTAAATGCTGAGGATGAACCTTATGTGTTTGAGGCTTCCGAGGAGAGTAACCCTGAGCCTGTAAATGCTGAGGAGGGGGAGCCTATTATTACTGAGCCTACTAATGAACCTTATGTGTCTGATGCTGCTGAGAAGAGGGAGCCTATTGTTACTGAGCCTGCTAATGATGAGGTTGAACCCTATGTGACTGAGCCTGCTAATGTTGAGGAGATGGAGCCTGATGAGGCTGAACCTATTATGGATGAACCTGATATTAATGGGCCAGATGTGAGAGGTGAATTAAGTGAGGATAGTAACTATTGTGAGGATAGTGAAGATTGTGATGAGATGGATTGGACAACAGTTCTGCCTAATGAGACTCTAGGTGAGGAGATTGATACTAGTGAAATACAATTGCCTAATGAAGATATAGATGATGAAGAGGATGAGGATCATTTATACACACCCCCTGGTAGTGATGATGAAGATGTTCCTCAAAAGTTTCCAACATATAAAAGTGGTGAGGGATATGTATTCAAGCTAGGCATGATGTTTTCAAATAAGGATACAATAAGTGATGCTGTCAAGGAGTATGGGATGGAAAATCAGAAAAATGTATACATTAAGAAGAATGATGCTAAGAGGATCAGTAGTTGTGCATGGGTGATGCAAGTTTTACTTAAGGTCGAGTATGAGGAATGGGCAACAATATTGGCAAATAGTTAGTTACGAGTGAACATACTTGTTATAGGACCCAGACAATAGAATGCTAAGACACAATGGCTTGCTATAAGGTTTGCACATGTATTAAGACACACCATATATGAAGCCACCGGTCTAGTGGTCAAACCGCAGACGGGGAGTGAAGATATCATTTGATCAAGCATACGGGAAAAGAAGGGCTTTAGACATTATTCAAGGTGCTGGACTGACCGTTTAAGCACCGAGAAGCTATGCGTAAGAGCTTTTAAAGTCCAATCCAAAGAGTACAGTTGTTATAAAATATGCAGAGAACAGTGGTAATCCTGCTTTTGAAAGGATATATATTTGTATGGAAGCATGTAAGTCAGGTTTTGCCAACTATTGTAGACCAATGATTGGATTGGATGCTTGTTTTTTGAAAGGAGAGTATGGTGGGAAATTGATGGTCAGAGCGTGGATGGAATAACCAGATATATCCAATTGCATACGCCGTGGTTGAAGCTGAAACCAAAGACTAATGGGAATGGTTCTTACATTTACTTCTGGAAGATTTAGGTGCATTCAATGATAGATGTTATGGTTTTATTTCTTACCAACAAAAGGTAATACATATTTATGCTATGGTTTTCTTTCATTGTTGGTAATGGTTTTCTTTCATTGTTGTTAATGCTGAATTTTGTTGTCAATGTATGCCAGGGGTTGGTACCTGCTATCCAAGGCTTAAGTGCCCATGTGGAGCAGATATTATGTGTCAAACATCTATATGGAAATTGGAAGAAGAAGCATACAGGTTTGGATCTAAAACAAACCATGTCGGCAGCAGCTAGAGCAACTTCAATACCAGTGTGGACAAGATCAATGGAGAAATAAAAGTTACAAAAAGAAGAGGCATAGAAGGACATGAATGAAATACCTGCAAAATTCTGGACAAGAGCTTACTTCCAAACATATTCAAAATGTGATATTCAGGTAAATAACATGTGTGAGGCTTATAACAGGGCAATCTTGGAGTATCGAGACAAGCCTATCATAACCTTGTTGGAGGGGAATCAAACATTACATCACAAAGAGGATAACAAAATAAAAGGCATTGCTGCAAGGATATACAGGAGAGATATGTCCCAGAATACAAATGCTGCTTGAGAAGAACAAAAAAGAAGCACAACAATGGACTCCAACTTGGCATGGTGATGATGATCTCTCAGTTTTTGGAGTGACCATGATACTTACTGTGTGGATCTTAACAAGGCATCATGTAGCTGTAGAAAATGAGAATTGTCTGGAATACCTTGCTGTCATGTGATTTCATGCATTTGGAACATAAGGAAAAAGCCTGAAGACTATGTCTCTTCTTATTACAGGTTAAATTTATGATTACTCTGCATATGATCCAATTGTCTGTCTAGAATACTCTGACTGTGTTTCTTTTTTATGCAGCAAAGTAACATTTGAGAAGACATATGCAAATATTGTCTTTCCAACAAATGGGCCACAACTATGGAATAATGTTGACCATGTGCCAATTTGTCCTCCTATCATGAGAAGAGCAATTGGATGTCCGAAGAAGATGAGAAACAAGTCTGCTGATGAGCCTAAGAACCCTCATGTGCTCCCGAGAAAATTTGCATCAGTCACATGTAACAAATGTGGATAAGTTGGCCACAACAAAAGATCTTGCAAGGGTAAGAGGGCTGCTGACAGGGTAATACCAAAGGGAGGGAACAAAGTTAAGAAGGCAAAGACTACCAAGACAAAACTACTACAAAGAATGCCACAAAGACAACAAAGAAGGCCAAACAATCTCAAGTTGAAATTGGGCAGGGATCTCAAGCTCCACAACCTACCCAAGATTAGATGGTGCATTAGGAACCTGTATTTTGTATTGATCTTGTTTTGTATTCAACCTGATCATGTATGGAACCTATTATGGTCCTGTAATATTTTGGTCATTAGGAACCTCTTTAGTTATGTCAACCTGTTTTGGTCATATTATGGTCATATACAAACCTGTTATGGTTATTCTGAACCTGTTATGGTTACATATTATGCAACAGAATGTTATGGTTATTCTGAACCTGTTACATATTATGGATGCTCACAAACTGATTTTGTAACACCTACTTTGCTAAAACTACCAAACTATCTTATATATGGCAACGTAAAAAGTTAGTTGAAAAACAAACTTATGCGTCAATACAAAATACTTATGCATCGACACAAGTGACTGGATGTATTGATACAAGTGATTTTGTATCAATGCATATTGTAATAAAATGGTTTCCAGAGAGTTGAGTTAAGTATGCGTCAATGAAAAATGCATATGCGTCGATACAAGACACTTATGTATTGATACAAAGGATTATGTATCAGTACATATTGTTATTAAAATGATTCCAGAAAAACCAAATAAAACACGAGTCGATGCAAGTGAGATATGTATCGATACAAGCACTTATGTATTGATACAAGATCAAATATCCAAAGCCTCAATTCATGTATGAGTCGATGCAAAACACGTATGCATCAATGCATCATATGAAATTTATTTTCCGAAGAAGAATTGGTTTGTATCAATACAAAGGATTTTGTATTGATGCAAACAACAAACAGAACTGAATCCCAATTTTTGATATCTATATGTATCGATGAAAAATAGTATGAGTCGACTCATATAGAAGGAAAATTGTTTTATGTATTGATGTATGCCTTTTTGTATTGACACAAGAGGTTATGTATTGATGCATGCCTTCTTGTATTAACTGTTATGGTTAACTGTTATGGATTCAAAATTCTATAATGGTTAACTGTCATATTCATTAACTAAATTCCATAATTGTTAATCCATTAACTATTAATCCATACAAAATTCCATAATGGATTCATAACATCAACAAAACAAAATTGTCAACATAATGGATTCATATTCATTAACTAATAATCCATACAATTACATAACAACATATTGAACCTAATAATCCATACAAAATTCCATAAATTACATTGAATATAGAATACACCTAATATGGCTGCAACTATTACAACTAAAACAAAACTACCTAAAATTCATTTCATTATTAGAGCTGCAACTAATGCAACCAAAACAAAAACAATGATGAACCAATTAGACTTCACATGTTTCTTCATTAACTTCATCTTCATCCTCAGTTCTTCTTCTTTTGATATTGCATCTTTAGCCCTTTTTTTTTCCTCATCCAATTTGCACAGTAACTCAGAAATTACTTCCTTAGCCCTTGAGTTCATCTCCTTATCCAATCAAACGAAATTGCTGCACTTCTTAAAACCTTGAATCTGCATCAATGGAGAAGAGAAAATTTCAGAAGCTGCATCTTAGAGGCATACCTGTGACTAATGAATTTTTTAGGGAAAATAAAACATACCTTGTACATTCCACACCCATAGAAGCGACGCCCAGGGTTTGATTCCGTCCACACCGTCATCAACGGAGCATCAACTCCACAGAAGCATTTGTTTCTCACAACACGGTTCATGTAGCTAGTAAAAGAGACTGATTTCTGAGACATTGTGTCGTTGACGAGTTGAGATGAAGGATTATATGCACGATGAAGAATGAAATGCACGATGAAGGACCACTGCAGGTTGCTCGTTGATGTTGCTGTTGTTGGACGAAATGAACGATGAATTAGGGTTAATTAAGCCCCAATTCTATTTAATTATAAATTACTTGCCAAGTCATAATTATGAATTATTTCATTATTGAAATTATATGACATAGACAACAATCACCTTGCCAAGTCATCAACTACAGATCCACATGGAGGGGGACTCCAAAAATCCTAACTCTGGTAAACTAGAGGGACCAAAAACCTGACTTTTAAACTATGGGGCCTTAAACTTCAGAATCTTGAAACTAGGGGGACCAAAAGTGCATTTAAGCCTATTTTTTATTGGTCAAATATTTTTTTGGAGGTTAATCATATAGTGTTAAACCAATTCATTAATTTTCTAACTCAAAAAAACAATATATTTGGTTTACAATTGAAATTGGTTCACTTTTCCTGCAAATACAAATAATTTGAATTGATTTGTATTAACAACTTAACTTTTCGTCTCACTTCCATATTCCATAACCAATACATATTTTTTATCATTTCAAAAAACACATCATACCAAACCCCAAACCTCTATAGACTTCAAGGATAAAAATTAGATTCAATGGAAAAAATAGATGCAATCCTTGTTGTCTTTCAAGATATCTTAGAAGTAGTTATCAACGACGTTCCTGTGTTGGTGGAAGTGCAACCGAAGCACAAAAAACTACCTCAACAAAGTCAAGAAGAAAGATTGCAAGGCTGCTTATTCCATTCAGAAGACAATCGGTGTTGCTAACTTTAATAGAATCTCTTATGTTGAAACGACGAAAGAGACATGGGATATTCTGATGAAGTATTACAAAGGAGGTGATAAAGTCAAGGTTGACAAGTTACAAAACTTGCATCGACAATATGAATTATTGTCGATGGGAAAATAAGAAAAAGTTGCAGAATATGTGTCGAAGGTTTAGAAACTCGTCCATCTCATGAAGGGTCATGGTGAAACCATAATTGATAAGATGATAGTTGAAAAGGTAATGAGAAACTTGACCTCTCAATTTGATAATAGTTCTCTGCAAGCAGAAGTTACTAGAAACAATCTTGAAACCCTAAAAGTGGGGAGATTTGGTTGGTTTGTTAGAGGCACATGGGATGAGAATTGTCGAAAGGAAATGAGTTCAGGACTCGATACATGCACTACAAGCTCAGTCACGAAAAAAGAATTTTGGTTCCAACAAGTTTAAAGGCAAAGTCTACAAGACTAAGGGAAATAAGTCTTGGTCAAACCCTCACAAGAATCAGGTTGAAGATAGGGTTTCTGAATTCTTAAAAAGAGGATGAGGAAATTATCGAAAGGACAAAGAATGTAAGAAAGGCTGCGGTGTTATAAATGTGAAAAGTGAGGTCATTTGTCTAAACGTTGTTAGTACAGAAAAGACAAGGGATCAACAAACAAGGACGAAAGAGCTAACATTGCACGCCAAGATTTAGATGATTCTGAAGATGGTACGGTGGTTATGGCTACAATTTCAGATAACCATGTCAAATCCAAAATCTGGTTCCTCGACTCAGGATGCTCGAATCACATGACTGGCCAAAAGGTGTGGTTGGAGGATTTTAACTATTCGAAAAAAAGCAAGGTAAAACTTGCTGATAATAGTTCGTTGCAAGCAGAAGTTACTGACAACATAGTTTTTCAAATGACTAATGAAGGGAAAGCTATGATCAAAGATGTGCTCTATGTACCTGGAATAAAGTGCAATCTGCTAAGTGTTGGACAACTAGTCGAAAAAGGTTTCAATTGTCATGAAAGATGGAGTTTTAAAATTGTTCGACACCCATAACAATTTAGTCCTGAAATCTCCTTTGTCGAAAATAGGATATTTAAGACTATGATCAGTTCGACTGAAGTACAATGTCTAAAAACTATTGTCGACCATAAGGATAGTTGGTTACAGAAATTGAGGTTTGGACATATGAATTTTCGATCACTGAATCAACTGATTACTCAAGATACGGTTACTGGTATTCCAAGTTTTGAGATGTCTGACAAACTTTGTGAAGGTTGTTTAGTTGGAAAACAATCTAGAAATTATTTCGTTTCGACTATGCCAATGAGATGATCTTGCATACTCAAAGTGGTACATTGAGATGTATATGGTCCATTCAAAGATTATACCATAGGTGGAAACACATATTTTGTTTCGTTTGTTGATGAGTACATTCGAAAGCTGTGGATCTATGTGATTAAAAGAAAGGACGAAGATCAAACTTTTACAAACAAATGGAGGAGGCGAATACACATCCAAAATTTTTTAAGATTCCCGTGCAGAACATGGTTTCGATCATGAGGTAATTGCTTCTTATACGCCTCAACATAATAGAACTGCAGAAAGAAGAAATAAAACCATATTGGATATGGAGAGATGGATGCTGAAGCAAAAGAATTTTCCGAAATCTTTATGGAGGGAAGTTTTTTCGACTGCAGTTTATATCCTGAACATGTGCCCTACCGTGATATTGAAGAACAAGGTTCCTGAAGAAGTGTGGAGTGGAAAATGACCATCATTGAGTTATTTGAAGGTGTTTGGGTCTTTGTGTTATAACCATGTTCCTGATGCGAGAAGAAGGAAGCTTGATGACAAGAGTGAGTGAACCTATGATTCTCGTAAGATATCATAAAACTGGTGCATACAGGCTATTTAATCCAATTAATAAGAAGATTGAGTTGAGTCAAGACATTGTGATTGATGAAAATTCTTCTTGGGATTGGAATTCTAATGATGCAATTAACAATCCATTGATGAGTTATGAATTCAACTAAGAAACTGATGAAGTCCAAGTTGAAGAAATTGCTAATATTCTAGATGAAATCGAAGTAGTTGTTGTCATTCTAGACAATGTCAAAGTCGAAGAGAGTGTGGCTAGCACAAGCAAAAGACCTCAACGTACTTGAGTTTTTCCAGGAAGACTTCAGGATTATAAAGTAACTGATGATGATGAAGTAACACCAGATGGAGAATTAGTTCATTTTGATTTACTTTCAGGCGTTGAACCAATCAACTATAGTGAAGATTTGAAGATTAAATAGTGGAAGTTAGCTATGTTCTACGAGTTACGGGAAATTAAAAGAAACAACACATGGGAGTTAGTCGAATTTCTAACACATACAAAAGTTGTCAAAGTAAAGTGGGTGTTCAAGTTAAAACACAATGCTGATGGTTCGATAGCAAGACATTAAGTAAGATTAGTAGCTCGAGATTTTCTTCAAAGAGCTGAACTCGACTACTCTGAAGTAGTTGCTCCAGTAGCAAGATTGTAGAGTATTCAACTAATGGTAGCCTTGATATGTAACCAAAGATGATCGATATTTCATTTAGATGTGAAATCAATAATTTTTAATGTTCCTTTAGACGAAGAGGTCTATGTCACACAACCTCTTGGGTTTGTGATTCAAAAGAAAGAGAGTAAAATATATAAGTTTCACAAAGCGCACTATGGTCTCAAGCAGACACATAGGACATGAAACAAGAAGATCGACTCATACTTAGTTGAATTAGGATTTGTAAAATGCAAATCTGAGTATTGGTGTCTATGTTCAAGTTGTAGCGCAAGATATAACAACCATTTGTTTATGTGTTGATGGCTTGCTTGTATTTGGGAATAGCTTGGAGAACTTGTCGAAGTTCAAAGAGCTGATGATGATGGGATTTGAAATGTCAGATATGGAAAATTGTATTATTCTCTAGGCATGAAATTTCAAATGTCGACGCAAGGTATGGTGCTACATCAAAGGAAGTATGTCAAAGAGATATTCAAGTGATTCATAATGGATGATTTGAATCCTGCATCCTCACCCGTCGAACCAAACTTGAAGCTGGAGAAGCATGAAGAGGAAAACAAAGTAAATGTAACTTTTTTTAAACAAACTGTGGGATCTCTGAGATGTGTGTGTGACAATCGACCTGATATATGTTTCACAATCAAATTAGTGAGTAAATACATGAGTGAACCAAGGGTGTCACACATGAAGGCTGCAAGAAGAATCCTAAGATACTAAAAGGATCGATACATTGTGGAATACTATTTTGAAAAATCTCATAAAGGAAAGAAGCTACAACTAATTTTTTTCAAATGCTGATTGGTGTGGAGATAAGGAAGATCGAAGAAGCACAACTAGATATTTCTTTCAAGTAATTTGGTGCCCCAATCTCATGGTATTCGAAGAAGCAACCTGTGGTGGCATTGTCATTGTGTGAACCTGAATATATAGCAGGATCCTATGCTGCATGTCAAGCAATTCATATCATATATGTACTTAAAGAAATGGAGGTCGAAATGAAGAAACCTCTAGTGTTGTAAATCATCAACAAGTCAGCAATAAATCTGACGAAGAATCTAGTTCTGCATGGAAGAAGTAAACATATCGAAACTATGTTTCACTTCTTGAAGGAACAGATAAATCGAAGTAACCTTGAAGTTAGACATTGTGCAAGTGAAGTACAATTGACCGACATCTTTATTAAAAAAATATAAATAAATAAATATGATCATTTAATTTTTCTTTTATAAAAATGAAAGGAGAAAAAAAAACGTTTAAGTCGAAATTAAAATAATTTTGATGTAACGGATTCGTGAAATTGATTTGACGTGAATCGGTGACTCTGCCGGCGTTTTGATTCTACCGCCCAGCTTCCGATCGGAGTCTTTCTCTGTGCCATTACCAAACAAGACAAGGTTCTCTCTTTCTCTCTCTCATTCCCAATTCCGATCCTTCGTTTCCCTTTCTCCCGCTTCAATTTTGTGTATGTATTTTGATTAGGGTTTTTCATATTTGATGCATATGTAGAGTATATAGAACGATCAATTTAATCTAATTAAAATCAAAGTTGATATCACACCACTGAATAAGTTTGTAACTGGGTAATTTTCTCATAAAGTTTGAATTTTTATTGAAAAAATTCTATAAAAGTTGAAGATAGTTTTTAAGAATCTTGGTTTTTGCAGATATGATTGATCTGATAGTTATATAGTAGCTTGTTGTGTGAGTTGAATTGTTTTAACAGTTAGTGGCAGTTCTATAATTTAATGGGCAATACTTTGTTTGTGCAGTTTCTGATTATTGAGGATGGTGCTGGTATTGGCCCTGGGGGATATGCACATACCCCACAGGGCGCCTGATATTCCTGCAAAGTTTAAGTCCATGCTTGTCCCTGGGAAGATCCAGCACATCATTTGTACTGGAAACTTGTGTATTAAAGTATGTCTTGGTGCTTATCATAATCATAAGTCAATTGA
This sequence comes from Vicia sativa, assembly GCA_021764765.1. NCBI lineage: Eukaryota > Viridiplantae > Streptophyta > Magnoliopsida > Fabales > Fabaceae > Vicia > Vicia sativa. The sequence goes on from CM038793.1 coordinate 305,003,682, forward strand.
TTCCTGCCCCCTCTTCCTTTCTTGTTGATATTGTCAAAAAATGTATATGATTTTCTAACCATATTTTATGTGTGTAAAACTGGTCAATCACCTCATTTGAGTCAGTGATACCGTGCTATTGTGACAAGAACAGAAAGCAATGTTTGTAGGTTGTTTTGCTGTTCTTTTGTTTGTTAGCATGGTTAGTGTAGTATGAAGCACAAACACTTATGTGATTAGGCATGTTCCCACGTCGGACACCTGTCCTACGACAACTCAAACAAGAGTTCCAATTGTATTTTCTTTTGCTTTGACACGCCCTAGATAATCCTTGAACACATGTGTTAAGGCAATGGTGATCAATGACGGGGTTAAAAACATCAATGTTTGTTGATTACATCATTTCTAACTTTTCTGTAGTAGATGAATGAATGTGAAATAGTATTGTATCTTGTTTTACATTTTTTTGTACTGAATTAAATTGCTCGATATAGATTCTAATTAAGATATATTATTGTGTTCAAATTTTACTTAATTATAGCAAATAAATATGTACCGGTGTTTGTGTGTCGACCGTGTTGTGAGGTGTCTGTGTTAGAGTCCATGATTCATAGATTGTAGCAGTGTAACAAAACTTCAGTCCATGTGTATTTACTCCTTTGTATTGCATCACTTATCTGTTTGCATCTACAAAAAAATAATCCAGTACATTTGTTATGGTTTTATTTTTTACATTTGATATTTATTTCTATTCTCATTAACTATGATTTGAAAGTAGAATTTCTTATGATTAAATTTTAAGTTAAGTTTCGTGTCATTTATATTCAGGAAGTCCATGATTACCTTAAGACTCTTTGTCCTGACTTGCATATAACTCGTGGTGAGTATGATGAAGATTCAAGATATCCCGAGACCAAGACACTAACCATTGGCCAATTCAAGTTGGGACTATGCCATGGTCATCAGGTTTGATTTATTTTTTACTCCAATATTACATGCACTACTATCAGTTCTGTTTCTCACAGAAACCAAAAAATGTGTTATGATATGTATTGCTATACGATGATTATGTCTTAATGATTCTGAAGGTTATTCCATGGGGAGACCTAGACTCACTGGCGATGTTACAGAGACAGCTTGACGTAGACATCCTTGTCACAGGTCACACCCATCAGTTTACTGCTTACAAACACGAAGGCGGCGTGGTTATAAATCCAGGTTCTGCATCGGGTGCCTACAGCAGCATCACCTATGACGTGAACCCAAGTTTTGTGCTAATGGACATCGATGCTCTGCGTGTTGTGGTCTATGTATATGAACTTATTGATGGAGAGGTGAAGGTTGACAAGATTGATTTTAAGAAAACATCCACAAGCGTCCCTGCTCTTTAAACACTTGTATTTTGATGTTAGTCTTTTTTTTTCTTCCTTTTCTGTTTTGCTTTGAAGCTTGATACATGTATTTGACAGTATCGTAGGATTTGATAAATTTGTGACCTGTGAGGAACTTACATTGTAATTTATATTTTAATGAACAAACAGTTATTTCAGACATCCATGATCTGCATCTAAATGTTAGCTTTAGATTACAATAATACAGTTGCATGTATGTTACAAGTACGACTTGTTGAAACAATTTACACATTATTATTTTTATATAGTTATACTACCTACGATTAAAGGTTACTATTTACAAAAGCTGATGCTCGGTCCTTCTATGAAAGTCGGTACTCTTTGTCTTACTATTTGTAGGTTTTTTAAAGGAAATAATTTACATTTTTTTATTTTCAAGGTGATATTTATTTATGTTTCTTTAAGTGTGTCTTCTAATTAATATTGTATTACTCTCTCTAATGTTATTGTGCCTATTACTTCTATAGAGATGTTCTCTCTTCTCGGTGGCCGACTCCACCTTTAGGGTGGCTTTCATCTTTTACCATGGTAGTTATTTGTGAATTTTTTAATCCATCCCATGACTTTTTTCTCACCCGTGCAAAATTCTTAAATTGCTTTGAGAAATTGAAAATATACTTCCAGTTAACACCTATATCATGCAAATCATCGTTTTAAACTATATGTATTTTTAAATAAACTGTGTATGTGAGACCAAATTTGAAATAAATTTTTAATACTACATTATTTAGTATGGAACCAGACATATATTTCTGGTTTTCACCCAAATATTTTAAAATATGGTGCATACCGGAAGTATATTTCCGATTTCACTCAAAAATTACAGTAAGTGGTGATGTCGTCATGATTAGTGCGATCAAGGAACACCTGGTAAGGAAGCACATTATGGTTGCCCATGTTGAGAATAAACATGACAACCCTTGGCATGAAGTCCTGATAGTCGGCATCTAAGGTGTAACCATGGATGCGGTGAAAGTACGATATAATCCAACTCTGCATCAACAAATATATAATGTTTAAGTACAAATAAATTAAAACTAATGAAAATTTATCGTTAAAATAAAAACGTACCGTGAGGAGTGTGCACGAGCCAATGAACGCCTTCACCCTCCATTTGCAAGCTTCATTTAGCTTCTGGTAGAGGTAGGTCAGAACAGCGACACCCTAGTTTCAGTCACGTACTGTAGACAGGTACGTAAAATATCTCAGGTAGGCCACATTGGTGTAGTGGCCACTCGTGTCTACAAAGACGGACGTGCCTACCAGATACATCAGAAAACACCGAATGACACAACTACGGTGAAACTGAACAAAAATATCTGTCTCCACATGTTCCCCAGCTGCCTGTGCAGTTCTCTTTGCAAAAGCTGCTTGACGGAGGTGCTCCCCATATAACTCCTTTGGGTAGGAGAACCTCATGTGCACCCCGTTTGTGGAGTTGTAGTCCTCAGTAGCCCTGCATGGATTAGCTCCTAGATACTCAACCATTAACTTAACCTCCTCAACTCTGTTTATCTTGGCATGGTTAAGTAATCTACCTCTGATAGGTAGTTGGAGAAAGTAGGCAACATCGTCGAGGGTGATCTTTAACTCCTCATCTGGAAAGTGGAAAGTTGGCGCATCGTTATGCCATCTCTCAACAAAAGCACCCTGCATGTCAGTGCTAATGGTACCGTAACTAGCACTGAATAATCTGACAAGATCGGATGCGATGATAGCACTGTGGAACCACTAAGTCTTTGGAACATATAGATAAAAGATTTTGCGGGAGTGGTTGACATGTTTCAAGGTCTTCCTTTCCTGAAACATAAGAATCAAACGAAAATAAATAAAAAAGAATGGACAATATACAAAATTAAACGAAAATAAATAAATAATACGAATGGAAAGTATACAAAAATAAATAAAAAAGAACGGGCAGTAAACGAAAATAAATAATACAAAATGTAATGATAAAAATTATAATACCTCTCCACCCCAGACATAACGGGAAGTATGAACCTGGTAATAAATCAGGAGGGATCTGTCACATGACACTCCTGGATATCCATCATCATCCGCCTCTGCAGGTTCCTCAACATCGTCGTCCGGGACCTCAGCATTTTCGACGTCCTGGGCATCTCGTGCCTTCTCTTCCGGTACCCTCTACCTCTTGTACCTCTACCTCCGGTACCTCCTCCTCATGTGCACGAGAGGTAGACACTTCATGGAGACGAATCCTCCGCGACGGTGCGAAAGGTGATACTATATCAAGTTGTGCCCTCTGTGCCTTTGCCCTCAACTCTCGCTCTCGATGAGCCAACACTGTCTGGCTTTGTCTACCATGTCTCAAACGTGTCACCTGGTTGTCATTGTCTACCATTTTCCTGAAATAAACCATTACAATTGTTAGCATACTAATTTAAAAACAAATCAAACAACAATTCACAAGTTAACTTGTGAATTCACCCATCCTGGGTAAATTCGCAAGTTCACCTGCGAAGTCTCTCCTAGTTCACTTCGCAAGTTAACTTGCAAAACCCCCTTCGTCCAGAATTTTTCAAAACCATAAACTCAATCCCAAAACTCCAAAAATCTTATTTTTCCTAATACATTGTGGGTTCGTCTGTGTGTTTTCTAAAACAACATGCAGACTTCGTGAGTTCACTTACGAATTCCTAAAATAAGGTGAATTCGTAAGTGAACTTGCGAATTCACCTTATTTTTTAAAAAATAAGGTGAATTCATAAGTGTACTTACGAATTCACCTTATTTTTTGAAAATCTTGGATTATTTTGTAAGTGCATTTACGAATTCATCTTATTTTGGAAATTCATAAGTGAACTTACGAAACTTGGGGGTATTTTTGATTTTTCACTAGAGGTGGGGAAGAAACTCCCTAGGTGGATGAAGAAATTTCCTATTAGGCTATCTACAATGGTTAAATTATTCAACACCCTATTTTTTCACTTTTTTATCTTCCACATCATCTTCTCTTTTTACCACCTAATAATTCAACATCCATTTAATTTTTACTCACTACAATGGTTTTGTTTAATAAAATTTAACACCTTAACTCACTTATTTTATTTCATAATTTTATTTTCTTTTATATTTTTGATTTTATGATTATATGTTAATATTATTATCGATTGAAATTAAATTAAAATAATTAAGAATTAATTATTTATTTATTTTTTTAATTTAATAATTAATTTGAACCAAATAATGTGACAAACAAAATAATGTGACAAACTAGAAACAAATAATGTGACAAAACACAAACTACAAAATAATGTCACAAACTACAAACAACATAATGTGACTAACTAGAAACAAATAATGTCACAAACTAAAAACAAATGAGCAATGCTCATTACAATAATCAGCAATTTTCCCCAATATGAACCACTTTTTTGGTTTCTCCCAACAACACTCTGTTCTATATTTAATCCATCAACTAATTAGAACCAAAATTTGATCATTGGTCCATTTAGGGTGTGGTTATTTGACCTTATAGTAACAGATATTAACTTCTTCTCAATACTTATGCTTGTTTCTCCTTCATCCTGTGAAAGCATACTAACCATTAGGTCTAATAGGAATGTTATCAATTTTTGGTAGACATGTTGGAACATATAAACAGAATATCAATTCTATTTTGTGTTTGATGCATTCAGAGAAACAAATGTATGTAATAGGATAGACAATGAAAGGGAGAAAGAGAGCTGTACTGTTTTAGAACTAAGATATGAATCAACTATCAAATTATTCATTGATAGACCAACATCGTTCATGACAAGAAGTTGCAAAGACGAGCATGTGCATGGTAGTTTTCTGGACAAGTTGCAGTCATATTTGGTATGTTGAAGAGTACAACTTTTTCCAAAACAGGAAGCTCAATTTGGAACCTGTTTGGATATTGAGGGGAAGAATGACCAAATACATATCTCAACTCAGGAGTGTCTGTGATTTCTATAACTTCCAATTTCACCAGTCCTCTTGCAAATGTAACAGGCAATATACATTTCAGCAAATGACATCTCATAATACTAATCTTTTTCAAACTTTCGAACATTGACGTATAACTCTGAAAGTCGTGATGGTCATCCTAACTATTTCTCCCCTTCTATTTTTCTGAGCCCTTCCATATGTTACCAGTTGCTTTAAACCATCGCCATCTTGTATTGTCAATTCTTCCAATGAAGTCAAGGTTTTAGCAGTGGATGCTGTGAACAACGAACCCAGCATAGGACATGATATTAGTGTTAACCTTACAAGGCTGGGGAGACCAAATAATCCTGAAAAGAAGTTGCATGGGAGCAATATCACGTCCTTGCATATTAGAGATTATCTATAATTAATATTGCATATACTATATATATGTTCATCAAGCAAATTTTTGAAACTATTGGAATAAGGAGTATTACTTCGAATATTTAAGCATATATGTCATTTCTTTCTTATCCATAAATTCTGAAACTATTGATACTTCATTGAATAGCATCAACTTAACAAAGAATTACAGAGAGTAAGTGGATGTTTGTGTACCTAAGGGAGTTGCGGTGCCAATATCATCAACGATTCGATCAAGCTGATTGCACTTTTCTATCTTTAGCGCTTTCAATTGAGGAAGTCCTCCTGCCATACAGGATGAGAAGATACATTTTAATCTTCTACATCCACATATCTCCACTTGTTGAAGATTTTGAAATTGGAGGTTTGTTGATTCTACATCACTTACATACATACCTGAGCTGAGGTAGATTCTCCAAATACAACATTTCCAAGCATGATGTCGGTGGAACATTTTCTCCATCAACGGATAATCCTACTAGCTAAAAGATACCTTCTAACTCACAGTTATTGACTTGAACTTATTTTATATTTTGCACAGTTTGATTGGAAGCTTCTTTGATTATCGGATCATTGTGTAAAGCCATGCAAGTATTGATAGACACCATGAAAAACTCTCCACAGTTTTGCAAGTTGAATTGAAGCAAGGATGGCCACATTAGATAACAATCTTCTGTACAAATGCTATTGATATTTGGCAACATAACAAGAGTAAGCTATTCCAATGCCGTAAGCTCGATGATCTCGAGTTTATTTTGATTCTGACCATCTTGGTGTGTGCATAGGCCAAATACATATTTCAACTTAATATTACATACAATTTCTAAACACTCCAACTGTACAAGGCCTTGAGCTAAAGTGATTGGGATTATGTATTCCAGCACATCACACTCTCTAACATGAAGCTTTTTCAGTTTTGGAAACAACATTAGTCTGTGATCGTAAGCACTAACTATTTCCTCTTTGTCATCATCGATTAGTAAATGCTTAAGTGCAGGGCAAGATAATACTTGTAATTTCTCCAGTTGTGCCAAATTTTGAGCAACTGCAAGTGTGAAGAGACATGTTAGCTTTGGACAATGACTTATATATAGGTCTTCTAAATTCCCAAAATGACCACCAAGAGGAATTCGACCATTGTATAAAGCTCTCAAATGCTCCATGTGCTCAATTCTTAGCCAATGCAGCTTGCAGAAGAGAGTTCCTACCTCTATCAGACAAGTGTCAACCAAACACTCTATCCCCTTAGAATTGCGTATCAAAAGCTCAGTTAAATGGTTCATATTTTAAAATATGTCAGGGATAATATTTTTATCACCTTCCTCAATACCTGCTATACACAAGACCTCTCTGCCTTTTCTGCCAAATCATTGATCTTTCCATTAGAAGTATCCAAATAACTGAGAAACAAAGTTCTGTGATGATTGAGAAACTCTTCTTGGAAACCAGCAAACATGCTTCCTAATTGTATTTGATACCTCTGTAACACTTGGCGGACCCTAAAGTTTTGAAAGAATTCAACGTCCCATTTTGATCTACGGTCAGCAAAGTACAGTTCTTCCAGCTGCGTGTGCTTCCCAATCACTTCAAACGGATTCATTTTCATGTCACATTCTGACAAATCCAACAATTTCAAGTATGTCAGTTGTGTAACCACGTCAGGTATTTCAAAGAATGAACAATCACACAATGTAAGACTTTCAAGTTTCTTCAATTCTACCACAAATGAGATGTCAAGTAAATCCCATTCCGACCCTTGTTGTAAAGAAACAAAACTCTGAGCATTCTCATTCCTTTGAAAAATTCATCCGATACTTGTGTATCAGTGTGAATGTGTAGAAAGTCGAGATTGAAACAATCCAAATTAATTGGAAATTTCTCACACCATAGATATCTTAATGGAGTATGTTCCAAAGTCATAATATCCTTTTCTGAGGAACACTTAATCTTATTCTCTGCAATCCAATGGGCTACATTGCGAACTAAGTTGTGCATTTTAACACATTTTCCTTCATCAACATTTAGCAACAAACAAGAACATATGAGCTTATTTTTAGCCGCAGTCACTTCATCCCTAGCCCCTTCATATGAGCGAACTTCTCCAACTATGCCTAGCCTATCGCAGACCTAGTTAAAAACTCCACAGGAATTCCACAATCTTCGGGAAACACAGAACACAACAAGAAAAGTGACTCGGCCTCTTCAGTGTCCAAATTATCATAGCTTAACTGCAAGCACTTGTACGGATTTTGCAAACCTTTCTCAATATTAACAGGCTTTGAACTTCTCAATCTATCCAATGCAACCTTCCATTCCACCACAGCCTTGCCTTTCAAGCTGCTAGCGACGGCTACAGTGGCAACAGGCAAACCTTTACATTCATTTGAAATTTCTTTAGCCAAATTCTTTACAGTATTCCAAGTTCCTTCAGATATGAGTGCTTGCTTTTGGAAAAGATCCCACGTTTCATCGTTGGTTAGCGTTGATAGATGAACTTTTTCTGGCAATCCATCAAAGTACAAACTGCTTCGGATCTACTGGTAATGAGAACCTTGCAACCTTTATGATGTTCACTAGAAGGAATCCCAGTGGCATAAAAATCTAACATTTGCCACACATCATCCAGAATTACAAGAGTTCTTTTCTGTTTTTGCCATTTGAAGTAACTGATCAACATTGCTTATGACAATGTTAGCATCCTTCAACCACTTTTCAACAATCTCGGTTCTTTCTAGTTTGCTTCTTGGCTCGTGTAACACGTTCTTGGACACTATCTCTTGTTACAGTCAAATTACCTTCTTCTTTTACGACATCTTGAACAAAATTGTTGAAGCAGCACGGATAACTTAATTCACCTATTAAACCGCACGCCAAATCTCTTGAAAGGGAAGACTCAAATCCAAAAAGGTAGTCCATTAGTTTAGTGTGGCTTCTTCCTTATTCTTTAGCCTGAACAAAAGAGAGACAAACATCAAGGCAGTGAACTTTTTTAGCTTAGAAATTAGAATGATTCAAGTTGCAGTAAAATTAGAATTCAATTTGACTATAGTTTATGCTTTTCTTAAAAGCCCCTATGGAATAATCTCCAAATTATTTATATCAAAATAACTTATATTTTAATCTATAACTAAGGGCCCATATGAATCAAATAATTGTAAACGAACTAGAAGTATATTACTACTTTAATTGAAGAATCAGAAAGGAAAGAATCATTCAAAATAGAAAATTTTGCAAAAGCAAACCAAACAAAAAGCTAATTTGCAACTCAGAACATGGTGACTTAGAAACATCATGATAACAAAAAAAACTGTGTTATAATAACCTTGTTTTGTGCACTTCAGCACAAGCTTGGTACTGTTTTGAAGGGTGCTTCAACTTCTTCAATCTCAAGGTGGATTATTACAGTTAAGAAATAAATAAAATAAGCAAAGACTTTGACAAGTATCCCACATACTAACACCCTTTATTTAAATTAACACGTCTTCTATAGGGTGTTGAATGAATTAATCCTATAGTGGGCCACCGCTCTTGCACGGTTATGATTTTTTTAACCGTGATTTTGAGAAGCTGGTATTTGTAGCTTCGGGCATACAGTGTGATTTTCAAGTTTCCCAAACGCACACTCGGACTAGACATGACTTGGAGGCAAAGTTATTCATATTTAAATACATGTATGTAAAGTAATTCATAAAGTGCAGTTTTTGCAAACTTACCAAGGTATCAATTGATATTCGATTTAGGTTTAAGTGTGACTGAGTTTGATAAGTTTGTTTTATTGGCAACTTATGTTAGTTTCAGTGTTTGTTTCTTGCGATTTTATCTACTTTTTTTGAATTGTTTGCTTTAGTTTGTTTGTATGTTTGGTATTTCAGAAAAATGGTGGTTGCTAGATGAATCCAAGTCATATGTAAAGCCATCAGAACTAAAATCACATAGCATAGAAGAAAATTCTCAATGATCGGTTCCTAGATGGTATCTCTTGTAAGATAGGAATAGATGAGAAAATTCTATTTTGAAAAGAAAAAAAAAAACAAGTGGTTAGGAGCTGAGCTATTAATGGCAACCTATCTATCCATTATTGTTTGATCTTCCATCTAAACCAAACGGGTCTGTGAATGAAATGGGATCTTATATAGACAGGAAATGGTGTTGGAACCTGCAGATTACATGTGGGGGAAGTCAAGTAGAGGTTCAGATTCATCTTGAGGAAATGAAAGTCAATTTTGAGTGAATATGAGTTCGAGAAGGGACAGCGAAGATAAATGCATTTGGCTAAAAAGATGTTGCAGCGGGGGGTCTTAGGCAAGGTGGACAGAGAGGTGAAGAAAAACATCCAAAAATTGTGGCAGACCAAAGTTCCATCAAAAATCAACATTTTTGGGTGGAGATGCCAACAAGGGATTCACTAGTAAAACATGGAATAATCAACTCTGATCAAGATAAAGTTTGTGTTCTGTTTTCAGGTTAAAGAGAATCTCTTTCACTTGTTTTTCCTGTTTGGAAATACATGGTATTGAAAAATCCACATTACCTTTGCAATTTCTACCACTTCAAAGTCATTTAATCCAAGTTCAACTCATCATTTTAACTCATTCCAACTCCTCCAAAATCGACTACAACCTCCATTTTGTGTAAGTTCTCTTAACTTATTTCTATTCAAATTCTGAATTTTTATTAGATTATTAGGTTAGGTTACAGAAATTTAATAGTATATGAAGTAATAGTAGGTAAATGTAGTAGAAAAAATAGGATTTTGGGAGTTTTGGGACTGAGTTTCTGGTTTTGAAATTTTTTGGACGAAGGGGGTTTCGCAGGTTAACTTGCAAAGTGAATTAGGAGAGACTTCACAAGTGAACTTGCGAATTGTTGTCTGATTTGTTTTTAAATTAGTATGCTAACAATTGTAATGGTTTATTTCAGGAAAATGGCAGAGAATGACAACCAGATAACACGTTTAAGACATGGCAGACAAAGCCAGACAGTGTCGGCTCGTCGAGAGCGAGAGCTAAGGGCAAGGGCACAATTTGATATAGCATCACCTTCCGCACCGTCATGTAGGAGTCGTCTCCATGAGGCGTCTACCTCTTGTGCACATGAGGAGGAGGTACAGAGGTAGAGGTACCGGAGGAGGAGGCCCAGGATGCCTAGGACGCCGAAAATGCCGAGGTCCCTGACCACAATGTTGAGGAACCTGCAGAGGCGGATGATGATGGCTATCCAGGAGGGCCATATGACATATCCCCCTGATTTATTATCAGGACCATACTGCCCATTATGTCTGGGGTGGAGAGGTATTATAATTTTTATTGTTACATTTCGTATTGTTTATTATCGTTTACTACCCGTTCTTTTTTATTTATTTTCGTATACTGCCCGTTCGTATTATTTATGTATTTTCATTTAATTTCGTATACTACCTGTTCTTTTATTTATATTTGTTTGATTCTTATGTTTCAGGAAAGGAAGCCCTTGAAACATGTCAACCACTCCCACAAAATCTTTGATCTATATGTTCCAAAGACTCAGTGGTTTCACAGTGCTATCATCGCATCTGGTCTTGCTGGATTATTCAATACTGGTTACGGTACCATTAGCACCGACGTGCAAGGTGCTATTTCTGAGAGATGGCATAAGGAGACGTCATCTTTTCACTTTCTAGTTGGGGAGTTGACGATCACCCTCGACGATGTTGCCTGCTTTCTCCAACTACCTATCAGAGGTAGATTACTCAACCATGCCAAGATAACCAGAGTTGAGGCGGTTGAGTTGATGGTTGAGTATTTGGGAGCTGATCCATATAGGGCTACTGAGGACTGCGACTCCACAAACGGAGCGCACATAAGGTTCTCCTACCTGAAGAAGTTATATGAGGAGCACCTCCGTCAAGCAGCTCTTGCAAAAAGAACTGCACATGCAGTTGGGGAGTCAGTGGAGGCAGATATTTTTGTTAAGTTTCACCGTGGTTGTGCCATTCGGTGTTTTCTGATGTATCTGGTAGGCACGTCCGTATTTGTGGACCCGAGTGGCCACTACTCCGATGTGGCCTACCTGAGATGTTTTAAGGATGTGTCCGCTGTGACACCCCGATTTAATTTAAATATTAATTAAGTGAGGATTTAATTATTTAATTAAATGAAGTCTCGAGTATTAATTTTAGTGGATTAATTGGGTCATTAAATGAGGAAATGTTTTGAGGTGTGCAGAGTAAACGGTGGGTGTAAGAGAGTAAATCACTCTACTAATTATTAAGTTTTAATTATTTTATTTTATTGGAATAATTAAAGGAACATAAAAAGGAAAAAAAGAAAGGAAATAATAGGTTTTGGAGAAACGTGTTCACGTGGAATCGAGAGAAGAGGAAAAGAGAGGAAAAGCCGACACCAAGAGAATCAAGAATCATCGAGGTAAGGGTCGTTCGTTAATATGCCTTATGGGTTTTGGGAATCATAGGGATAATTGGGTATGTTAGAGAATTTGAATTATGATGATTATGAATTATAGGAATAAACCCTATTTGGTTTGTTGGAATTAGGAATCATAAGTATGTCGATAATTGATAGGGTGAATAAACCATGTTGTTTGATGTTAAAATGATGTGAAATGACGATGAAATGATGTTCCTAATGTACCAAATCGTATTAGTAAGTTTGGAAATGAGTAAGAATGGAAAATGCTGTCAAAAAGTAGCAAAAATGTTGTCACAGGTCGTGGGAACCGGTTCCCTGTGGGGAGGAACCGAGTTCCCAGTGTTAATTTGGCCAAAACTGGGAAAAATAGACTCAGGAACCGGTTCATATGTAGGAACCGGTTCCCCATTCAAAAACCAGGGGCGAGGTATTTTTAACTCACAAGAACCGGTTCCTGTATAGGTAGGAACCGGGTTCCATGTGCATTTTTCCAATTTTTTTAAAACTTCAAAAGTTCATATTTTCTAAACCGTAACTCCGATTCGAGTGCCGTTTTCGGCGTTATTTCCTAAATTTCGAATGCTACCTTTTGAAAAGAGGAAAATATTATTTTGCTAAATTATTTTTAAAATGGTCGCGCTCCCAATTTTTGAAAAGGAGGAGTAATTAAGAATAATGAGAACTATTATGAGTGGTATGAGTTACCTGATGAGGTATTGATGCTTACAGTGTTATATAATTGTTATTCATTTTGATTGAATGAGATACACTGGATGAATTGACATGATGTGATTTGTATTAATATCATGATATGTGAAATGATGATGGCATGCTTTTATGATGCATGCATATACATTTATTGATTTGGTTCATTCCCATTGTGCGGAAGTGAACTGGTTGAGCCAATAGACTTACCCGGAGGTTGAGGTAGTGAGGCTGGATTCTTGACCCAATAGCTATGGGCGAATCATGAATTTACACTGTCTATCCACGTGTAAACGGAGCGGTGTGTGTGAACTCGGTTCACGTTTTGGTACCACATGCATAGAGTCTGCATTGCATATGGGATTGTAACATGCTAGGATGGATTCCAGTGTTGCAATTTCCATTGTTTGAATTATGTACATGTTCATTGTGTGAACTGTGTTGTGAATTAGTTATGACTTGTGCTTGATTAATGGATTAATGTATCTTTTATCCTATTGTATTCTAAAAACGTATAATACATGTTATATTGAATTGAGATCTCACCCTTACTCAACATTTTCAGATCCGAAGTAATTAGCTGCTTGGAATTGGTGAGGATAGCTCTAGTATTGAGTCAGTCAGTTAGTCCGCGTGTCAGTGTCGTGCTCTGGTAGATGTAACACTGAGGAACGGTTGCTTGAATCCTTTAATGGATAATTTTGAATAACTTTGAATTATGTTGACTTATTATCCTGGAATTCTTTAATGTTGTGATTCAGGTTTTAGTTTATTATTCTGGAATACTGTGAATGTTGTATTCAGAAGTTTTGGTTATGTTACATTTCCGCTGTTAAACATAACTGTTGCATTATTTATTTGATAAGTCTTCTTCAGTGAAAGCATGACACATGTTTGGGAAATTTTTATGGTTTAAATTGTGGCCTTCTTGGTTATGATTAAATACTCTGATTTATTATTATAAAACGCGGGTAAATAGAAGGGGGTGTTACATCCGCATTTCGTGACTGGAACTGAGGTGCCGCTGTTCTGACCTGCATCTACTAGAAGCTGAATGAAGATTGCAGATGGAGGGCGAGGGTGCTCACCGGCTCGTGCACACTCCTCACGGTACATTTTTATTTTAACGATAAAATTTCATTAGTTTTAATTTATTTATACTTACACATTATATTTTTGTTAATGCAGAGCTTAATTATATCGTACTTTCACCGCATTCATGGTTACACCGTAGATGCCGACTATCAGGACTTCATGCCTTTATGTTTTGCTATTTGATTTTGTTGGATCACATTATTTTTTGGAACAATTTATGTAATTTGATATTTCTGACAATTTTTCTCCTTAATATTTATAACATATTAATATTTACATGGTTTGCGTATATAGAATGCTCTTTAATTGAATTTCTGAAAACGAAAGCATAATCCAAATTATTGTGAAAAATCATAGTAGTTTCAAACATTGTTTCACATTTAGGAAATGTTTCGTAAGTGCACTTACGAATTTACCTTTCTGGGTGAATTCGTAAGTGCACTTACAAAACCTTTCCTGAATGTGTTAAACCATGTTTAAAATAATAAAACATACAAAAATAAGATGAATTCGTAAGTGCACTCACGAAAAACATTTTTGATTTTTCAAGGGTGTTGAAGAAACCCACTAGATAGGTGAAGAAATTTCCTTCTAATAATCTATACCGAGCAATCATTTTTAATAATCTCATAATTCTAATAATAAAACCTATTGAAGATATTAATATTCATGTTTATTCTTAAACACTTGTATTTGTATTTGAAAATTGAAATTGAAATCAATTTTTTTTAAATGTTTGAAACTATTTCTTAAATCCTGAAAGTTAGGGATGACAACGGGGTGGGTCGGGAGCGAGTTTAGGCACACTCAAACTCTCATCCACCACCGAGACTTATATCCATCCATGCCCTCAAATCTGTTCGGAGCTAATATTTGTTCTCTATACCCGCCCCCAACAAGAAACATATTTTCCTGCACCCGTCCGAATAAAATTTTAATTTCTTTTAAACTTATATTTTTTCGATAAATATAAAAATCAATATTTAAACTAAATAATTGATTATTTTAAATGTATTTCTTTATATTTGATATTTTTATTTTCAAAATATTAAATAATAATTCTAATAAACATGATATTATAACATTAAAAAGTGTAACTGAGTAATAAAATTATTAAAAATAAATAACATAAATTAAATTTAGTTGGCGAGTGCGGAGCGGGTACTAGCATCACCCGCCCCCGCACTCGTAATTGAAAAAAACGGGTTTTTTCCGCATCCATATCTACTCCAAATTAAACTGAATATTTCCCGCTAATTTCAGAACAGGAGCGGACGGAGTCCAACGGAGACGAGTTTATTTGTCATACTTAATAGAAGTCTTTTCTCAAGTACATAGTGTAGAGACATTTCAATTTATTTTATGCATTATTGTTGAACATGATTGTCATTAAGGTACAACGCGCCCACTTTATAATAATAAACCAATGTTGTTTTTGAAATACGATAATATTCGTTTCTTATATGTAAACTTCTTCTAATCCTCCATGAATCAAACATTATATTAGCTACTCCAATGCTTTTGCAGTAGACCTAGTTAATATATGATGTCTTTTTGTATACCAACCAGAAGTAGACCTTCACGTGTATGTGCATCTAATCTAATTTTTGTCATTGTAAGAGATGACATTCATGAGTAGGTAAGTCTTAACTCAATTCACAAATGTTGATGTTCTTAGGTTAGATCCTATTACCCGAGTTCAAATAGTGACCTGTTTGCAAGTTTTAATTCAATTTACAAATATTAATGTTGTTAGGTTAGATGCTATTACTCGAGTTTGATTAATGATTTGTTTATAAGTCTTAACTCAACTCATAAATACTAATGTTGTTAGGTTAGATACTATTACTCGAGTTTGATTAATGATTTTTTTATAAGTCTTAACTCAACTCATAAATACTAATGTTGTTAAGTTAATGATTTTATAATTATGAGTGACATGAGAATTTCCAATTCATTAAAAAAGAGAGAAAATTAAACTTGTTTAGTCTAAAGTCGCTAAAAAATTATAAAACCCTTCTCTAATTTTAAAATTAAAGTAGATACTCATCTCCCTTCGATATATGAAAAAAATGAAAATATTTTTATATTATCAAATCAATAAATGTATTCAATTAAAATACAATTCTAATCTTAAAAAACTAATATTTAAGAATTTTGACAATTTACACTACATTAAACTCAAAATATTACATATTCTATGATAAAAAGCATTATTTATAAAAATAAAAATAATTTATATTCTATTGAAAAAGTATTAGTACTTGCCGTTCTCAAAGAGTCAAGAACCAACCAACCGAGTGAAGAGAGAGTTGTGTTACTTGTTACAGAGAAAAGAGTTAAAATCAAAGAAAATGAACCCTCTAATTTGGCACAAAGTGGCTGCAATTTCAGGTAAATCCCCTCTCCCCAACTGATCCATATCAACCTCTTCTTCTGTAAAAGCAATTCAATGAGAAATTGAGTGAAACAGGTGTAGCAGCACTTGGATTGGGCACTTATGGTGCACACGCTTTCAAGCCCCAAAACCCTTCTTACAAAGATGTACGTTCTTCACGCGTTTTCCTTTACCCCCAACTCCTATTTCATTATTAACGCTTCAATTTTGAATGTATCTATCTCTGAAGGTTTGGCATACAGCTTCGCTTTACCATTTGGTTCATACCGCCGCATTAGTTTCTGCTCCAATTACCAAAAATCCCAATCTTGTAAGTTCTTTTTTTCAATTTTGACTTTTTGTGTCTCCTGTTCAACTCAATTTTACCTAATGGAGAGGGAAGTTAGTTATACATGAGTTGGAAAGAGACTTGGATCAATTTTACAAAATCAATTTACTCAAAATCTCGCAATAGCTTCTATATTTTCATGGTGAAAATGTTTCTTGATGCGAAAAATGGTTCACAAGAGTTGTTCTAAAACATATCATTAATTTTATTCAAAATCAAATTTTCATAATCTATCACGGTAGAACAATACAAACGCAATGTATAATGTGATTGTGAAATGATAATCATCAATATGTTTTTTCTTTATGCAGTTTGGAGGGCTTCTAACAGCTGGAATCTTGGCTTTCTCTGGGACGTAAGTTCTCTTGAAATTTTCTAACGCACCTTATTTCACTATTATAAAATAAAATGTGATTAATTTGCGTTCATCTTTGACGATATTGAGATAAATATTAAACTTTTAGGTGTTATACGGTTGCATTTCTTGAAGACAGAAAATACTCAACATTGGCTCCATTTGGTGGCTTTGCATTTATAGCAGCCTGGGGAACCTTGTTTTTCTGATGATTTCATCGCTTTGGATTGTGCTGCCACAAACTCTATCCCATGTTTGTTAATAAGAAGAATTTATACTATCAACGTATTTATCAGTTGATTAATCTGCTTGCCTCATATTTATAAGTATTTTTGTATTTATCTTGCCAACGGTTCATGATCTCGAAGTCTCTCTATCTTCCTATATATTTCACATTTGGTAACAAAACTTGTATGCAGTTTTCTTTCATTGGACGATGTTCTTGGAAGATTTGAAGTTTTCTGTTAACGATGAATCATGTCTGTGCATTATTATAGTACCATCCCCTTTCTCCTAACAAAAAATGAAAGATGACTTGTATCAATTTAGCTTTACAACATAATAAACTTTGTGATCATGAACTTCTGGTGGAAATTTAGCCTGAGATGTTGTGGTTTGTGGTTCATATTGTAGTAGAAAAAATCAGGAGATCTTTTGATTCAAATCTGTTGATTACAATCAGATTGTTTGCATTGCATAGAAATTTATCTTAACATATTGTTTAATAAATTATTGGTTTGGTTTTTATTTCATGATCTGTTTGATTCGGATTGGATTGTTTAGTTTTGATAGAAATTGATTTTATGGGCGCACAAAAAGATTTCTTTTAACTGCACTAGGATTTTGTTCGTATGTTATTTTCTTTTCTTTCTTTTAACTGCACTAGGATTTTGTGCGTATGTTTTATTTTTTGAGTAATTAGGATATATATTCAAAACAAGAGAACAATAAATTCTCAAACATCCGATTACAACAAAAATTCGAGAGTAAGACAAATCAAATGAAATTACTATAAATAAGAGAGTAAGACAAATCAAATGAAATTACTGTAAATAATAAAAAGGATCTTTGCAAAAATAGTATTTGATGTTCCATACTATATCCAAAACATTCCAACTTTAATTACGGAAAAGAAATTTATTTCTAACCAACCATTTATTTCAAACGGTAACCATCTTTCTGCTTTGGCATTTTTTTGGTCACACAACTTCACAATATGACAATGAATAAAGGTATGAACTAAATATTCTTCCTCATATTAAAAAAAAACACAAAACAAATGATTAGAAACATTCAAACCTTTAACTTTTAGGAGATCCTTCATCCGTAATTTGTTAATTAAAATTCTCCATCCAAAAATTTTCAACTTGTGAGGCACTTCAATTTTCCAAACCAAAGACAAAGCTTCGTTAAACTTGTTGTTAGGCCCAAAAGGAACATGAATTGCTGCTAAAAGCCCATAACAAGATCTAACTGAATATGAACCATCACCTTCCAAACATTTGGAAGAGTTTATAATAGCTTATGATAAATGTTCAAACTGTTTTCAGCAGTTTTTTTTTAATAAACTCAAATAATATAAAATCAATTTTTAAATCAAACTGTTTAAAAATCGAAGTTTAAATCTCTTTTTGCAATACACATAGTGCAGTGGAAATAAAAGACTAAAAAAAAATAAATAAAAGTAAGGGATAAGAGAAAAACACAAGAATTATAGAGATTCGGTTTTAATAATGTGATTTTTTTTCAAGAATTCCTTTTGAGAGTTTTATAGAGACTAGTTTTTAATAATGTGATTTTTTTTCAAGAATTCATTTTGAGAGTTTTCAATATGGTGAGAGCTATTTACAGCATATCCCGTGAATCTCCTTATATAAAGATTAAAGTTTTTCAATTATTAACTTTTCAACCAAAGCAGAGTTTTAAGTATAGTAACCTCTATAATCAGCTCAGAGTTTTTTTAACAATTAATAAAGCTCACAATCAAACTAAAAGCTTTTAACAATTAGTTAAGCTCACAAATCGACTGAGAGTTTTAATAACGGAGATCTCTCCAACCAAACAAAGGTTTTATTTGATTCACCTTAAGAATCACACAAGAACCTTTTACTTGCTTTAGCTCACAACCAGAATAATTTTTCTCTCCACTACTAAGAAACCCATTTAGTAACGGTCGAAAAATACATATAATTACGCAGGTCCAAATATTGTTGTATAGAGTGTTGCTGTAAATTCGTTACTAACAATCACAATCCTGAAAAAGTTGTAGTATAATGGAAAACACGCGTCATATCACAACAATTATGCTTAGCAACCGTTGTGATATATACCGTACTGAGTTCGAAACTCAACAATAGGAAATAAATTACATTTGATCACAGTTAATATAAAAAATCATTGTGGAACGTACCCATAATTTATTATATACCAATGTATATTGCTTGTTTTATCATACACCTCATTAAGGAAATACAACTATTGAAATTGGGAAAAATTATATAATTTAAAAACTAAACTATTCTTGAAAACCAACTTAAACACACCAATGTATTCCGAATTGCATGCGTTTCGTTGTGCGCATTTTATGTTCTTTAACACATATATGGTTCAATGGTCGAATTTCTTCAATGCATCAATATCTTTATTTATTGTTTATCTCATCATCGTCGCTTATCATCGTGATTGTTATGACGACTTATCATCATAACAATCATGATCTTAACAATGTCGATGATAAGCGACGACGAGGTAAAGCAGAATTGTATATATCAATGTATCAAAGGAATTGGACCATTGAACCATATATTATGTGTTAAAGAACATAAAATATGCAGAATGAGACTCATGCAATTCGGGAAACATAGATTGATTAGGTTGGTTTTCAAATACATCTGAATTTTCAAATTATAAATTTCTATGTCATTTTAAATAATTTCCTTTTCACTAAAAGGTTAGTGAAACAAACAATATACATAGTATATAATAAATTAAATTTCATCTACTGTCAACTTGTATAAGAATTTAAAGAACAAAATATTGCTAAGTCATAAGAAGCCTTTTTTTATGACTTAGCAATATTTTGTTCTTGTTTTGAGAATATTTGTCAATAAAAACAGCATACAACAACACAACAAATACATGCAACACAAGAAAAAAATATTTCAGCAACAAAACACAAACAACATACAATATCACAAAATATATTAAATTGTTTCAATAACGCATCTTTTATTGAAAATAATCGTGGAACTATGAATTTCATCTAGTTTGTGAAACAATAAACAAGAAATACAAGGTGGAAAAAATTTCCACAATGACTTCATGTTTCTTGTATTTTTTATTACTACACAAATCATATGTACTTTATCAACTCATACTATACGCTTGCTATCACCATCATCATCACCATGTATCATCCCCTTAACCTGCAAGAAAACATAACAAACTTCAATCATGAGCATGCTCACAATAAAACCAATAGTCATAACATCACATTGTTACACACCCACATACATACATGGCCATTCAAATTTCTAATCAAATTCAATTTTCAAAACAAATTCATCTAAAATTAAATGTCAACAAAACGCTGAAGTTTTCCCTCTCTCTTTTCTAACAGAATCTCACATGCTTCAACTTTTCACAAGTACAAAACCTTACTATTATGATGCTGAAGTTGAAGTCAAACTCTAAAACCATAATCCAGTAAAGAGTAAAGAGCGATCAAATGAGATAGAAGAAGAACATACCATCTTCGCCGCTGTCAGAGTTTAAGCGGGACATTGTTTAGTTCAGACATCCTTTAAGCTTCCTTTAAGAGTTTTCTGTTTAGGGTTTTCCTAAGAGAGAAATAGTTGTTATGAAATGAGCAACAAATACTTTCGCTTATATATAAATAAAATATCACTTTTCATCACGGTTGATAAGACGAACGATGATGATATATTATTTTAAATGGAAAACAAATTAAATTTATCACAACTGTTGAATAACATAGATGTGATGATATATTATTTAAAATATAATTAACATCATATGAATAAAATATTTGAGGGTGCTGATGTTCGAACCCATGAAAGCTTGATTTTATCACCACAACGTGTTACCCAACCATTATTGTATCACCATAATTTATAATTAATAAATAAAGAAAAATGTTACACACCTGAGTTTAGAGATGGCACCACAGTGTTTGGCAGAATCGTTGTGACTTTGGCATTGCTGTATACTCGTTTTGTAGTAATACCCTGTTAGTTATGTAGATTGGCAGCAATTTTGGTAAAACATTATGCTCAGAAAATGCCATGAAGAATAACTTAAATTGTGAAGCAAAATGTATCAACATATTTTATGAAGATGTCAAAGCAGATGTCCTGACAGGTGTTACAGACCTGAACTGGTTTTTTGATTCTGAAACATCAGGAGTCAGTTTGTTTTAAATTGTATGCTCGAAGTAAGCAAGGTTTGTAACTATATTCTGCAATATTATTGGAGAACTTTTATCCTACTTTCGTGGAGAAAGTATAGGACTCGATGAATACTTAATGTGAAGTGCTTAAGGGCCAACCCTAGCTGATGTGATCATATAAAAAGACATGTTAACCTTATTTGCAGAGTTAGCCACACCATAGAATCTCAAACTTACTGTGTTTAAGTTTTAGGTTATAAGTCTTTGTTAATTGTTCCTTGTGAGCCACTCTAGTATTGTTTAATACTTGAGGTGGACGTTAGATGAGTTGTAAGTTTTTAGTCATCTTTAAGCTTTGAAGCAATGATGATTATGTGTGTTTGAAGTGTGTCTTCAAGTCTTTGTTATTGTTATTATCACCGTGTGTGATTGAGGGGGAGTGAGAGGGGTTTCTTATATATAAGAGGTTCTTAGGTAGAAGTTTCATTGTATAGTGATTAAGTGAGGGGTGTAAACGGGGAAGTTTAACTCAAAATTAATAATGCTAATAGTGGACTTCATCTCTGGCTTGGTAGCCTCCAGACGTAGGCGTGTAGCACCAAACTGGATAAATAATTCACTTGTGTTATTCATTTTTCTGCATTTAAGTTTTCTTTTGTTACTTGCTCATCAAACTGATATTAGTATCGTGACATCACCTTCGACATCTCATATCTGATACTAGAATTTCATACCCAATGAGCATATGTGCCTTTCAAAGGGTTGAAAGTGTGTGTATGTGTGTGTGATTTTCCTTAATAAATTCGAGAGTTAGTTTTATCCCTTTAGAGACGTTGATCACTTGACAAAGACACAACAAACTTTCACACTACTTCTCTTTCCATTACTACAAATAATGCTTTTCTTTACAAAGTTTTCACGTCATCCAAAAAAAATCGAGGTTTTATTCCAAAGCACGTCGGTTTTAAACTTTAAACCAAGGGTTATAATAGTTATATTTTACTATAAAAGCAATTATTAGATTTTCCCCTAATCTTTGTTCCTATGAAACCGCCCCAAAAGTCGTCAATGTTCTTCTATCTAAAACTAAATATTTTTCTTCCCTATACTCACAAAATGGTGTTATAACTTTTTTTTGGAGATATGTTGTTATTGAATTTGATAGATTGCAAGTGCATAAAATCATTCTTTCTTCAACTTACACAAATAAAGGAGCTCAACCTTTGAAAATATAAACAAAGAAGGAATCTTAACTTTTCATAAGATGTATATCAGTGAAACAGATCTCTAGCATCTTGTGTGGGACCTAGACATGCTGTATTTTTTTTTATATTCTGCGAAGATTTGTTGCACACAATGAATTTTTAATATTTTGGGTAAAAAATGTACCATTTTTGTAAAAAAATTAATCTAACCCCTCGGTTTTTTTTACCAAAACTGAGAGGATAGTTAAGTGTTATTTTACACTTTTTCAAAGGCCTTAAACAAATCTTTGTCGTCCATTTAAAGTTATCAATGCTCAAGAATCTGTCATTAGTGATCCGCGTGAAATTTAAGGGACATCCATTATATAAGTTCTCTTACGATATTGGAAATCTAACCTAAATGAAACATATGAAACGCTTGAAACATAAGGATGTTGGGAAAAGTTCTCTACGATGGATTGCAAGAGAAGAAATCTCCTGGGTTAAAGGTTTGTTTTATTAAATTTTTATTCTTATCAAAAATATTTTTATTATTGATATTAATTATCTTACCCTTTTTTTATTTCTAGAAACAAATTCATGTAAGATCCGTAGAGAATAATCTTGCACCTAACATTTGATCTTCACCCAGATTCAGTAATCCGAAGATCTACAATCTAAATCTTCAAGGAATTTGATTTTCATCTAGATCCCTAGAGAATTTTAATATTATATGTAAACAATGTAATATTCTGGATAAACAATGTAATATTTTGGGTAAACAATGTAATAATTTTTATAAAAAAAGATAAATTATCATACCCCTCGGTTATTTAATAAACCGAGATAAAAGATATGCTAGTTTTGAAAATAATATAATTTTTTGTTGCTTGGCTTCAAAGCCATGCGCTAATAAACTTGTACCTCGAGTTTTAAAGACCAAGGAGATAAGTCTACTTTTTATGACGACCTTATTTACCTCTCATCTATTGCCGAGGTAAAACGCATTTCACGTCCGTCGTTATAAGTGTTATTTGTAGTAGTGTCACAACTCTGAAGCTTATGTCTCTTTGCCAAATTATCTTTGAAGTTAGCACTTAACTCAAACCTTGAATCTTCTTCTTCTGATGTTTTAGACGACTCTTCATGACAACCTCCTTTATCAGACAAGATCGCTTGAATAAAGATGTTTGATGACTTCATTGTACTCTGCTTGACATAAGGTGCTCTCTCCCATTGATAGACAAAGATGAATTGATATTAAAGCATAAAAAATATTGATCACCACAACTTTATCAACATAAATTGATCAACATAACTTGATCAACATAACTTGACATTTAAGCCCATACACTCGATCATTGCACAATTGATCTTCACGCTTCATCTTGATCAACACATCTTGATAAAAACATCTTTATCTTCATACATTATCAGTTGGTCAACATGTCAAGCACTATACCTTACTTCATATATCAAGTGATCAACACATCAAACACTATTGCTTATCAACATATCAGATGTCAACATCGAAACCAACAAGCCTTAAAACATAAGACTGATGAAGACTTGTCTTAAGAGTGTTGTCAACATCAAAATCAAACAGATCACTGCAGACCCCATACCTATAAGCATATAGATACATATTCACCATCTTTTTAATAATGACAACACATCTCTTAGAGTGTTAAACAAACAAAGAAACAAGGGTGATAAGCTTGGACTGGTTAAACTCCCCTTGAAAAATATATAGAGTATACCCTATTTTTTTGAGAGTATACTTCTTCCTATTTGACAAATATATATAAAAAGCATATGACAAGAATCAAGAACATAGATCATCAAAAGCGTACTTCATTAATTGAAATAACATAATTCAAGTACATAAGAAAATAACTCAAAATTTAAATACTCTAAAATGAAAGAAATACATAAGTGAGAAAACTACTCAGTGTCCCTATCCTCATCATCAGTGAACAACCCAAGAGGAAAGTAAACTATATCCTAAGTAAAGTGATAAGTTAAGAAGTTGATATTTTTCTCTCATCTTATAGTTTTTAATGAATTCTTCGATGAGGGCTTCATTGAAGGGTTTTAGAGGGCTCTCATATAGTCAAAATCATCCGGATTTTCAAAGGCTTTTTGTAACGCCCTAAAATACCAACGCATATTTTAAAATAAAACCATGCAATAACAGATAATTTCAACATTAGAGTGTTATATCTCTCTCATAAAACATGTTTAAAAAAGAAAGCTTTATAACAAAGCAGCATAAATTCAAAATCATGTTATCTCAACTAAAACATATCACACTTCATTAAAACAAATTACTTAATTCAACATAAGCAAATATGTCAAAAATTCTTAGAAAACATAAAATAACTAAAACCCTTCCCGATGTTACACAATCAGAGAAGAAAACAAACTACTTAGAAAACAATAATAAAATGAAGTAGGCATCTACATAAATCCTTCCACACAATAATAATTACTGCTCCTCAACCCGAGTATGTGTATCATTGGTACAAGAGTTACACAAACAAACAAAAAAGGTGGGAATAAATTTATATAAGTTATTGGTGAATTAAACAACAAAGATATCACATATAAATATAACTCAAATCACACATATTAATTCTCATACACAAACAATTATAATGTAAATGCGAGATGCTATGCAATCATCCTTCAAAATGCACGTGGTACCAAAATTTTGGATGTCCGAGTTGTGTTACAGAATTATCAATGTCTATGGTTTCTCTCCGAAAACTGTGTTCTCTATGAAAAATGAGATTGTCACTGGTTTTCTCTGAACATTAGACCTCATTGAACCAAAGTCCTACATATATCTAATATGCATGAATGCATGAACATGATAATAACATTCGCACTAAAAAATCAACAACAACTTTTATTCAATTTCATAATTAACAACAACAATACTCATATCTCGTACTCAAAATAAGGTTCTCTCTGAACCACCTAAAAACAAGGTTCTCTTTAAACCAATTCAAAACAAGGTTCTCTCTAAACCATAAATTTGTCAACGCAAGGCCAACAAGATAATTTTCTTTGAATAATTCAACATTTCAACTCATACACAAAAATGTTTCTCTCTGAAACCATAACTTAATAATATAATTGCGACACAATAATTATATTAACAATTAATAACATAGTAAAATTATATTGTTATTCGGCAAATCAATTTAGACAACACTCAAATTATTCATTAATTCATAAAAATACTAAACACATATCAACAAAGTAATATTTATTTATTTTATACTCACAACTCGTCAAAAGGGTGAAAATTATTTTCCTTAACTCAATAGAGTTCTCAAAGGGAGCAAACTCTAATAACTCTAAAACAAACTCCACAGCTCTAAAACAACTCTATTTGACTCTAAAGTACTCTAAATTACTCTAAAATGCTCAACTTACAACTCTTGCATGATTGATATAAAATATCAAATAACTCTATTGGATGGAGGTCCGGCTCTATAATAATTTGGATCAAAACAACTATGATGCGAAAATTGCTCAAAAAATCACTAGACTCAAAATTGTGCAAACATTCAACGAACTTGGCAGCAAGTCGAATAATTATTTAAAATATAAAATGGAGTAAGAATCAAGAAAATAAATATATTCTGGAAAGCTCAGAGAATCTATTTTAATATTATAATTCTATTTCATCACTTAGTACCCCAATCGATTTCGTTTAATCAAACAACAAGAACTGACACTCCCACCGGGCAGAATGTTTTGTTTGACTTCAAAATAAAACTAAAAGTTATAGACTTATGATAAAATTATGAAATTCTCCGGTCTAAAAAAGATCATTAAACTTCATTTCTAAAGCAACTAAGCACATCTCAAACAGAGTTACGAAACTTAAGTTACACGTGAAACATGATGACTAATGCATGACCAAACTCGAGTACACCTCTAGAATAAAACAAGCGAAATGTTGCTGTTGTAGCGCAACTAAATCTAATTTCCCCCTTTCGAAAGAAAGATTTCCGCGTTAGGTTTCCAACGCTTCAAACCACACCTCAAATGGAGTTTCAGAACTCAAGTTATGCATGAAACAAACTGGTCAATACTCTTCTATGCCTACCTATAAATTTTTGAGTTTCTCTGATATTTTGCCTTTTTGGAATTTTTCTGACTTTGCAACTTTGGGAATTTTGTCGCCTTAGGCTAACTCGGCCATTTCATCCATCACTCTATTCTATTATGAAATTTGGGACTTTGGAATTTTCTGACTTAATCCTATTATATATTTCTCTTGTGAAAAATAGGCCATTTGAGATTTTTGTTGCCTTAGTCTAACTCGGTCATAATTGCTCAAAATCAAAAACAACATCTCGGATAACTCATTTTAGTTTATCGACGAAAATCCACAAGGTGACAACCACAAATTTGTAACAGCAATTCAACAACAGAAAATATAACAACGACATATTTAAAACAATTCAATTCGATGTAATATAATCAAACTATCAAATAAAAGGGTTTTGGGAAACTCTTTGGCCACAAATCACATGATCAAAATAAAACATAGAAAGAATAGGGAAGAAGAAGACATGAGGGTTAGGACTCTTCGTCATTTGACCTTTTAAACATCCAACATGTAAAAAATCCCCCTTACGTTGAAAATGAAGATCGATGAATTTTTCCTCAATGTTCTTATTTCCAAAATGCCTTGATTACATCATGAATCAACTGTTGGAAATTTAGGAGATTGTTTTAAATCCAAAACCGACTTTATCAAAGTATATCCAAATTCTGCAACACTTTAACATGCATCATTACATATGTTCAGCACATTTACTCTACTGTTATAAGATGTTGTGTATTTCTATTTATAGGCCTGGGAGAAGTGGAGGTCCCAAATTACTAGACTGGGTGTGATAAAAATGTGAATTTTGTATATGTCATATTTTGTCAACAAAATAGGATGGTCGCACACGTTGTGGAATTGTTAACTGCAGGGATTGGGAAAGTAGAGATTCTTCTACATGATGAGCATTGCAACTTGGGGGAATCAACATGATGGGACTACAACAGCTTGCATATGCTCATGTTCTATCATCACATACATTGACCTGGCAAGTAAGTGCAACATAATCAAGCCAAAAACATTCTATTAATTTGATCTTGAATTAGTAAACTATCTTGAATGAACTATATTTATTATTGTTGAACACCAAAATTTATTGTTGCACATACATGTATCTATTTGTAAATGGAACTCATAGAGTTGGATTTAAACTCGTACGAAATGAGTTTCCGAGAATCAATTGCAAAAGCCACTAATTTCCTATATTGTTTGAATTTTTATTAGAAGTAGATTTCATTTACTATTTGGAGTTTGATTGATGCTATTAAAGAAGTCCGTTCAAGACGCCCAATGAGTAGGAGGGAGGTTTGTATTTTCGTGGTATTATCAATTTCTACAACAATGGGTGTTACTTTATTTGATGAGTAAAAAGGTGGGAGGTAGTTCTAGTAGTGACGGTGGATATACTCTTTCGGATTCAACTGTCCAGCCTATCTACTGATGTTGTGATTTTGTAATTGGAATTTTGTTTGTAATATTAAAAAAATTCAATGGTTCATACATTATTTCAAGATTTGAGTTAACCAATGCAGAGCTGATGTAAATTTGAAGGTTGCTCATCTTTTGGGAGACCGAGGGAAATGGGATATTGGAAGATATGTTCACTCTCTACATTTTAATTTAGTTAAGCTGTTCTAGATAATTTAAATTAACTTTATATTTTTTGGCAGTACACTTGGCTACACCTCGTACTCTACGGTTTTGAGATTTAGATCTTTGATGTACTACAACAAAGAAGAGTCCTTAAGGGCCAAGGACATTGCTGAAAAGAAAGATGGAAAACAAAGATTTCACGGGGCTCGTAAATTTGCTCTTTAGGCTAAGCAGTTGTATCTTGATTTGGATAATATAGCTGAAATGCTCGTTGTTTGTGATGTGCACTCTTTTGCAGAGCAAAAAGTGTTCAATAATGAGAAGGACTGGTATGTAATTCTTCAACTAGAACACACTGCTGGTGATGCAATGATTAAAAAGCATTATCGAAAGTTTGCTCTTCAACTTCATCCCGATAAAAACAAGTTTTCTGGTGCGGAATCTGCATTTAAGCTGATTGGGGAAGCTCAAAGAGTGCTTTCAGACACCATAAGTCGAACTGGGTATGACATGAAGCTTAGGTTAAACAAAGCAACCATGTATAAGGGAAATTAGTGATTTTGTTGACTTGAAACCAAGTACTTTTGCACAGCTAACATTCTTCTAAAACTATTTTGATGTTTTTTTAAGTTTAAAATTTGTTTAGAGGTTAAATTATGTTGTTCAATTCAGTTAGCTTTAAAACTATTAACATGGTTTTAATCTTTGTTTTTCATAATTGATTAAGATCAATAATAATGAACATAATTGTGCATGCAAGAATGTGTTCTAATCAAGAATGAAATTATTATTGAGCTTGGACATAAATATTAATTACTTTTATAATATGGATGTATTGTCAATTGTCTTAAACAATATGGATATTGGATATGAATGCTATTACAGATTTTAAATATTAATTAAAATTTATTTATAACTGGCAAAAAATGTGTAGGATTTGCAACAATTCTTTTTAGGATACCACTTTATCTACGGACATTGAAACTTTTATTTGAAAGAAATAGTGACTGAAAACAAGAACCGTATGTAAAGGTATATGTCTGCGGGCAAAATATTAACCAACACACAAAAATTCAATGCTAGTCCTATAATAAAGTGCACG
Organism: Vicia sativa; assembly: GCA_021764765.1. Classification (NCBI taxonomy): domain Eukaryota; kingdom Viridiplantae; phylum Streptophyta; class Magnoliopsida; order Fabales; family Fabaceae; genus Vicia; species Vicia sativa. Next base: position 305,033,112 of record CM038793.1, read on the forward strand.
GCCATCATGGCCGCCAGTGATTTATTATTCGACTTTTAACTACGGCTAAATAACTTATAGTGAAAGATTTCGTTTGTCACTGTTAGAATATGAATAATTCATGTTCGAATTAGTGTGTATCGAAATATGTTGTAATGTTGTGTACTAATCGATTTGATTGTCTAAGAGTGTTGGTCGAATAGTTAGGTTGTCGAAGTGTTACTCTTAAGTATGCTAGAGTCGAATTCCTTGGGCTTGAGATATTTTGGGCCTTAGTTTAGTTTACACTATTGGGCCTAAGAAATGTGTCTATATAAGGAACATGTCTTTGTAAACAAGTTAGAAATATAATTCACAATACACTTTCATTTTTCAGTATCACATTCACTCTCTTCTCAATTCTCTTAAACTTCTTCTTCTTCTTCTTCATCACAAATCTATTCTTTCATCTTCTGTTCCAACAAATTGATATCAAGGAGCTCGATTGCGATTCAGAGAGAATCTAATGGCAAACGGAACAACAACGTCGACACAGATTCCAACAAATCTACCAGTTTTCAAAGGAGAAAACTATCAACAATGGGTGGCACAGATGAAGGTCATTTTCAGATTTCAAGATGTTGTTGAAATCTTGAAAGATGGTGTATCGGAGCTGGAAGCAAATGCGACGGAAGCCCAGAAAGTTGCGCACAAAGATCAGAGAAGAAAGATTGCAAAACATTGTTCTTGATCCATAAGCGTGCAGATTCTGATGTATTTGAGAAGATAATCGAAGATGAGTCTGCAAAAGAAGCTTGGGACAAGTTAAAGAACTTGTATGGCGGAGGAGAAAAATTGAAGAAGGTGAAGCTGCAGACACTGAGGAAGCAATACGAGATGATGCACATGAAGGATGATGAATCGATTTCTGCATACTTCTCAAAGATTGTGACGCTGACAAACCAAATGAAAGTATGTGGAAAAACCATCACAGACCTGCAGAAAATAGAAAAGGTATTGAGATCTTTAACAACAGATTTTGACTATATTGTTGTGACAATTGAAGAAGCAAAGACTCTATCTGAGGTGAAGTTAGAAGAACTTCAAGCTTCATTGGAGGCTCATGAGATGAGATTGAAGCAAAGAAACTCAGAAAGAGAGAAGGTGACTGAACAAGCATTGCAATCAAGATTCAGCAAGAAAGCTGAAAAATCGGTTTCGAAGCATCTTTGATGAGAAGTCAAGCAAGAATGTTGATTCGAGAAAAGGTGTGAGCAACAAGTATTCTGGGAAGAAAGTTGACAAGAAAGATAAGAAATGCTACAATTGTCAAGGTTTTGGTCACTACGCTCGAGATTGTCGAAGGAGGAAAGTAGAAAGAGCGAAAGAAAGTGATGAAGCTCAATATGCACGTGCAGGAAACAATGATTCAGATGATGTGCTGATGATGGTTAACTCTCAGTCGAACTCTGAGAAAACCAACATGTGGTATTTGGATTCAGGATGTAGCAATTATATGACTGGCAACAAAAATTGATTCACCAAGTTAGATGAGTCAGTAAAAAGGATGATAAAGTTTGCTGATGGAAGACACATAAATTCTGGAGGCAAAGGAGATATTCCGATTGTCAGCAAGGATGATGGAAAAGATACTATCACTGAGGTATTGTATGTACCCTCTATGACAAGTAACTTGATAAGTGTAGGTCAATTACTTGAAAAAGGATTCAAGATGAAGCTTAAAAGGAATGAGATGAAAGTCTATAGGGATAATGGGAGGCTAATCATGAAAGCACCATTGGAAGAAAACAAGACGTTAAAAGTCGAACTCAACACATTAGATCACAAGTGTCTTGCTTCGACGACAGAAGAAGACAAGAACTGGCTATGGCACCACAGGTATGGACATCTAAACTTCAGAAGTTTATGCATGCTCAATCAGAAGAAGATGGTGGTTGGTTTGCCTTATGTGAAGGAACCAAAGAAAGTATGTGAGGAATGTTGTAAAGCTAAGCAGACAAGGAAGGCATTCAAACATGACTTGCCCATGAAATCCAAGCGCAAGTTGGAGCTAGTTCACTCTGATGTGTGTGGACCATTTGAAGTAAAGTCAAATGGAGGCAACATGTATTTCCTTAAGTTTGTTGATGAATTCACCAGACATATATGGATTTACATCATTGAAAAGAAAAGTGAGGTATTCACACAGTTCAAGAAGTTCAAATTGCACGCTGAAAGGCAAAGTGGTTACAAATTGAAGAAGTTAAGAACTGATGGTGGTGGTGAATACACGTCTGTTGAATTTGCCAAATTCTGTAATAGGGAAGGTATAGAGCATGAGGTTATTGCACCCTATACACCTCAACACAATGGCATAGCTGAAAGGAAAAACAGAAGTATACTGAACATGACAAGTAGTATGTTGAAAGCTAAAGATATGCCTAAGAGATTTTGGGCGGAAGCAGCTTCGACAACAATATACATTCTAAACAGGTGTCCAACGAAGAGGATAGTTGGAAAAACACCTCATGAGGCTTGGACAGGATCAAATCCAAGTGTGAGTCATTTTAGAGTATTTGGATCAATGTGCTTTAGGCATGTACCTGAACAATTGAGAAGAAAACTGGATAATCAAAGTAAAGTTGTGGTTCTCATAGGTTATCATTCGACTGGTGCGTACAAGTTGTATTTGCCAATCGAAGATAAACTAGTAATTACTAGAGATGCTCGAGTCGACGAAAGAAAAGGTTGGGATTGGAGTCGAAGTTCAACACAGGAATCAGACATTGTTATAACTGTGTTCGAAGAAGATCCACAAGATGAGCCCTCGAATAGTTAAAGTGAACAAGGGAACGCTTCGACTAGTCGAAATGAAGAACCACCTGAACAAAGTGAAAGGAGGTCGACGAGAACAAGAACTGAACCAACAAGGCTAGCTGGGTATGAAAGATTTCCAGATCAAGCAATTGATGATGATGGTGATTTAGTTGAAGAAGCCATGATGATGGCTGAAGCAGAACCAATCGATTTGAAGGAAGAAATGGGTAATTCGAATTGGTGTGAAGCCATGAAAGAAGAACTCAGAGCCATTGAGAAGAACAAGACCTGGGAGCTTGTCAAAAGAACTAATAAGAAGCCAATTGATGTAAAGTGGATATATAAGGTGAAACGAAGGCCAAATGGAGAAATTTCTAAGTACAAAGCAAGGCTGGTGGCTAGAGGTATTCTACAGAAGCCAGGAATAGACTTCGATGAAGTGTATGAACCAGTTGCTAGGCTGGAAATAATTTGAATAGTTGTTTCGACAACAGCATACAGGGGATGGAAGATGCATCAGCTGGATGTAAAGTAAGCATTCCTGAATGGACCATTGGAAGAAGAAGTCTATGTCACTCAACCCCCAGGATTCAACGTCAAAGGACTGGAGTCGAAGGTGTAGATATTGCGGAAGGCTCTCTATGGTTTGAAGCAAGCTCCTCGAGCTTGGAATAAGAGAATGGATAGCTTCCTGATCGAAGCAAGCTTCACAAAGTGTGTCTCTGAATATGGAGTGTATGTAAAAGATGTCGACAGTGTCAGTCAAATCATTTTATGCCTCTATGTAGATGACTTACTTATTACTGGAGATGACGAAGCTGAGATAGTAAAGGTCAAGTCGAAGCTAATGCAAGAATTCGAAATGTATGATTTAGGGAATCTCTCATATTTCCTAGGGATGGAGTTCAAAAATACTAAAGAAGGAGTAATCTTGCATCAGACCAAGTATGCTCAAGATATTCTGAAAAAATTCAACATGAGCAACTGTAACGAAGCTATCACTCCGTTAGAGATAAGAACAAAGCTGGAGAAAGAATCGAATGATGAGTTTGTAAATCCGACATTGTATAAACAAATCAGTGGATCCTTGAGATATCTTTGCAATACAAGACCAGATATCTGCCAAAGTGTGGGGTTGCTAAGCAGATTTATGGAGAAACCTCAAGAGTGTCATCTCAATGCACTAAAGAGGGTGCTGAGATACATAAAAGGAACCGTTGACCATGGGGTTTTGTTGCCAAAGAAGTCGAAGAACAACACAAGCGTTGAAGTTCATGGATATACTGATTCAGATTTCAGTGGAGATCAAGACGAAAAGAAAAGCACTACATGCTACATTTTTATGATCGAAGGTGCTCAAATCTCTTGGAGCTCAAAGAAACAAAGCATTGTGGCTTTGTCATCGTGTGAAGCAGAATATGTAGCTGCATCATATGCAGCATGTCAAGTAGCATGGATCAAAATGTTACTTGAAGAACTCAAGATAATGGAGCCTAAGAATATAAAGCTATTTTTCGACAACAAATCAGCAATTAATCTGGCGAATCATCCAGTGTGTCATGGTCGAAGTAAACACATTGAAAGAAGGTATCATTTTCTGAGAGATCAAGTCAACAAAGGAAAAATCGAAATAAAATACTACAAGACTGAAGTTCAACTAGCTGACATATTCACCAAACCTCTGAAGAAAATCAGATTCGAAGAGCTGAAAGGGAGCATCGGGATAAGAAGTCTCTAGAACATGAATTAAGGGGTTGTGTTAGAATATGAATAATTCATGTTCGAATTAGTGTGTATCGAAATATGTTGTAATGCTGTGTACTAATCGATTCGATTGCCTAAGAGTGTTGGTCAAATAGTTAGGTTGTCGAAGTATTACTCTTAAGTATGCTAGAGTCGAATTCCTTAGGCTTGAGATGTTTTGGGCCTTAGTTTAGTTTACACTATTGGGCCTAAGAAATGTGTCTATATAAGGAGCATGTCTTTGTAAACAAGTTAGAAATATAATTCACAATACACTTTCATTTTTCAGTATCACATTCATTCTCTTCTCAATTCCCTTAAACTTTTTCTTCTTCATCATCACAAATCTATTCTTTCATCTTCTGTTCCAACCGTCACTACATGTCATAGTTTAAAAAAAATGCAAAGCTTGATAATTTATTACAATTTTGGTAAAACAAAAAATATATTATAATTTTTTCGATTGGGTCTAAATGATAATAAGATTATTATTCTTAAAAAAATAAAATTTGATATTTTATTAGTTTATTTTTATCAAAAGAACAATATTATTTGTCGTGAATGAAAACGACAAGAAAAAATGTAGAACATGCAAAACATTGAGCAATTATCACGCTTCATACATCACGATAGATGACAGCATTTTCCTTTCAAGTGAAAGAGTGTCTAAGCAATTCAAAAGCATTTAGATGAGATGACAATTTTGTTTAAGTTTTTAATCAGATGTTTTTAGTTCGATTTCTGTTTTAAGTATGCAACACTGTTATATAATTAGGGAAGAGCTTGATTAATTTGCAATTGTACGCAGGAAATATTTCAATTTATTCTGATATTTTATTTATGAAAAGACCAATAATGTAATTATTAAGTTGGATATAAAATTATTGGGTCCACTTTTCTTTCAAAGGTTGAAATTCCATAATTCTCTATGAAGATTAGTCTTTGTACGATCCAATCAAAACTAAACACATATACACTTTGTGAATGTTGTGATGAATACCATTCATAACAGTAGCATAGAATATGTTCTGTTGTCAATAATCAAACAAACATTGGTGCATGCATGCAGATGCCTTTATTTAGAAAGAAAAGCTTGACCCCAATTTGTGCTGAGAATATATCTTTCCTATTTGGTGCGTCTCGTGTCTCACGTTTCCTAAAACTAATATTCAAAACGCTCATCATTTTTGTATTTTGAAGTAGAAAACTCTTCGTGAAATTCTTGAAGTGTTGTGGTAGATAGTTTGGATTTTAAATTTGAAAGTAAATAACGTTTTATAAAATTAAAATAGACAATTTGTTGTGGTTGGTGAAAAGTTACGACACTTAACAAAAAATATAGTTGAGATTGAGTGTTTTTTTAAGGGTTGCAACATTGTGAATTTAACATAATTTAACTTATAAATTTAACATTTTGATTTCAAAAAAATATTTTTAAAATTATTTTCACCTATCTTATATAAATTTGAGTATATAGATTAAATTATCTTAAATATTCTCACGTACAAAGTCTAAGATAATATAAGAATATTTAAAATACTATAAAAAAAAATAATTCTTTCGCAATTCTAATTTGAAAGCATTTAATTTACAAGTAATTTTCAAACATTCCAAAGTTTAGGCGAGTTCGAATTGTTATGCTTGCCAAGTTTCAACAAACCTAGCTGAAATTAAAGGCTTAAAAATACTGACAGATATACAACAATTATTTATAAACAAAAATTTTAAGTTGACAACAAAAAATACATGATGAAGTATCAACTAATTTCATACCAACTTCACGAGTCTTGGATTACAAGTTTTAAATAGTACAAAAGTGTTCCTATTGACATATTTTATTTCTTTATTTTTAATCATAATAGGTAATAAAAATGTATGAATTTTAGTTTTTTGTAGGGAAACTTAGGATACAAGATTTTACTTTGGGACAGTAGTTATTAAAGCTCCTTAAAACAAAATATGAAAATATGTAGTTTGATAATGAATATTTTTTCATATCATTTTTATTTTGCATATTTTAATTTCTTATATATATATATATATATATATATATATATATATATATATATATATATATATATATATATATATATATATATATATATATATATATATATATATATATATATATATATATATATATATATATATATATATATATATATATATATATTTCACCTTTATAAAGAGTCAAAATACTTATGTATAACAATATATGCATGAGATCATAAGACAATAAATGATTTTTTTAAAAATATTTTTGAATTAGTAAAAAGGGGATACACTTAATTCTTTATTTTTTAAATTAATTTTACTTAAAACTAAAAACAATTCCTGTCACGCACTTTTAGATATTGATAAGAATTTGCTCTCTTTACGCTTTATTCTTATTGTAAACATTATTCTTTTAATTTAATTGTAATTTTTCTAAAAGTTTTGTAAGATTAATTATGCATAATTTTTTTGTTAACGAATTAAGTTGATTATCGGACCACAATGTATTGAATGATAATTTAATATTTCCTATTTTGTATTTTTTAACTTAGTTTTTAAGTTTACTTTTATTCGAACTTATGTGACAATTTACCTTTTATACAAATAGACTAGTCATCTATGTCATTTATAACAACAATCATATATTCTTTCATATCTTTTGTAGCCATCATTTATTATTTTCTCATTATTCTTTCATACATTTGCTTTATCAGTCCCTTCATAAGCTTTCTTAAAGATCTCACATGCTTGTTTCGCCTAATTGCAATCGCTAACTTTTTCGAAGTTGTCTTTGTCGTCACAAGAATGAATTAAGAAGAGTGTCTTATAGTCTTTCTTCTTCTTTTCCTTGAATGCAACCTTCAGAGCATCTGTAGCTTCTACCCAAGTGGTCTAACACTATTGTTGAACACTTCAAGAACTTCTTGATATCCAAACAAAACTTTCATTTGTTTGCACTACTTATTATTGGAAATGATAGTTATATTTGCAGTGAATTAATGGATCAGAACCAAGGCTCTTGATGCCAAATGTTCGGACAAGCCCAAAACTTTGGTGGTGTGTAAATGGAGAAAAGTAGTTAATCGGAGAAGATGAAATGAGAGAATAATAAAGAGTAATTTTAGAGATGAAGAAAATATTCGAAATGACATTTTTTTACTGTTACAACTTGTAGTTATATATATGCAAGCCCACAAAAGTGTTGGAATGCAAAATAACTAAAATATAAGATAAAACCTAGGGTTAGGAATTTATAAAACATATATTAATGATAAATAGATTAATTGAAAGTTTTATGTTTGTTGTGGTGAGTGGTATTTGAGTTTTAAAGTTTTATGTTTAGCAGTGCTGATTTTTATTTTGACAATTAAATTATATTAATGTTTAATATTTTTAGAATCCGGATCATATCTGTCACTAACCAATTACATATAACAACAAAGAACAATACCTATAGCAACCGCTTATCATAAATCCGTAGCTGAAGTCATAATACAACTAGCTGTTTTGAGTGTCACTAAAAACTAGTGCCAGACTTTAATATATTATTTGTCTAATTAAAATATTTGATTTAATTGAGCGATTATATGTGTCTTGCTTGAATTAGTGTTATTATTTAAGTTATTATAGTTTATTGATTGGTTATGGTGTTTTAAGGGATTTAGGTGTATTTTGCTAGTTTAATTAATAATAGGAATATAGAAGCATTTTAAAGTAAAGAAAAAACTAGAATTATTTAATTTATTAGAATCTATTAAATGTTTTAATTATTTACAAACTAGTTGAATAAATATTAAATAAATATTTTATAATTTATTAGAATCTGTTAAATGTTTTAATTATTTAGAAACTAGTTGAATAAATATTAAATAAATATTTTATAATTTAAATTATAAATTAGATTTTATTAAATATTTATTGGCAAAATTGTATTTAATAAAATAAAATATTATTTTAAAATCAAATACTTGAGCGTGAGTAGCTTAGAAGAGTGTCAGTATCAACTAAGACTTTTAGATTTACATATATACTTAAAGTGAGGGGTGTGAGAAGTTACATTAAAAGTTAGAAATTTGGAGCGTTGTGAGAAGGGGAAAAATCCATCAACCTTCAAACTTCGAAGTAAGGGAGGGATTTCTTTACTCATGGGTGACTATGGCAGCCAAGTTAGTGAGGGATGCTTATGCTCTTATCTCCATCATTTTATTCTATATGGTTTTTGTTTTTATTTGTGGCCAAAACCTCTGAGGTCAGTAATTGGTGAGTTGCTCTATATCTTGTGTTGTAGTAAAATATATGTATGGATATGTACATGTTGTGTTATGTCGTTTTGATATTTTTGTGATGGTTGAATTATTTTTGTAAAATATTGTGAATTTTGATCCATCCTATTTGATATGTTTTCTTAAATATTGTAAAATGTCATTTATTAAAAAAGTCAAAAAAATTGGAATTTTAATTGTAAAATTGAAAGAAAAAAAAAATTAAAAATCAAAATTTTTGGGAGGGAGGTTGCGTGGTAGGGACACTAAGATCGAGGTCGCGTCGGTCAACAGACGGTAAGGGAGTCACGCCACAACGTCGGGGGCATGCCTGATTGCAAAAGGAGTCACAAAGCCGCAATCGAAGGTTGCAGTTGGGTGCGTGCGATGAGGACGACTGAGCCGACGATTGGCGATGCTGGAATGCACGACACGATTGGCTGTGCCGATGTGTGCATGGCTGGAGGCTGCCGCAAGACAAAGCGAATCCACGTGGTGGACAATGAGACGCGATTTTGCGTCTGGGTAAGTTGTGTGGCAGAGAGGACCATACGATTGTAACACCCAACTTTTCATAATTATTTAATTGAGTCCACATTTGTTTCGTTTATTTGATTGGTGATTTATTTGTTCATGTTACTGATATTATGTAGTAGATAGTGAGGTGTTAGTGAGAGTTAAGAGATGATTTATAATTTAATTTGAGAGAATAGTTAGAATTATAAGCAAAATGAAAGATAAAGAAATTCTGGTTACGCAGCTTCGCACGGTGAACTAAAAGCATCGCCCGACGAATCTTCATTTAACTTGGCCCAAATTAAGCCACGTCCTCAGCCTGTACAAATATCTACCTTTGCCCGGCGAAATTTAGCTTCGCCCGGCAAAACTGCTTTATTCCCTCGCCTAGTAGCAAGAAGCGAAACAAGTCAGAACGAAACTCATCTTCCTCTAACAGGACCTTTGCCCGGCGACGCAAGGCCCTTGCCTGACGAAATTGCCCAGGTAGCAACTTTTGTTGCTTTTCTTGTGGCTTCCACCTGCTTCCACCTTCAAGCCTTATTCGATCAAAAATGCATCTTGGAGCTCCATTTGGACTTTATTCTCAATGCTCCAATAATGCAACAAATACCTACAAAATATATACAAAACTAATCAAACGATACAATATGTTCACAAAATGCAATAAAACGTATTTACAACAAAAAGTCGGGATCATTCAATTATATATCAACAAAAGAACGGATAAGTGCCACAAAATGTATATACAAAATAGCTACATTTTGACACTTATTAGTTATACGGGTTCTAATTGGTGCGGAGATAAAGATGATCGAAAGTATACGACTGGTTATGTCTTTATGTTCGACAGAGCTCTAATCTCTTGGTGCTCTATAAAGGAACCCGTGGTGACATTCTCTTCTTGTAAGGCCGAGTATATCGCTGCGTGTGTGTCAAGCTGTGTGGCTAATGAATCTACTTAAAGAGTTGGACAACATTGATGTAACAAGTGTCACACTATATGTTGACAACCTCTCGGCTATCAACCTTACAAGGAATTCTATAACACATGGAAGGAGCAAACATATAGAGATAAGATTTTATTACTTGAGGGAGCTGATGTGTAAAGGACAGCTGAAGCTAGCTCATTGTCGAAGCGAAGAACAACTTGCAGATTTGTTGACGAAGGCGGTAACAAATGAAGTGTTCAAGAGGTTTGTGAAGAATTTGAACTTGAGGAATGTGGAGCACTTGACTTAAGATGGTGTATTGGGTACAATGTATAAGTCAAGTGCAGTTTGGAAGCATTAGAAATTGTTTATCGAAACATCTTATTTGGAAAAGCTGTTCTGCTACTGAAGTAGAAAAACTGAGTTTCGAAGAGGAAACTGGTTTCTTCATTTGGAAAAACCGATTTTTGCCTCGATTTTCTGTTTTCTAGAACTGCATATGTGACAGTTTTCTGTTATAGTTTATTTTGGTTTTGGTTTTATTTTGTGTTACGTTGACACACTATAAAAGGACTCCCTCATGTAATATTGTAGTTAATGCCATTGTGAATAATAACAACATTTTCTCCTCAATTACTCTCTCAATTCCAAATTTTCTCTCAATACTTCATCTTCCTCAATACACATTTTCACCATTGATTCACCCTACACCTATACCAAAAGTGTATGTTCCAACAGTAACCTATCAACTTATTCCTAATCTTTCATCGTACAAGAACAACCATATTGCTTATTTAGTTTTAAATTTTTTGCACTAAGAACACTAGTATGAATACTAGAAATTCCAAGAGTCAAAGGTGGTAGCTATTGTAAACGCGAAGCACTTGAAGGCGAAGAATCCATGTTACTACAATAAACAAGAGTTAAATAAGTAACAAATGTATAAATCTTATTTACTAAACTCTTTAATAAGCCTCTTAATTTTGAGTCTCTATTGGGATAGCTTTTTCTTTTATTCCTACTTAGTATATCATTATATTTTGTGGGTTAGGGGACTTCATAACCCAACAATTTTGAGATAGAGAGAAAAAAAATACTATATATGCGATTTTTTTCTGTGGTAAATTGCTCTGAATTTCTCTCCTCATAACATGCACGTCTAATCACATCAAAATCATAAAATCAATGTCTTGAAAACCCTGATTAACGTGGGAATTAATTCTCTATCCTTTCAGAATGTTTAATACTTTAGAATTTATGCAATTATGTTAATGAAAATTATCCTCACTCAATGAATAGGACACAAGACGTTTCACTTATCCCTAAATAGCTATGTTTCACTATAAATAACAACTCTTCCTTCATTAAATTTCCATGCATGCATTGTAGTACTATACAACTAATACTACTACTCTTGCAAATCCCAAAATGCATTCCCTAAAACGTCTCTCTGTTACACTAAATCTATTACTCTTGCTACTTTCTTTTTCATCCCAAAAACCTTGGGTCGTTGCTGACATCGAGCAAGTTACTCTCCGTGACCAATCATCCCTCTCTCTGAGCAACAACAACTCTTTTGCACCTGAATCTGATAAAGAAGACAACTTGAAAAGAAGCCCTTCCATTGAAGCTGATATAATTGCATCTAATTTTACCTACCTCATGAAATTCGGTCTTAAAAGGTACAAAAGCGACACCGATTTCGTATATGTAAATGCCACTCCAGACACCGGAAGCGATCTCATATGGTTTCATAGCAAGCCTTGTGATTATCTACTAGGTAAATTCAGTTTTTTTTTAGATAAATTATGTGACAACTTGATCTTTTTTTCAATGATAAATATTCTGTCTATGTGAAAATATTCTTTATTTAATTTTTTAAAATTTTAAAAACTATTAAATTTAACCATTTTTGGCAGGTGCTTTAAAGACACAAGTTAGCATGATTTTATTGAATTAAATTTTATTAAATTAGTTAGTTTTAATTAAAATTTATTAAATTAGTGAGTCCACCATTAAATCGGTCCATAATAAACGTTTCTTGTAAAACAACTTTTATTATGATTTAATTATTTTCAAAGTGAAATATCTCCTGTTATTTTTCAATTTTTGTTATTCTAAAATTCACTTTTAGAAAAAGTAGTAAGAGTTCACATTTATACCATTTTTGAAAAGGTGATGTTGAATTGGTTCCTTTTTACAATACTATAGAAATATTAATGACAGTTTATTAGTTATTCTTGTGTTTCCCTATAACCCATGTTATATATTTTCTTATCACTAACCCTTATATCCTCTGCCTTGTTATTTTATTACAGGTTGTGATTGTTCTTGTTATCACAAAGGTGAATGTATCAAAAAGTCTGAGCACTTTCTCCGTTGTGGTGATGATGATAAATGTGAACAATCGGAAAATAAAGCATTCAAATTTGAATGTCACAAGCAAGATGCTAACGAATTCTGCGGGTACGCCCTTAAATATGCAGACGGCGTTCAATCAAAAGGATTTTATGGTCGTGCAGATCTTCAGTTTACACCAGGCGAGAGTGGTAAAACCAGTGAAATGAATGATCTAACATTGAATGTTGGATTTGCAACTACAACCAAGGAGGACGATGTACCAGAAAGAAATGGACTGGTTGGGCTTGGAATGGGAGAAACGTCTTTCATAAAACAATATGATGGAATGCCTAAGAAATTCTCTTATTATTTACCTCAATTTCGTCGTCAAGATGAATCAGAAATGAAAAAGAGAAGCAAGATCAAATTTGGAGGCAATGTGAAAATTTCAGAAAAAAGCATTCCTCTTTTCAAAGATATACTCAAATTTGAAAACTGTGAGACTCGTTACTGCATCCTACTTAAAAATATCTGTGTCAAATTTAAAGGTGAAGATTGTAAAAAAAATGATAAAATAAAAGCAAGTGAAGGTGACACTAAGGAAGATGACTTTATAATTATCGATTCGGGTCATACATTTACCTATCTTAATGACAAAAATTTCAAACCTGTATTAGATGAATTAAAATTAAAGTTGGAAGATAAAAACCCAAGAAAACTTATATATTATGAAAATTGTTTTGAGAAAAAGAATGGGAATGTTGAGAAATTGGAACACATCTCATTTGAATTTGAAGGTACAACAATTGAATTGAAGAAGGAGAATATTTTTGATGAGTATAGTGTTCCAGACTGCAATGGTGGACACCCAAAAACCTATGTTTGCTTAACAATAGAGAGACAAAATGAAGGGTATCACAAAAGGCTGCGTAGCTATGGGACGTCAAACGGAAAATCACAAATACTTGGAAGTAGGGCACAAATGGATTTTACGGTTGCTTTTGATGTTGGAAGTGGTATGAAAGTGTCTTTTGAGAATCATGAAAAAGTGCAAGATTCTGGAAGTGTTGAGAAGGTGTCTTTGGAGAACAATGAAAAAATTCCAGTCCTTTCAGAATAAGAATTTGATGCTATAATTGGTATGTTGTACTGCCTCAGTCATGTGTGTGTCAAGAATAAAAAAGGTATGGTTAGTAATATTTAAGTAGTTTTCAATAAGTTGGCACTTGGCAGTATTTGTTATGTTATTGATGTGTTATTAAGCTTGTGTAATGTGTGTGAGAGTTGAGTTGGGAGCTAGAGATTATGCATGTATGTGTATGTATATATTTCCTCCTTTATTAATAATAGATATATCATAAATATTATAAGAAACTGAGCAATACCTTTTTTTTGTTTTTGTTTTTTATAAGCAATTAAATTGAGTAAAAGTGATATACTTCGCCCAAATACAAAGTTTAATACAAATTGGGAGAGGCCAATATAGCCTTGCACTAGTCATAAAAATTGGCACAATATCTAAATTTCAACACTTTTGTCGTGAAAATGATACTTTGAAAAATAAAGTATAATCTCTTAATTCAAAATTACAAGTTCACAAGAGTAACACATAATCCTCTCATCCTAAATTAAAATTTATTTTATGTAATGAGGAGAGACTAATATGCTATCTATCTATTTATATCTATTTATAATCTATTAAAAGAGAGTCGAGGGCTCTCATCTTGCCATTTCATCTTTATTACGACAAGTGTCAAAAAAATTTTATTTTTGTGCCATATTATCCAATAGTCTTATGTGGCACTTCCAAAATCTTACTTCCCCTTTAAAATTGACAAATATTCTTTTTTCTCTATTAGAGGTCACGAGTTCGAATCTTGAAAAAGACAATAAAAAAAAAACTCATTTTTTTTAGAAAAATAATCTAACAAGACAATTATTATTTCAACAATCTATATTATCTTAAATTTCAATTTTCAAAATATACATGTGAATCTAAAGTTCTAAATACTAAAATTACAGTTGTATTTTCTTAAAATCATAAAAAATGAATATAATACCAAATTATAAACTAAAGACAAATAAGAATATTTATTATTTCTCTCCTACTAGAATATATAATATATAATTTTTTCGAAAGAATTTACTCTTTTGTCTAGTAATCATAAAGACTATACTAGAATATATAATATATAATTTTTTCAAAAGAATTTACTCTTTTGTCTAGTAATCATAAAGACTATAGTACATGCATTTATGATAATGTCTAAAAAAAAGACACTTATATTTTAATCAATATCAACAACAATATAAAATAATTTTTTTACAATTTCAATAATAAAAATTAAAATAATACATTAAAAAAGTTAATATAACAAGTAACATTTTTATCCTTTATTGATCATACATTAAAGTTTGACAAAATATACATAAATTTTATAAATTTATTAAAATTTTTATTTGATAATAATTGTAAATAAAATTTTAGATATTTTTACACTAAAAATAAATACATATATTTAACAAATTAAAATAAAATATCAAAATTAAAAATACTTGAAAAAAAAACATGATAATCAAAGCAAAACAAAAACTACTATATGGATATTTAATTTTGAAAACTTAAATTAGGGATACAACTCTCAATTTACAAATATATTTATATATTTCCTTTTCAAACAAAATGTATTTTTGTTTATTTGATTAATTTATAATAGGGTTAAATAGCTTTTATCCCCCTGCTAAATAGGCGTGTTTTGATTTTGTCCCTCGTAAAAAAAAATTATTGCGCAGACCTTATCAAATAAAGATTCTCACAGTTTACCCCCTGACCACATAATTGACCTAATACCACCAGTAGTTGTCCTACGTGTCAGTTACCTTATTAAATAATGGAAAAGGATTTTCACGTGGCTCTGATTTTACAAGATGCTTGAATTACAAATTTTGCTTTAGCCCCCTGGAAAAGATAGGGTTTCTTTTCACACAAAATAATCATCTTCTTCTTCCTCGCCGTTCCCAAATTGGATTTCAGAATACACAAAGGTTGAATTTCGCCATTGTCATCTTCTTCCATTTCGTTGATCCATCGTCTACCATACTGTTTCGTCGTCGTTTGCTACCTCGTCATCTCTCAGACACATGGATCGAAGTAACAGCCATGGAAGCAGCAATTCTTTTGATATTTCAAGTGTTCCCCAGTGTGGTTGTCGTCACCATATGAAGATGTGGGTCGCAAATACAGTGCAAAACAAAAATAGGAAGTTCTGGAAGTGTCGTAATGTCGGGGTAAGTAGTTTCATCCAATGTATGCCATTGAATTATATGTGTGTTTTGACATTGAATTAAACGCGTTGGTTGGTTGCAAAGTTTGAATTGTTGTGAGTGGTTTTTATGGGATGATGAGCTTGCTATAGCCATGAATGAAAGCACAAAGAGTGATATTGGCGAATGCAAGAAATGTGATGTGGCATTGGTCAGGTTGGAATTAACAGTAAAAAAGCTAGAAAAAACCAAGAAGAAGATTGCCATTATGCAGAAGAAGAACTTTCAGATGAAGATGGCTTTATGATTTTGTTGGATTTTGTTGGCAGTGTTGTACAAGTTTATGTAACAAAAGTGTAGAATTAGGAATTTGTTATTTTTTTGTAAAAGTTGTCATGGATTTTGTTAAAAGTTGTCATGAATGAATGCACAATATGTTGTTTACAATTTATTCCTAATGATGTTGTTATATTGTAACATTGATGTTGTTTACAAGTTATTCAATATGTTGTTACAAGTTATTCCATATGACCTTATATTATAGCATTGATGTTGTTATATTGTAACAACCTCTGTCTAAAAACTGTCAAACTGTGTTATATATGGAAACATAAAAAGTTAGTTGAAAAATAAACTTATGACATGGCATTGGGCATAGCATTGGGCATAAGAATTGACATAGCATTGGGCATAAGAATTGACAGAAAGAAGGCATGAGAATTGACAGAAAGAAGGCATAAGAATTGACAGAAAGAATAATGCATTACATAGAATTGGGCATAACATTGGGCATAAGAATTGACATAGCATTGGGCACAGCATTGGGCATAAGAATTGACAGAAAGAAGGCATGAGAATTGACAGAAAGAAGGCATAAGAATTGACAGAAAGAAAAATGCATTACATAGAATTGGGCATAAGCCTTTCACAATATGTTGTAGACATTACATAGGGTGATATTTAAAACATCTAAAAGTCATAAAGTCACAAAAGAGTATACAATACATGAGACATAGGGTGATAACATTCTATTTTCTAAGCTTCTCCTTTGCTCTTTGTGAACCTCTTTCTTGTTCTTCATCTGTCAAAGACATAGGTTGATCACTGTTTGATCCAGGCCCTATGAATGGTTTTGGTTTTTTAAACCAGTTTATCTTGATTCTCTCACTAGACCTCCTTCTCAATGGCTTCACCTCTTTCCCTCTTTTTTTTTGTAGGTTTGGTAGGTTTGCTTTCTTCATCAGCCACCTGAGCTGTTGTGATGTCTGGTAGGCTTGAAATAATATCATCAGTGATGCCATCAAAGTAATCCGTCTGAGTTGTAGCATTTGGAATGACATCAGTATGAGTGCTTTGAATTGGATTTGTATTAACTGGAGTTGCATCACTTGGAATGACATCATTTTGAGATGCAGTAGTATTGGTGGCATCAGTTTGACTTGCAGCAGTTTGGGTGGCATGAGTTTGAGTTGCAGTAGATTGGGTGGCATGAGTTTGAGTTGCAGCAGATTGGGTGACATCAGTTTGACTTGCAGCAATTTGGGTGGCATGAGTTTGAGTTGCAGCAGATTGGGTGGCTCCATCTTGATTTGCATCAGTTTGTTGTGTCTTCGCTTTTTTCTATCAAAACACAACATAAATACAGTTATCTGGCACTAATGACAACTAGACACTTAAATGACATATATATCATACCTTTCTTTTGAGAGCATTTGGATCCTGAGTGGTACTTTTACATGACTGTGCGTTGTGACCAAATTTGTCACATGTTGTGCATCTGTAAGACACACCTGGCAATCTTCTTCTTGCGCCTTCTTCACCACTCTCTCTGATCCTTAGCTTTCTAGGCCTCCCAGGACCTTTTTTAAACATTGGTGGCAACAACTCATCTGATTCTATTTCAGGCCACATATCTTGACCATTAATGGGACTAACAGCAAATCCATAACACATTTTATACTTCTCTCTAGAATAACACTCATCAACAAAATCCTCAGGGTTTTGTTGTCTAAAACCTAATGCTGCTACAACATGCCTACAAGGAATGCCAACCAATTCCAGAAGTTATAACTACATGACCTTTTGGAAATATCAACTATAAATTCCTGAGTATTGAAAAAATGTGTGACCTGAAATTGTTCATTCATTTCCCAAGTAGGCAGCCAATGGGCACTCATAACAACCTCATTATCTAGTCTTTTCCTAGGAATGGGCATCACCTTGTGTGGCCATTTTTCCAGTTTCAATGCAAAAGTGGAGCACCTATTCATTAAATATTTCCTAATTCATTCTGACATGGTCAGAATTGGTTTATCCCTAGCAGCTAATATTGTTGCATTGAAAGACTCAAAAATGTTATTCATAAGAACATCACACTTTGGATAAAAACTAAAAGCATGCTTACACCAAGTTTTGGGAGGAACTCCCATAAGCCAACTTCATGCCTTTGGGTCAACTTCCTTTAGCTCATTCATCTTGGTCAACCATCCTTGGTAGTATGTTGCCTTTGCAGCCCCCATCGTCAAGTCTCTAATCAATGCTTCCCCACCAATTATTTTTTTTGAAATTTGCATAGAGATGCCTCATGCATAACCTATGTTCTACCATTTCATTCATCTCTTCAAAAACAGAAACTAGTCCCTATAAAAACAAACTCAAATAAGTACATAAATACCAGGGAATTTCTACAAATAGATATAGGTAAAACCACTAACCTTTTGTTGATCGGATATAAAAATATATCTTCTGTCTAGCCCAATGTCTCCCATTAACAGTTCAATAAACCATCTCCATGTCTCCTTTGTTTCTGTTTCAACTACCCCAAATGCTAAAGGAAAATACTGGTCTTTAGGGTCCCTACCCACAACAATTAGCGGTGACCCCATAATTGGATGACAACCATCTACCCCAACAAAGTGCGCAACCATTAGTGAATCCTTTTGCAACCATCAAAGAAATAAAAGCCCCAAACCTTGGTTGTATGGATGGATTTGGTGCATTGATGTAATAATGAGATTCCCATGATTAACTCTATGTAATTCAGCAGCATACCTCCTCAAATTAGCATACTGCTTGTCTGCATCTCCCTCTAGAATCTTCTTTGCTATGAGCTTTGACTTCCATTCCCTAGCCACAGTGATGTCAACAGAAAAATTATGCCTCATGTCTTGAATTATGTCAGTAATCCTAACACTCTCACATGTTTGTATCTTTTTAACCACAGCTTTAGCCACCCAACTTGAGCTTGCATATCTGTTATCTAGAACCCTAGCATATGTGTGTTTGTCAACTATTGTTTGTATAGAATAAGTGTGCTTGTGGCCCACTTTTGAACAAAGTATTAAAAAGTCACATTTGGCCCTACATTCTACCCTTACCCTGTAGCTCTCTTTTTTCACAAACTTTATCTCCCTACCATTTAATATTGACCACTCATGTATTGCTTCTCGAAACTCATCAAGACAATTGAATTCCATACCCCACTGAAATTTAAAATTCTTATTAAAATGCTCCTTCTTAAACTTTACAAACTTTGGTACTTTCTCCTCATCTGATATATCAGGGTCTGAGTTATCCAACTCATCACTTACATATTCATCATCATCATCATCTTCTACTTTTTTCTTTTTTGAATCTCTCATGAAATCAGCCATGGAGGGTGCTTCTCTGATTGGTACAGTAACGTCAATCTCTTCAAACCCATCGATCAACGCAGTGGCACGTTCATCCTCACTATCTCCTAACCCTTCTACTCCATCTTCATCACATTTATCCATCTCAACTGTTTCATTCACACATCTGGGACTTACTACTAACACTGAAGCATCTATTACATCATGCTCAACAAAAATGTGACCCTCAACCTCATTGGCACAAGAAAATGCAGCCAAATCGTAATAATCATCGTCTTTCTTGATCTGGAAATGGTTCGGATCAATTTTAATAACCTTAGTCCAAACCCTATATGTTCCTTGATTGAAACCCCACCCATTCAACATCTTCCTAACGTTATCCATAGTAAACATATCAACATGAAGGTTACTTACTAATATCGTCACACCTCCCCTGTAAATCATATCCCCATTATTCATGCAAACAAATTCCCCTCCATGATGGAAAACAAGACTGAAGAGCTGATTATTCTGAAATTTTTAAAGAAAAAATGGATTAATCTCTAACTACCATATACTATTTGGGACCTGCTAACAGAAGAATAAAAAAACTAACCCTTCCAGGGGGCGTCGTCGCCGTCGTCTGCGTTGGTGGCGTCGTCGCCGTCTTCTTCTTCGTGTTCTTCGTTTTCTTCACCCTTGGCATGTTTCTTCGTGTTCTATTTTCCAGGGGGTTAGGTCAAAATTTGGAATTCAAGGAAAACCTTATTTTCCAGGGGGTTAGGTCAAAATTTTCAAGGGGAATTCAAGGAAAACAGAGCCACGTGGAAATCCTTTTCCATTATTTAATAAGGTAACTGACACGTAGGACAACTACTGGTGGTATTAGGTCAATTATGTGGTCAGGGGGTAAACTGTGAGAATCTTTATTTGGTAAGGTCTGCGCAACAATTTTTTTTTAAGGGGGGCAAAATCAAAACACGACTATTTGGCAGGGGGTAAAAGCTATTTAACCCTAAAAAATATATAAATTATCATGTATCTACACCCAATTTTTATTAAACGAGGTTTAAATTTGTTTGATTTAAATGTTTACATATAATGATTTACACGCATTTTGTATTGAAAAAGGTGTAACTAAGAATGTATTTACACCAGATTTTTATCTATTGGGGTTTTAATTTGTTTAATTTAAATGTATATATGTAACTATTTACACCCATTTTATTTTTTAAAAATGTGTAAATTAGCATATATTTACACCTATTTTAAAAAGAGTGTAAATTTGTTAGATATTTCACACCTGATGAATATACACCCTCCAATGTCAGATGTAAGTTGTATAAAAATGATTATATTTATATTTTTTAATAAAAAAATAATTATTTATTTTAAATAATATTTTACTATAAATTTTAATATAAACTTAAACTACAATAACATAAAAAAGTTATTTCATATAAAAATATATATTTCTGTCACAAAAATATCTGAGGTTTATAAAGGAATAAGTGATGGAAATGTTAGAGAAAAATAAAACACATCTCAAAATATCTCATTAAATTTATTCATAACAATATTGTGAGAGAATTTTTGAGGGAGTTTCTATGATGAATGATTACAACACAAATTTCTTCGCTAATTTATACTCGATCACAAGTTATCAATTTTACGGTTTTTCCTCATTAAATTCTATTGAAGGGTAATTTAGTATTTTCTAGTTAGTTTGTACC
Source organism: Vicia sativa (assembly GCA_021764765.1). Taxonomy (NCBI): domain Eukaryota; kingdom Viridiplantae; phylum Streptophyta; class Magnoliopsida; order Fabales; family Fabaceae; genus Vicia; species Vicia sativa. The sequence continues at coordinate 305,054,282 of CM038793.1, forward strand.
TTTTATCTTAGTCATTAAGTTTACCTTTATTAAGGCTTATGTGACAATTTATCTTTTGTATAAATAGACTAGTCATAGATGTCATTTATATCCTATTTTCTTTCATCTTTGTAGCCGTCATTCTCTTTACATTTATTCTATCATCTTTGATTCTTGTGCACTAACAAATTGGTATCTAGAGCTCCAGTTTGATTCATAGGACACTACTAGAAAAATTGTTTTTAGTGACCGAATATTTTCGGTCACTCTAGCCACCAAATATTTTCTATTTATTTTCTTAGACTGAAAAGAATGGAACTCCTCCAAATCCTTCGGAATTGTTTCTTCACACACACCAACACCGCAAGAATAATACTTGGGTTGATAGAAGATCGAAATATGTGGATGTAATGATTTCTCGAATTTAAGTTGTATATTCATTCTTTTTTATTTTAGTTTTATTCTTATTGTCTAACAATATTAATTAACCTTTTATTTATGTGAACATAAAAAGTTTACAGATAGATGGGAAGAGTTGATCCAAGAATCATCTCAACTAAGAACTGTTCCATCGGCTGAATTAGATGTGTGGTGTGATGTTGCAGGAATAAGAAAAGGAAGAGTATATGGTCCCAGAATAGAATATATTGTTATAGTAGGGAAGCCAACTTATCCTGGTCCAGGTTCCTCGTCAACAAAGAGGGTTCAAAGAAATGGATTTTAAGAAATGAAAAATGAAAGGGATCAACTTCGTGAGGAATTAGCTAACACAAATAGAGTTGTTGAGTATAACAATCAAATTCTAAAACAGTTGATGGACAGTTTGAATTTTCAATCGAGACCATATTCTAGAGATCTGGTTCATGATGATGAGGTTGATGATAATGATGATGAAGTTGGTGATAATGATGATGACATTGATGGTGAGGTTGGTGATGATGATGATGATGATGACATTCATGGTTAGGTTGGCAATGATGACATGGACTTAGAATGACAAGGGACTTTGAAACTAATAGGTTGTTTTGTTATGACAATTATTATCTTTTGTTAAAACAAGTTTATTGTTTTATTTTTATGAATACTTATACACAATTTATCTCGTGTTCTTTGTCAAATTGAATACATTAAGTACTTAATTTATAGTTAATTTTTGAATGAGTTGTTAGAAAGTTTTCTTAGATGTTTTACACGAGTATTTATTTTGTTAAATACAATAAAATATTTAATATATTTAATTTTTACCCATACAAAATTATTTATTAAAAAATATTTTTATCATATAAAAGGAAATTTTAAATGGGTCTAATTGCCCTCCTATCTATAAAAAGATAATTTTAAAAATTAAAATACAAAATTTAGAGACTGATTTAGTGACTTTAATAATATTAAATTAATTATTATGGTGACAATTTCGGTGGCTATTTTTCAATCAAAATAACTGCCAATTACTTTACATTCGTCATTAAATACAATATCGGTCACAATATTGGTCACTGAAAACGGTCTTTATTTCAGTCACAATTTCGGTCACTAAAAACGGTCTCTATTTCGATCTTTGTTTCAGTCACAATTTCGATCACTATTTAACGGTCGCTGAACTCGTCGTGAAAACTTACATACTAGTGTTTCTCCAATCGAAAATTAATGGTCGCTTTTTCGGTCGCAAAACCTTTTAGTGATCGATTTTTAAGCATTTTTGGTCACTAATTCGGTCACTAAATGCAAAGTTTTTTGTAGTGGGGAAACACGAGTGAAGCGTGAGTGTAGATTCATATTTTCTGATTTTGTGGGATTGGGAAACACTGTGTTTAGTGAAGATCTGAGTCTACTGTACAAGAAAGGTTAAAGATGAACGAAAACAATAATATGAGTACCAAACTTACAGTTTTTTATGGAAAGAACTTGAACAGATTGATGATTCATATGCGCGTGCTATTTGGTGCTCAAGATGTTCTTGAGCTTGTTACCGATGGATATATTCTGATTGCAGAAAATGCAATGGAAGAATAGAGAGATGTGCAAAGAAACAAGAGGAAGAAAGACCAGAAGGTGTTGTTCTTCATTCATCAGTGTGTGGATGTGAATGTGTTTGAGAAAATTGTTGATTCAAAGACGTCAAAGGAGGCGTGGGACATACTGGTCAGATGTTACGATGGTGATGCATCAGTGAAGAAGGTGAAACTTCAGTCTCTGATAAAGAAATATGAGAATCTCAACATGAAGAATAATGAGAAAGTTTCAAAGTATATCTCTAGAGTGATTCTGATCACTAATGAGATGAAGGCTTGTGGAGAAACTCTTTCTGAACAAGTAATCATAGAGAAGGTATTGAGGTCACTTACTCCTTAATTTTTACATTGTTGTAGAAATTGGACATTCTAAAGATCTGGACACCATGAGAATAGAAGAGTTGCAAAGTAGTCTAGAGGCGCAAGAGTTGCGACTGACTGAAAGAACTTCTAAGAGGGAAGTTGAGCAGGCTCTGAAGGCTTCTTTTGTCTAAAAGGACCAGAAACTGAAAAAATATGGTAGGTCTCAGAAGTCAGAAGTCTTCTATTATGATGAGAAACATCATAATAGAAATGAGAAGTATGACAAGAAAATGGTTCAATGTTACTGTTGCAATAGGTTTGTCCACTTTGCTAAAGATTGTTGGTCAAACAATGAGGAAGCAAAAATAGCCAAAGGAGATTCAGATGATGCACTTGTGCTATTGATGGCTTATGAATCTGACGAGGAACCTGTGCAGTTGTCATTTTATAATTCTGAAGGGGAAGAAAATGACTCTGAATATTCTGATTCTGAAGGAATGTTTCTTTATGAGTCAGAATCAGAAAATGATTTTGAAGATTCTGAAGATGCGTCAGAATCTGAGGTTTGTGAAGATGAGTCAAAGTTAGAAGAGGAATCTGAAGCTGAAGAAAAGTCAGAATTCATAGGTGATTCTGAGTCTGAAGAAGAATCAGAAGATGAGTTAGAATCTCAAGGAGATTCTGCTTCTGAAGATGAGTCAGAACCTGAAAGTTCTGAAGAAGAGCTAGAGTCAGAAGATGGAGAATCTTTTGAAGACTCTAAAGATGAGTCAGGTGGTGAATTTGATTTTGATCCATATTTTGATGATGATCCAGAATCTGGTGCAGGTCATGCTTCTGGAAGGGAAAAATCTGAAGACGTAGGCTCTGGAGGACAAGCTTCTGGAGATGATCATGTTTTTGAAGGTGGTAATTATAAAGATAGGGTTTCTGGACAAGGTCCAGAAGCTAATGTTGTTCCAAGTTCTGTAGAATATTCAGAACAAGTTCAGAGGCCACAAAGAATCAAAACTATACCTAGAAGGTTTGCAGATTTTGACATGTTACAAGACACCGAAGTTAACTCAGGGGGAGAAGTCATTCAGTGTGCCATGTTAGTAGACTCTGAACTAGTGGATACTGAAGAAACACTTAAGAAGAAAGTATGGATAAATACCATGACTTTCAGAACTTGAGGCTATAGAAAGAAACAAAACTTGGGAGTTGACTAAGCTTCCAAAGAAGAAGAAAACCATCAGCGTCATATGGGTTTTCAAGGTGAATCTTAAGCCAGATGGATCCGTTGGTAAGCACAAAGCAAGACTAGTGACTAGAGGTTATCTTCAAAAACTTGGGCTAGATTACTTTGAGGTGTTTGCGCCTATAGCTAGACATGAAACAATCAGACTGGTAATTGCTTTAGCTGTAAATAGAAATTAGCCTCTGATGCATTTGGATGTGAAGTCTGCATTTCTGAACGGTCCATTACAAGAAGAGGTATACGTTTCACAACCTCCTGGCTTCGTGAAAAAAAATCAGGAAGGGGCGGTGTACAAGTTACATAAAGCTCTATATGGATTACAAGCAAGCACCCAGAGCTTGAAATTTGAAGATTGATTCATTTTTCAAGAAGCAAGGGTTCCAGAAGCGCGAGATGGAATATGGAGTTTACGTGCAGTATTTTGGAGGCAATATGATTCTTGTGTGTCTTTAGGTTGATGACATATTGCTTACAAGGAGCTGTCCAGAAGATATAATCAAGTTCTAGAAAATGCTGATGAATAAATTTGAGATGACAGATTTGAGAAATATGATATATTTTTTAGGGATGGAGATTCTGTACTCGGAGAAGGGTATCATTTTGCATCAGCTGAAGTATGAACTTGAACTTCTGAAGAAATTTAAGCTGGAGAAATGTAAGGTTGTTGTTACACCGTCAGAAACAAAAACCAATCATAAATTGGATTCTGACTCTGAGGGTGAGGATGTGGATGCTATGATCTTCAAACAACTGGTTGGTTCTTTGAGGTATTTGTGTAATACCAGACCTGATATTTGCTATGCAGTTGGATTGGTTAGTAGGTTCATGAGTAAACCTAAGTGGTCCCATTATCAAACTGTTGTTAGAATTCTGAGGTATATCAAGGGAACTCTGAAGTATAAAGTATTATTTCCTTTTGGAAGAAAGGCAGAATCAGAGTTGCTAAGCAACTCTGACTCTGATTGGTGTGGAGATAGAGTTGATAGAAGAAGTACTTCTGGATACTTATTCAAATTTCTGGGAGGTCCTATTTGTTGGAGTTCCAAGAAGCAATCTGTTGTTGCTCTATCAACGTGTGAAGTTGAGTATATTTCAGGTGTTGTAGCTGCATGTCAAGTTGTGTGGCATCTGAGTTTATTGCAAGATTTGAAGATTAAAGTAAAGAAACCTCTGAAGCTGATGATTAATAACAAGTCTGCAATCAATCTTGCCAAAAATCCTGTGTTGCACAAGAGAAGCAAGCATATTGAGACTAAGTATCATTTCTTGAGAAGCCAAGTCCAGAACGGGACATTAGAAGTTGTGCACTGTAGCACCTAGAAGCACTTGACAGATGTTCTGACGAAGGCAATCAAGACAGATCAATTTCCCCTCTTAAAGGATGAAATTGGTGTTGTTAGTTTTGTTTAGAAATATAAATTAAGGGATGGTATTGAAGGGTAATTTAGTATTTCCTAGTTAGTTTGTACCTTTTATCTTAGTCGTTAAATTTGCCTTTATTAGGGCTTATGTGACAATTTATCTTTTGTATAAATAGACTAGTCATAGATGTCATTTATAACAACAACCCTATTTTCTTTCATCTTTATATTCGTCATTCTCTCTATATTTATTTATCATCTTTGATTCTTGTGCACTAACAAATCCATCACATTTTGTGAAGAATTTATTTCTCGCACCAATTATTGTCAATAAATTGCATTTTTTAGCAGTGCCTGAAAACACATGGATCCACATGGTTGTCTTGGATTAGAGGCTGTCTTTCTATTATTTTGCATTTGGTAATGTGGTCTCTTTTGAAATCTCGATTTGACATTGTTTTTTAGGCAAGTCTAATAACATAAAGGATAATGAAGGAAAGAGCAATTTTCTTGCTTGAAAAATGTATTCTCTATATGATTCTATAATGTTTGAGAGTCACTAACTTGGTTCTCAGGGGAGAATTTTTCCTAGTGACTTATTGGAGGATTCCGATTCATTTGATGGTGGTTCTTGTGCAGTGGCCCATCATGTTTTTCTCACAATTGCGTGGTTGTTGTTGGTGTGGTCTTCTATTTTAGTAGTCAGTTGACAGGTATGTGTTTTTTTCCTTTCTTGTGGTGGTTACCTTTTTTGTATATGTGATTTTATTGCTCGGTCATTCTGTATTGGTGTGGTTGAGGTAGACGGGTCGGTTTGATACCTTTTGTGCCCTAAGCTCTATTATCATAATTTTTCAAAATTGTTTATCCTTTTTTTTTATATACATAAAATAAATCCAAATAGCATTATGTTACATCATTTCTGAAAGCAACATTTTTATGAATAAATAATCATTGGCATTTATTAGTCAACAAAAGAAAAACACACATATCACACACACACAGAAATAATACAAGCATATAATTAAGTGGGGCTTATTTTAGAAAGTGACATGATGAACCCCCACTTAGCCACAAATGGCATTAATATTAACCTAAACTAGCCCCAAGGATTCTTACCTTGATCAGTTTTACTCTCAGTACGTGATGCCAAAAAAAGGAAAGGGTAGTGAGAAATGTATCTCATGGGCTTTATAGTTAATGATGATGGAAGGAAAAGGAGTATGTATAACAAAACCACGACCATAATAAATATCACTGTCATAACCAAAAACACATTAGCCAACCAACTAAGTTTACTGATGACAGTGTAGAGACCAGCCATGAAAGCCAAAGATAATGAAATGAGGGCGATTCCAAGAAGTGGCATCACAGTCTTGAGAGTGAACGTCACCAGTTCAGTTAATCCAAGTGTTGCCCAAAAGAGTATGATTGTTGCACTAATAGAACTGAACAATGAAATTGTGATGAAGATAATGAAAAAATGAAACATTGCATGTTTTAAGTTATTCGCTCCTCCATCTGCTTCACCTGGAACAGCTAAACATGATGCTACCGATGCTGTGACTATAAGGGTTGAAACAATTGTGAGATTTGCTAATCTGTCCTTATATCTTTCTGAAGCTTTTTCTTTTTCATTACTCTCTTTCTCAGTTTTTTGGGATTCTTCAACATGGTTTATGTTTTTATCTTTAACTTGATCGGTTTTCCTTGGATTTTGCTTTGCACCAGCAGATTTCAGTGCAGTCCATGTAAGTTGCTGTAAATATTGCAAATATTGTTAAAAATGGCTTAACCAATTTTTAAGAATGGCTAAATTACTATCTGTTAGTGTTTGAGAATAATTCAATGAATGATTTGGCTATGCAACAAACATATAAATATATGAGCTTCTAAAAGGATAGAACTACTTGCCTGTCTCAAAGATGATTTTTCAACCTCGTAAATTGAATTAACAATGTCAAGAGGTGTTTCATTGTTCTTGTTAACCGAATCAATATTCACCTTTTCATTGTTTTGGTTAACTAAGTAGTATACAGTTTTGGGATGACATGATCTTGCAGCCAAATGCAAAGGGGTATTTCCTTCTTTATCCTTTTGATTTATCAACTTTTGATGTTGTGGAATGTCACTTTGTAATATGTAGCATACAACCTCATGTTTTCCACGATTTGCAGCAATGTGAAGAATATTACGCTTAAGAGAAGTGTCCAACATCTCCGTTGGATCTGGACAGTATTCTAACAACTTCTTCACAACTTCCACATGACCTCCATAAGATGCTAAATGGATTGGAAAATAACCATTTTTGTCCCTTTTAATGGTGCAACAATTACATAATTCAAGTAAGAAATCAACACCTTCAAGGTAACCTATAGATGCAGCATAATGTAGAGGAAGCCTATTACTTTTGTCCAATGAATGGTTCCAAGTTTGCTTGTTTTTTATTATGACCCTCAACATTTCTGATACATAAATATAAATATTAGATAATATTAAAAAATAATTTCTAATTTTCTAATAATATTATGATTATCATTTAGCTTTATGCATATGTAATTACATACCTTGATTACGCATCATTATTGCTGCTATCAAAGGTGATAATCCCAAAGGGATATTACCTTTGTTGCCAGACTTCTGTAATATTACTTCAACAACATCCTTGTTTCCATTTTCAACTGCAAGATAAAGCACTGTTTTGTTTTCATGATTAACAATACTTGCCGAATGTTGATAACAACTATTTGACAATGACATATCAGACCAATCTTCAGTTTTGTATTCTTCACAAACTTTAAAAATTGTATCCCCTCCAATATTTCTCTTGTCACATAACATTGCCTCATGAAATATAGTGTTGCCTTGAACATTCACCCGTTTCACAAATTTTAATAGATCCTCCATATTTGACTTGTCATCATAGTCATCGTCCAATTTTTTTCTCAGGTAGAATTTTGACCATTCAATTTTTATATCACGTCGATTAAAATCAGTATAACCTTCTAATAACTTTTTAACGGTTGAGATGCGTCCATTTCTTGCAGCAACATGTAATACAGTATCATTGTTTTCATTAAATTTGAACAAAAGGTTTGGAGCTCGTTGAATTAAAAGATCAACAATTTCATCATTACCATTCAAAGCTGCAATATGTAGCACACTGTTTTTCATAGGGGTCTCAATTTCAGTTAGATTAGAAAATTCATCTAACAAATTCTTTGGACCTCCATATACCAAGTGATATGCTTCACTGATCAAATTAATTTGATTATGGAATTTGCAACAATTTTCAATGAAATCGGCGACTTCAGATGATGGTTCAGTTTCAAGTTCAGGCTCCTTTTCTTTACTAATCATCTTCCTTGATATTAAGTCTTTATCTTGCGATGGTTCATTAATAAATAATCTTCCTTCAGGACCCGGCATTCTCAAATCTCAACCTGTTGAGGAAAAGATTATATCTTGAATATTTTCAACCCAAAATTCAACATCTTAATGAGTATTTTGATACAAATTTAAAATTATCTAATGTATGATTTGTGTGATAGAACTCATTAACTTCAAAATTGCTATTTCTACCCAAAACAAAAAATAACAATTAACACTTTTGTTTAGTAAAAGATATTGCTACCAACACATTATGATATATATATATATATATATATATATATATATATATATATATATATATATATATATATATATATATATGATCGTACATAAAATCCACAGGCCCGAGATATGTAGCCGGCTAGGCCTGGACAGAGGGTCTCCACCTAGCAAGGCAGGGAGATCGGAGGAACCGGCGATTATAGGACGTTGGGAGATAAAGAGTCTGTCGACGAGCACACATCCCGGACCTAGGGGTTACGGATAGCTCGGCCATTATGGAGACGTTATGCCCAAGTCGACCATCAAAGATGTAACCGCCACTTTAAGTCTGGCGGCGCGCGTTACACTTTGGGGTTATCATTCATAGGCGGTGGACGTTATTCTCCTTAAAGACAACTTAGTTACGAAATTGAGAAGACATAGCCGTTACAGACATTGATCACAGGGGTTTTGATACCTCTATAATAAGGCTCCTGAGGGATAAGCAAGACATATAATTTGGAGCACAAGTAAATTGATATTGTAGCTCTAAATCTCTAAATATACTCACAATTATTCTAGCAAGAACATATATATATATATATATATATATATATATATATATATATATATATATATATATATATATATATATATATATATATATATATATATATATATATATATATATATATATATATATATATATATATATATACACACTTTTAACATATTCTTTTTAAAATGAATATTGATTCTTACAAATATATATTATGTTATTTTTTCAGTCACTATAAAATTGAATTGAATTTTAATTAATTTTTATATAAATTAAATTATAATTAATTTTTATAATATATAGAGTATTTAATTTTAACTAATCTTATAAATTAATTACAAAGATTAAATCACATGAATAATAAGAACCACAAGATAAATAACATATATTTATAAAAATTAAGTATGTGAAAGAGGATATCTAAAATTCGTTACTCCATCTGAATTCTAATAATATGCATTGATAGAAATAAAATATGCAAAAGACAAGTAAAACAATATGTAAAAGAATAAATATTGATCTAATATATAGAGGGGGAAAATAGAAAATGCATAAATAGTATAAAGTAATTTTACACTAACATTCTAAAGGTGAAGTTCATTCCTCTAAATTGTTAAGACATTTTTAAATTAATTATTGCACCACAGTAAAAAAAAAAACTATTTAAACCTATCCATTAAACTTTTATATATGCATAAAACATTTAAATTAAATGACAAACCAAATATTGTCTGAACTGCTTCAAGCTCGACCACCCAGCAAATTAATCAGCTTTCTCTTTGCGTATTGGTTTCTACTGATGACTCAAATTATATATCTATATATAGCATTGTAATTGATTCTTTAATGTTCTTTACTTGTTTTAATGTTCTTTACTTGTGGATTGCTAATTTTCTACTCTCTCTTTTGTTCTATTTAAGCCTTTCTTTTGCAATTAAAGAACAATTCTTTTCTCTATTAACAATAAAAGATATATATCCTCTCTTTCTTCATTAGGAAGGATGAAACAAGTTTGCCAGAAGATTCAGATCCCATATATAGTCCTCCTTTCATTTGCACACCTCTACACTTAACTTGAACATCATATCCCAATACTTCAATCCTAGGAAATCAGAATTCAACACATAACTGGAACATCATTTCCCAATACTTAAATACTAGAAAATCAGAATTCAACATCATAACTTAAACATCATATCCCAAGCTAAAACAAAGAATTATGAATCCTAGATACAAAACGAACAATCTTTTCAACATCTTTCAACATCGACTTTTGTTACTGCGGCTTCAACTCCATCCTTCTTATCTGAATCCGATGGTAAAAGGCTACTATCACTATGTTGTTGTGATTCTCCCTTAGATAGTGAAGGTCCTCCAGATAATAGATCTTTGCCTTGTATAACATGAATAGTGTAACACCTTTTTAGGAGATGATCTATGACATTAGAAATTTGGTCACCATCCAAAATCAAGAAAAGGGTTGCAGGTGGAGGGTTGTCCTTTGCCCAGGTCAGCATTTCAACAATGATGTTGGTATAAATTGTATCTTTCATAACTATTACCAGACATGAAATAAACTTTAGAACAAAAATAAAAACAGAATTGAAATATTTTAAAGTGACATAGAGCTGATAATGTGATAGAATGATATGAAATATTGTGATAATGTAACGGGATGCTGAGTAATAAATTATCAATGACAACAGAAACAAATTCCCCTGCAGTACACATGACAACATATCATCAGTAACAAAACTCTAAACAAATAAATCACAGATAATTCAAATTTCAATTTAGGTTAAAATCGATTATAGTTTACCTTCAGGATAATGATCAATGGAATCTCCGATGAAGCGGAGAGAACGCTTTACAGAAAAAGGAATTTTAACTAGATTCCCGTAGCAAACCATGGAAAGGGGACCATGGCAGTCCTTCTCTCGAAGTTTTGAATAAAGTGTGTGTTTTATGCGTTTTATTTCACGAAGACTACAACCATTGTATAGATCCCCGTTTTCCAAATTCCACCACACAGATAGTTTCCCAGCACCAGCACCACTGTATGCATCCCAGTCTACTTTTATCTCCCCAGTCCAACGTGTCGACAATGAGCATGGCACGTTTCTTACTAGGGGTGTGCAAATAAACCTGTTCAATAGAACCATATTAAAAAAAATTGGTGGCACAATTTTAAAAAACCAAATTGTTTTACATAAAACCTGGCCCAGATCCATTTCGATAAAGCATAAAAAATTTGGAATCCACTAAAACAAATCTGGTACCCACTTTAAAACCAATTTCCAAGCCTAATGTATTTTGTTTGGAGATTACAGTAGCCGTCAACATTTTAATTTCCTTCTTCTCTCACTTCATGTTCAAATTTTTTCTCTCTAAAATCAAAATCATTTCTCTTCAAACATTTAGAAATCAGAGTTGTGCTTCCTCTACTCCTTTCTCTGATTCTTTCTTCTCTGATTCTTTCTTCATCTATATTTTCTGGTATCTTTTTCCCCTGTTTTTTTTTATCTGTTTTCATCATCATTTATCTCTGAAATTAAATAACCTTGTCCTTTATCAGACAAATTTTACTTAGAGATCTCGATTAATTGATTTAGTAGCTGAATGTAGTGAGAATATATGAGAAAAATGAAGATGAATCTGGGTTGAATGCAGTGAAAATGTATGAGCAAAATTGTTGGATGAATAACTATGAATTAAGTAAAATCAGTACTCAACCTGTTTTTTTATTTTTCTCTTTTCAATTAGATTTTGAAAATTAAAATTTTAATTTCTATTTTTTTATGATTATATAGCTAATTTTATTTTTTGTTATGATTTTTAATATGAATTTAGTTATCTTTATTTTTTTAAAAGCTATAATATGTAAGCAAAATGAAAATCAAATAAGTTAGAAGGTAAAAGAAAGCTTAGCTTAAGAATTTTAAGTCAATCTATTTTTTAACAGTTAGTAAGTTATAAGCAATATATATAAAAGAAAATATGTTTTAAAACTGAAACTATCAAAATTGGAAAGTGGTTTTGAACGTAAAACTAGTTTAGAACTGGTTCTAAACCAAACTGAAACCATATCATAAATAAAACCGGTTTCATGATAAAATGGTTTAGTTTATGAACCTTAAGCAAATAAATGGTCTGGTTCTTGTAATATGGATAACCATGCACAGCCCTATTTCTTACCTTCCTCATCTGTTACCAAACATAAAAAACAGAAGGTATTATGCCAAAGAGAATCGAAAAAAAGAATCATAAAGGCATTTCGATTTAGGTTACCTTGAGGATACAGTCTGATGGAAATTCCGGCGGACGAGAGATCCGTCACCACATGTGGAGGAATTTTAGTTGCGTCAGCGTAGCAAAAGATGGAAACGGGACCATCGTAGCCCATCGCGTCAAGTGCTGAGCAGATGTTATCTTTTATTTGACGAGGATCAACATCCTTGTAATCATCCCAGTTTTCTAAATCCCACCCCACACATACTTTCGCACATGCTTCTTTAACTCCATCCATATTATCTCAATCTCAACAACAAATGATACGACCAGGAGAGTTGAGAAATCCGGCAGAGTATTATTGTTTGCGTACGTTGAATCCTCACAATTTAAATCTGGCAGAGTATTGTTTGGGTATGTTAAATCCTCACAATTTATTTTTCTGCCACCCCTAATATTGTTTGCATACGTTGAATCCTCACAATTTAAATCCGGCAGAGTATCGTTTGGGTATGTTAAATCCTCACAATTTATTCTGTTGGCACCCTTCAAATTTTAAATTTCGACTTTATCCTTGACAATTTATAATGAAATTTTCGGACGAAATTTCCAGTAGACTAATTTGAAATTTCCGGTATACCCGAAAATTTACGGTATGTGTCAAAAATACGGAAGTATTTTTAAAATTTCCAGTGTACCGGATTTTTTGAAATTTTTCGGTATACCGGAAATTTCATAAAAGGCTGAAATTTCTAATATGTTTCATAATTTTGTTTTTTTAACGGTTGAGATTTTGCCCACCCTTTTGAAAGGTTCAGATTGCACCGACACTTTTGTGTGGTCTAGAACGCATAACAATTTGTATAAATATGGGTTTTAGGGTTATAAGGTATCACATCTCAACAACATGTCTCTTTCTCGATATCTGACTAAGGCAGAAGTGTATTACAACGGCCGCAAACCTGTCGTTGAGTTCAAGCTCCCAGATGGATTTGAGTCCTTCGCCACGTTGAAGGAAACGTTGAACGGTTTGCTGCCTGGTTCCGAGAATAGAAGGGTGACAAAGATCGACTTTCGAGAGGATTACATTGGTACATATGGTTGGGTGAAATACAACCTACTCGAGCTGAAGAATGATGAAGATGTGAAGGCCACGTGGAAATTATTTCGTCTTAGGATAACCAAAGCTCCGATCGAGTTGGACGCGGAGATCCGAAGATCTGTTGACAACATAATGAAGTGTCTAAAGCGTCCAGATGAATCCAAATTTGGTAGTTCCTAGGTTTTCATGTATCGGAGTACTGCTTATTTTATTTTTTTGTTATTTAATGTTTCTTAACTTATTCGAGTTTCTTATTTGTGTTATTTTGTTTTCTTTATGTAATCGAAAGAAGAAGTATTAGCTAAAAAATATTATGCAATAAACTAGATATCAGTTTGTCACAACATATACATATAACATAATAATACAAAGAAAAATCTACATAGGCCCTCCATGGGCAATGTCGGTCAACCTAGCTAACCCCTGATACACCTCACCATCGGGGTTCAGCATCCTCATAATGTTATCTAATGTAACTGCAATGAGTTATAGGCGGGTGTTGTAACGCCCCGATTAATTAAATAATTATTTAATTATGTTGTTAGAACTTATCTGATAATTCGTGTGTTGAATGGTGTGTTTGACACTGTTGTGTGTGGGATAGTCTCAGATTAAATGTTAATGTGAGCATTTTAGATTTATTAATTTGTTGATGAATTAGTAAATTTAGAATTATTATTAGAAATAATAGAAATATTAGAAAATAGAATTTTTACTAATTATTTGATTATTATTTAAATAATTAAAATAAAATAGTTAGTAGAGATATGATAAGGACAAGTGGTAATTTTAGTGGAGTAAGTGAGGATAGAAAAGGGAAAATATTATTAAGGGTCCTAAGGGTAGAAGTGACTATAAGAGAAAATAAGGATTTGAATTCTCATTAGTTACGATCATAAAAACAAGGAAAGAGCAAAAGAGAAAGAGAAGAGAAAGAGGAAGAGGCTTCATGGCAAGAAGAAGAAGAAGAACACCATTGTTGGGAACCTAGAGTAATCATCAATTCTAAGGTATGGGTGGGGTTCCAACTTTCTAAAGGGTGTTACAATTGGTATCAGAGCAGGTCGGTCCGTCCGGCCAAATTGTTGAGTCTGTAGTGTGATAGTGGAATAATGTCGTTGTTTTGTTCATTAGTACGCAACATGTGTGTAAAACACTGTTGGTACTTTATTGTTGTTTTAATCACTTGTTTGCATGAGTGGAATTGAAACAAGTGGGGGAGAAGCTCATGCTTCTCTCAGATGGCTCATGACTGAATAGTTGATTCAGTGTGCTTTGAATTGAAGAAGTTGATGGAGGATGAAGCTCTGATGATATTCCTGATGTACCGTCAGAAAGAGAAGTGGAGTTTTCTATTGATCTTGTTCCTGGTACAAGACCTATTTCTATGGCGCCGTATAGAATGTCACCAGCAGAATTAAATAAGTTGAAGAAACAGTTGGAAGAGTTGCTTGAGAAGAAGTTTGTGAGACCAAATGTATCGCCTTGGGGAGCTCCATTGTTGTTGGTAAAGAAGAAAGACGGTAGTATGAGACTTTGCTTTGATTACCGACAACTAAATAAGGTAACAATCAAGAACAAGTATCCACTTCTGAGGATAAACGACTTGATGGATCATTTGGTGGGTGCACGTGTGTTTAGTAAGATTGATTTAAGATCAGGTTATCACCAAATTCGACTGAAGAATGAGGATATTCAGAAAATAACTTTCAGGACTCGTTATGGACATTATGAATACTCTGTGATGTCGTTCGGTGTTACTAATGTGCCGGGAGTATTTATGGAGTATAGGAATCGTATCTTTCATGAGTATCAGGATTAGTTTGTAGTATTGTTCATTGATGATATCTTGATATATTCTAAGTCTGAAGAAGAGCATGCGCGAATTGTGTTGCAAGTGTTGAAAGAGAGGAAGTTGTATGCTAAACTATCAAAGTGTGAATTCTGGTTAACTGAGGTGAGTTTCCTTGGCCATGTTATTTCAAGTGATGGAATTGTTGTAGATTTTTCCAAAGTAGATGCAATGTTGAAAATGGGAAGCTCCGAAGATAGTGACTGAGATCAGAATTTTTCTAGGTTTGGCTGGCTTGTAAAGGAAAGGCGTTTGTATGGGACGTTCAATGCAAAGAAAGTTTTGTTGAGTTAAAGAAGAGATTGACAATTGCTCCGATCTTGATATTGCCTAATCTTGATGAACCGTTTGTTGTGTATTGTGATGCTTCTAAATTGGGTCTAGGTGGTGTGCTTATACAGAATGATAAAGTAGTAGCTTACGCATCAAGACAATTGCGAATTCATGAAAGAAATTATCCTACTCATTATCTAGAACTTGTTGTAGTGGTGTTTGTGCTGAAAATTTGGACACATTATCTTTATGGTTCTCGATTACAAGTGTTTAATGATCATAAAAGCTCGAGGTACTTGTTTGATCAGAAGGAATTAAATATGAGACAAAGGAGATGGTTAGAGTTATTGAAGGACTACGACTTTGGCTTGAATTACCACCCCGGTAAAGCTAATGTTGTAGCAGACGCTTTAAGTAGAAAATATTTGCATATATCGGCTATGATGGTTCGGGAATTAGAATTGATCGAATAATTTAGAGAAATGAGTTTGGTATGTGAAACAACACCGCAAAGTGTGAAATCGGGAATGATGAAGATTCACAATGATTTCTTGGATAAAATTAAAGAAGCTTAGAAATTAGATGTGAAGCTGGTAGACTTTATGGTTGGGAATGATCAATCGGGAGATGGTGACTTCAAAGTAGATAACCAAGGTGTGTTGAGATTTCGAGGTATAATTTTTATTCTTGATGACCTCTAAAAAAAACCCAAAGGGGCAATTGTCAGTAGGATTTACAAAATGCACCCACCAAAAAAGGGTGACTGACTTGAAAAAAATCCTTCAAAAGAAACAAAAACAGATAAATCTAAGTGGATTTGGGGGGTGAGGTGTCCGCATTCTGTGGTCCTTCATCTTCTTCGTCGTTATCATCGACTTCCACCAACTTCTCATCCACTATGACCTTGAAAAAGTCAACTTTAGAGAGGTCAAGCTCGGGATACAGACAGGCGACCTGGTCTTTTTCTCGGTCGAAGGCCACGTTTCCAGCATTAAGAACATCCAGCCGAGATTTGTTCAAAGCCTATTTGAGTTCTGAGCAGGACTTTTCTGAAGCTTGTAGGCTGGTTGATAACTTGGCAGCAGAAGCCTTCATCAGGGAAAGCTATTTCTCCAAGATGTTCACCTTTTTTCCAAGATCTTTCTCCAAAGCCTTTGCTTTTTAATCACTTTTATGTGCTTTAGACTTAAGAAATGAGTTTGCTTCAGTAAGAGACTTTTTGTTCTCGGTTAGCCTCTCGATCTCTTTTTCCAGCTCATAATGCTTTTTGTCTGCAACGTCCTCGGACTCAAATAGTCCCCGAGACAGAACCGCACACCTCATCAAATATGAGCTTAAGTGTTGTGTGATCTTCTGAGGTCTAAGGCTCTTCACCTTGTTCACGTCCTCGGTAGCGTTGAGATGGTCGTATAGAAACTTTATGTCGTCAAAATCGGCAGACCAGAACTTGTTCTCGGTTGAAGGACTGGTTGAACTGTCACTGGCTTCTCTCATCAGAGGGGAGACCTCCCAGTCGACTTGATTCACTTTATTAGTCATCACGGTTTTAAACATCTTTGAAGCATTCTCATCAGTCGGCTCAGCCTCTAGGGGGCGCTTGCTTGGAGATGTCGTGATCACCACTATTTCCAGTGCACCCGACTTAGTACCCGTGGTCTTTTTCTTTTTAGGCATGCGGACTTCCAAGCCGGCTAAGTTTGATTTGGCCTCAGAGGGGCCACCAACACCCTTCCGGGCTGCACGGGATGCCGCCATCAACTTTTTCTGTTCTTTCACTAACATATAAGTCATCTTATCTGCATATGGAAAAACGTGGAAAAAGGTTAGTCAAAGAAAAATGGAACTTGGCGTATAGGTAAGGTATAAAAATACTCACCCAAGAAAGCTGGATTTCATCATAAGGTAGCGACAATAAGTCCCTAACTCTGATCGGACAGAAAGCATCTAAAATTCCAAGAGATTAAGTTTCTGAGTCGCTTAATGCATCATACTCAAAACCAGAAATAGGGAGTGGGTTACTTGTCCAGTACAAGGGAAATCTGAGGTGCCCATCAGTGTCATAGATGACCTATGGACACCGAGGACCACACCTAACCCAGAGAAAACGCTCTTTGTAGTCTTTGAAATTTGAGGTATAGGCTTGGAGGAAGCTCCTTTTTGAGATACCGCTTAAAGCATCCCAGCTTCCAGAGTCCATATTCTTTACTTCAAAAAAGGAGAAAAATAGGCCTATGTTTGGGGTTATGTTCAAAGCCCTACAAATTAACTCGAAGGCTCTTATGAACCCCCATCTATTTGGTAGAAGTTGTGAGGGGGCCACGTTTATTGTTCGAAGTATGTCAGATTCAAAGTTAGTGAACGGAAAGCTAATGCTTAGTTCTTCCAATACCTCGCCGTAAAAGTAAAACCATTCAGGGTTTACTCCTTTGGGCCGATACATGCAAACACGTTCTCCGGTCTCACAAGCCTCAAGGATCATGTCATCTTCGTTTCCTATGGAGGAAACATTCCAGAGAGCGGAGCGTTGCGATTTCTACGTCTTTGATAAGGCTCTGTTTGAAGCCTAGAACTTCCGCTCTGAACGATTTGTTGGTTTCCATCAGTAACTCCACGGAACCTGAAGAGTCAGGGTCAGAATCACTATCAGAGGTTAGAACTTCAGAATTAATCTTGTTCATAACTCTCTCTAATTCCAATACCCCTAGGACATCCCTCATCTCTTGCATGCATTCCTCCCACAAGACCCTACACTCATCGCTATTCAATTGTTTCCTATGGCCTAAATTGTCGCATTCTCTAATGACAATCATCCTATAAGTAAAATAAAGGAAGAGAAATATGAGAAGGAATACTTGGAAAGAACGATTGACGAAGTTGGAGAGTTACGGATTTGCAGGTGGTAGCGGAGGTTTTGTGGAGAGGAATGAAAAAGGAAATATGTTTTCAAATAATGGGAAAAGAACGTTATAAAAGGAAAAGAGGAAGAGGTAGCGTGTTGGCATTGAAAACCCACTATGGTAATCATTATACCTATGACAGGGTAAGTGACTGTTCAGTGAAACTAGGGGTAACACGCGCTCACATGTCATCAAAAACCGACGTATATCTCGGCTAAAATTTATGGTCCTTATCAACCATAAAACTTCAAAACATAAAGTCGTGTGCTCAGGGGGCTTATGAACATACGTAAAATCCTAACCGAGCTATAAAGACGGAAAGGATGATGCCAAAGTATGAGCAGAATATGCAGCTCGGACGAATAAGCGTAAAGAGACAAAATACTAGCTGAGTATGGTCATCAGCCATTTGGAGGGAAGGAAGCGGAGAATGAGTCGAGTATGGTCATCGGCCAAATTATACATATGAAGGCAGAGTACGGCCCGAGTACATACCTCGACTTAAAGCGCCATGATCCAAGTCGACACCGTTATAGCCGACCCAGAGCTTTAGAAGGATTGTAACTGCCACCTTAAAAGCTTGACGGTGCACGTTACAAAGGAAGTAATGATAGAGGCAACAAGCGTTACTTGCCTTAAAAGCACCACCCTTATGAGAATACGAAAAGCCATGGTTGATAGGCTTCAACGGCAAAGTTCATGAACACATATAAATAGGGCTCCCATCAGCGGGATAAGCAAGACATTCGATAGCTTGGAAGTTCAAGATATTTTGCTTGAACTTCCAAATCTCTAAATGTGTCTATACAGTTTTTCTAGCAAGAACAAATGGCTTTTTTTAATTTTTTTCTGAGTATTCATTGATAAAATTCTCATATATAAAATTGGTTAGGAATTCTTATATGATGGTATTAAATATTTATGTTAATTTCTTTCAATTTTCATTGTAGATAATGACTCGCACAAGTATTCATCACAAGTCTAATTCTTGCCTGTATAGCCAAAGAAGACATCACTAGTTCTTTCCTACACACTGCCTTGGAATTATTATGGTCGTGATAAAAGAAGACGTGTTGCTTCTATTCTACCACATTCTTTATTTTTTTTATTTGCCACAGTCCGTTTGAAAAAGAGGAAGAGTTATTACTTTGCATCAATGTAAAATTATTGTTCTGTAACTTCTGATCTTTAAGATCTTGTATATTAAAATTATTATCAATAAAAGTTAATTATTTGTATACCTTACATTTATGACCATTGCAACTTAATTATATGCTTTCTTGTCAACATTTCTTGTATCAAAATATCATAACAAAGTAACATGTAACTTCAAAATTGATACTTTGACAAAATCACCAATATTATGCATATCAACTTTTTCTATGTTGTTGAGGAAGTTATTTTGACATATGATTTAAAACTTGGTGGAAGTCAACACTTAAAGATCGAAGATAAGTATCATCCAATGGTTTCTATATTATTGACAAAATAAAAACAACAATTAGAAGAATTATTAAAGTATATAAATCTCAGTTAATCAACAAAAATGGAAAATTTATCATTAATAGTCTAGTAAAACCACGATCATTTGAGACAGAATGAAGAGGTTGTGAACTTGATACACCACACATGTTATTTAAAGTAATATTTTCCTATGTCAAAACAATTTAACTTAAGCAATAAAAACACACTTTGCTTGACACAAACTGTGCTGGTTGTGAGTTTGATACACCACACATGCTATTTGAAGCCATATTCTCCATATTTTGTGAAGTAATAGACATTTGACCAACCAAGTATTCATGACTTGTTTCACCTTCTTTTCCTTATTTTATATATGCTGCAGAGTATTTATCATATTCCTTTTGAAAAAGATCAAATATGGGTAATGTATACGACTGTGAAGCCTGTTGCAATAAAGGTGAATGCCCCATCTTCAACCTTGGTAATTTTTGCCTAGACTCAAATTCACATTGCAACTCATTATATCTTTTATCATTGACCACTCTATCAAAGTGTTTGAAAAACTGAATAATGTCCAAGTCTGTCATTAAGCAAGTTTCCAAATTTGCATTGAAGCTTTCACTAACTTGTGTACTTCTCATGCCAATAGTCATTGCATTTTTCATGTAGAATTTTGCCCACTTCTCTTTTTATTTTATACAAACTTGAGATCCACCCGCTTTGTGTAAGATTATAATAATCAACAAGTTTATTCCATGCTTTTTCAAAATCAACTTCTTCTAGATATTTGTACATACAAAACTTCAGGTCTCTCAACAAGTTAGAACCACTCTTCATCAAATTACCAATGTGTTTTATGCCATTTTGCATCAAATGCCAAGAACATAGACCATGATATGTTTCAGGCATTACCTTAGGCAAAGCTTTCGCCATTGCATGGTCCTGATTTATGAAAAGAGTTTGAGGCTTCTTACTTTTATGTGCCTTTAAAAATTCTGTAAACAACCATTCAAATGATTTTGCAGTTTCATCATAAAGAAGTGCAACACCAAATATTTCAACCCCTCTAAAATGATTAAATCCTGCAAAGACAGCCAATGGTCTATATGCATTATTAGTACTATATGTAGTGTCAAGAGTGACTATATCACCAAACTATTCATAATCCATTATCATTCTTGCATCAGTCCAAGAAAATATTTGTTATTTGTTCTTCAATGTCTAACTAGACTCTGTGATAAAATGATGGATTTTGTACACACCTTTGTTGAAAGCGTTGCAATAAAATGTCCGCCTCTCCGCATGCCATGTTTCTCAATCTTTTAATGTGAATGTAATTCTTTTGATCCACACGTGTGTAACCAAGATTCTCTCTACCACCAACTTTCCTACTGATTAGCTCAAATAAAGCCCTTTGCTTGATTTTGCATCGTCTTCCAAGTTAATCTCATGAGCTTGAACTTCAGATAGTTTACGTTGAGATGCAAGCATATGGGTTGTTTCAGGAAGGTGCAGTTGATGATTATGCTATCATTAAAATCATGAATTTCATACTTCTGAATCTCTTTCAAGTATTTTATTCCCATTGTTCGTGTATAAAATCTACCGTCCGGGCTAAGAGAGATAAAAGAGATACGAGTAGTCAGACCAGTAAAACAATGGTACCTTGCAGGGCATATATCTCGGATCATCGGGCCTAGCTGTGTCAGGCCGGGTTGTATAGGCCGGGATATATCCGACTAGCTGTGCCAGACCGGGTTATGACTGTCGTGTTATGTCAGGCCAGGTTGGTTACATAACTCAATGGACCACGGTTATAGACGTTATAAACCATTAAAGGTGGTTACAGAAGTTACCATATTAATGGACAGTTACAACGGTTACCGCCATTATGATCATAAATCATGGTTGTACTATATATATATGTCCTAAGTCTATGGGCATAAGACAACGCTCTCTAATTCGCTCATTACCTCTCTCTTTGCTACACGCATGGGAGAGGCATCATACCTCTTACCTAAAGGCTTCCGACTGTGGGGTAAGTTAGACCGATAGTTTGGAGGCCAAGTAATCCTGCTTGAGCCTCTAAATCCCTTAATATCATAAATATCATTTTTTAGCAAGAAGATTTGGCGTTCACCGTAGGGCCTGATAAAACTCTCCCAGGCCACACAAGAATAACCATTTTGTCATAGTGGGCTCGATTTGACCCCATATTACCGTTGTCTAAAATGAACAATGGCAATCACTGCTCTCTAGCCACATAATGTCTCCAGTCACTCATAAAGTCCATGGATCACGACTACATAAAAAAATGCTGCTATGGTGCCAAGTTTCTATATGACATCATCTATGAAACAAGCACTATACTGAGTTGGTGTTATTCTGTTGTTTGATTGTTACAATTAATAATAGGTCCGGTTGGATGTTTGAAAGAACTTTTAATCGGCGGAAGGGCACTGAATCGCCGCTCACAAGATCCGGATTACTCGCGTGTACTCAGGTGTCCCCGCGGAGAAACAACTCCGGAGCGGAACATAGTGTATTTCCGATTAGAGTTACTATCTTCAGTCCCCGGCGGATGTGCGTCAGCTAGCCCGACCTCAAACGTTAGAGTTGAAGATGTGAAACTGGTTGAGGATTATGGATAAAGCTTCCAATCCCTGAGGAAAATAGCAAATGTGGCCGAGTCAGTCAACTTGATTGAGATGTTAGCAATTCGACAAGGACTATTTGATAGCTACCAATATCGGCATTTGAATTCAGCCAGGAGTGATATAATGCCAATCCTTGCTGAATTTCATGGTCTGGAGGATTGGAAGACTATGTCAGGATCCCTAGCTTTGTGAAAACCTTGAAGAGCAGCAGAGTATAACACGCTTCATGTAGTTTGAGGAAGTGGAACTAAGCGGCTTCGCGTTACACGTCCCGTCCTACTGGTGTAACCAATCAACTCCAGGCCAAGCTACGACACAAGCAAAGATTCGAGTCGGATAACGTGACATTGGACAACCGACGCTGATCATAAAAAAGATAAGTTCATTATCCTTTTCGTGTCATGAATATTAAATGCTTGAATTGCCGATTTATCCGTTTATATATTGTAACAACATTTACCAATAATAGAAAATTATAGAAAAATTGTGGTTTTAATATTCATTACCGTCCATGGGAAAGTTGTTCAGTACTATTGTAGCTGTCCCTTGGGAAATTAATATCAATTGTTCCTTATATTATCTCATATGTACTGCAGTAGAGATGGAGATATCTAGCAAAATCATATGGTAGTAAGTTTGAAGAAATACAGGTTTACTACCAAAAGGTATTGGTGGACGTTCTCGCTTAAACTTCCCTGGTTGGGAAGAAAGAAAATCCAGCCGCCACCATCACGGAAAGGTTTATGAATTTGACATGCTCATTCACCGGTGTTGGGCTAGCATTGTCTTCTGTGACAGAGGCATCCAGAATTCTCCGTTAACAACTACCATTCATATCCGCGTTGATGATGTTGATCGCCGTTACTATTACCAGCACGTCTTTTCTCTATACCCAGTGTCGATCAATATTGTGCTGGATGTTATATTGGCAAGGTGGTCTGTCATGTTTTAGCTCATCGACTGAGGTACCTATTTGAAACTTCTGTTATCTATTTTATTCCTCCTAAAAGAAGGGCAAAAACATAACTTTTTAGAGTTTATTACGTTGACATAGTCATTCTACTTCAGTGATCACCTCATGTTTTGGAATCCATGAAATTATCAACACAATAGTATGTTATAAGTTCAACTTGCTGAATGATTATGCTATAAAAGGCCGGTTGCTATTACAATTCATTCAGGGTGAATTTAGTTCTTTTAATTTTTGCCTTAACTATGTTATAATAATGAAATGTCAGAAGGTATGAGTCAATATGGAATTGGGTACCTAGACTATCATGCAAACACGTTACGAATACGCATTACCCGTGACATGCACGTGGGCCGAATTCAAAATCCGTTCTACCAATTGTATATATCATGTACGTTTATTTGATGGTTTCTAGTTTGAGGTTATCATGCTCATGACCTATCTTTGTTAAAATATATGAACAAAGGGTCCTATAGTACAAAGGCTTTTTCCACAAAGCTTTGAGGCGGCTACTTATTTCCAGCCGTTGTCAGAGAAGCAATCACGTTTAACATTTAGAAAATGGCAAAATGTTATGTGAGTAATACCTAATATTCCTATTTGTAAGTGGATTTATAGATGCATGGGAATCTATCTACTTTTGAAGATATCTAGCGTGGGTTGGATATTGGTCATGAAAAGCGAAACCTCTCGTTGCTGTTGGATGTGACTTGAATTCATTTCCACATAGGCGCACTATAAATGCATATGTTTTTTTTTATAACTAACATGTTTTTTTACATCAATTGCAGGATTAAGTGTTTAAGTGGGCATGTTATGTTTATATACTATGTTATGGTAAATCCAGCTTATATTTGTTGTTAAAATATAACAAATAGTGTCATACTTTCAAAGTATAGTAAGACTCTTATAAAGCAAGTATGAAGATTATGACTAAAGCATCGGTGTTAATCCACGAGCCTTCCACATGGTGGATATACCATTCAAGATTATCAAAGGCACAAATGTCCAACAAGAACCAACAGCGAATGTCAATGCGCTCATTACGGCTGGGAAAAAAGGTACTAGCAATTAGTTTAAACTTGGATGTTGTGATAGCCTTTAGCGAGAAAGCAGTGGATAAATTCAAAACGGCAACATACTGGGTGAAAGTATTTCATCTTGTTCTAGCAAAAACTCATGTTTGAGGGGATTGTATAAACATTCCGATAAAAGTATAAGCGTCAAATACGAGGAAACAGGACAAGGTTAAAGTCATTTTATCTCCGGTTACAAAGTATCTGACACAATGCTAGCCAGAGCATAGAACAGACTTCAAAAAACTAGTTAGCATTATTGTAGAAGGCGAGTTAAATGTCTCTGCCGATTGTAAAAAATCTCGTTTACATTTAGAAATAAAGGTGTTGTCATTCTCTCCTGCGTGGGTAATGAGGCACTTTAAATAAACTTAGTCTGTGTAAAGATAAACTAGGATGAACGGTTTCATGTCATGGCTCTACACCCCGGGCTCTGCACATTGATGCATCCTCAACTTGGCTCTACGTCCCAGACTCTGCAAATTGATGCATCCCCAACTTGGCTCTACTCCCAAGGCTCTACACATTGATGCATCCTCAACTTGGCTCTACGCCCCGGGCTCTGCACATTGATGCATCCCCAACTTGGCTCTACGCTCGGGCTCTGCACATTGATGAATCCCCAACTTGCCTCTATGTCCCGGGCTCTGCACATTGATGCATCCCCAACTTGGCTCTACGCCCTGGGCTCTGCACATTGATGCATCCCTAACTTGGCTCTACTCTTCGGGCTCTGCACATTGATGCATCCCCAACTTGATTCTACGCCACAAGCTCTACACCTCGGCTAGGCCTCTTAAAGGTATTGGTTTCAGGTGTACCCTCACCGACTCTACGCCTCATATAGAATAAAATTTCAAAACATAGAGCACCACAGACTCAGTCGACTTATATAGTCGTTTTAGAGGGCTCGGGGGCTAGCTTACGAACAGGCTAGAGTTGATGAAATTGGTTAGAGAATTTCAAAGTTGCATGAAAGGATTAATGTCCCTCATATGTAAAGTCAACATGGTCTTTCCAAAGCCACTTGACTGGGGGCTACCTATATCCATAAAATCCTTCCATGCGAATAACAAAACAGGAAACACATATAATCGAAAAGAGTTTCTATCAAAATTAAAGTAAAAAGTACGATTAAAACACGATAAAGCCCAAAGGGCGATTGTCAGGCAAAGATGTTCAACACTTTTGCAAAATACACCCACCAAAAAGGGTGACTAAATAAGAAATATTCGAGAAGATCACTTGGTAATCTCGAACGTTAGTCGGTTCACCAAAGGTCGAGTACTCGACACTATTGTCATCGGCCTTCACAAAGCATGTACGACCACTTAAAACTTAAAAACTCCTCGTTTTAAAGCTCCCAGGCGAAGAACCATAATTGGATTTCACCAAAACCTATCTAAGGGTACTCTCGATGACTTTACACCTTGGTTCAAATCTCAAAAAGCTGCCTAAAAATACCTATATATAAAAGCTAACACCCCCGAGTGTTCAAAGATATATCTGATTTATATAACCGAAGACTCAGGGCTGATTCTCCAAAATGACAATACGTCTAAAATATTGTTAACCGGCCCCTACAAGCCGATACATAATTCTACACATCGGCTCTAAATTGAGCCAGCTCAGACGTAATCTTATGAGCTGTCTAAACTAGAAGTGTTGGGCAATGCCTTAAAGACAGAAAAAGCTTGAAAACTATTTTCAAGTTTCTGGTCAAATTGCTCAAAACGTTCTCAGTGTATTCCTGCAGGGAGGCTCCAAAAAATTTTAATTGATTAAAACGTCCGAGTTTTACTCGCAAACTTGCTCAAAGGCAGGTATAATGAGCCTTAAAAATTTTAAATTAATTGTAAGAGAAGAGAAAAGAAAAAAAAAAGAGAAAGTAGTGTAAGATATGAAAAATAGTTTTTTAATTTGGACCAATGAGAAGTTGATAATTGATGCATTAAATGAGAAAAGTTGAAAAAGTTAAAGGTTATTTTGTTAGTTACTAAAATGTCCAAAGTGTAGTGTAAAATATTTTTTATAAAATGGTAATTTAGGTAGTTTGGACAATCTTTTAATATATGTTAGATATAATATTACATTTTAGGATATATTTTATCTTTTCTATTTATTTAGTATCATTGAAAATACTAGTTAATCTATTATTTAACTTTAATAAAATTAAAAATATATTTTATGAAATTTAATAATACCACATATCATTCACACAACAAATTTTCTATCTTATGGGTCACTATCAAATTATTACCAATATTTTCAAATGTTAATTTTTTTCTTTTTCCATGTCACAAGATTTTTTTAAAATTACTTAATACATTGAGTTTATTTTAACATTACGTAATTCAATTTAAATTCACATGTGTATCTAAATATATTATTTGTCCAGTTTACCATTATATTTTGTATAATCATATTATTTGTTGTAATATTTTGATTTCATAATTTTTAATTGTATTTTCCCATTAAATACTAATTAATCTATTATTTAACTTTAATAAAGTTAAAAATATATTTTATAAAATTGAATAAAATTACATATCATTCACACAATTAACTTTTATTTTACGGGTCACTGTCAAATTATTATCATTATTTTCAAATGTTATTTTTTTTCTTTTTTCATGTCACAAATTTTTTTATAAATTACTTAATACATTTAATTTATTTTAACATTACATAATTTAATTTAAATTCACATGTGTATCTAAATATATCATTTATCAAATTTACCATTTTATTTTGTATTATACTTTCTCTATAAATATGAGTTTTTATAAATATAGACATAAAAAAATATTTCAATAATATTAAAATAAATTCATTTATGCGGAAACATCGATTAACTAATGAGTATTCTAAACTACCTTTTCTTTCTCTAATATTCCGCGTAGTTTAGATTTATGTTGCTAACATGAGCTAGGTATGCATGTGAAGAGGAATCTTTTATGATAGTACGTGGCCGAATTTTATTGGGTAGAGTGTATTATTTTGGGAACACATTGTACTATAATGTAGGGTACTATAGTGTTGATATTGTTAGGTGAAAACTGAAAAGTACTTTTGTGATAAGAAAGAGACAAAGGTAAAAATGTAATTGACTAATTGTAGTTAAAAAAATTGTTGCAAAAGGGTCAATTAGTCAAAGATTGTACAATCATCTATCCAGTACCGACCGACATAAGTTCTTGTACAATCATATACTAGTACTACTTACTATCTAGGCTCAATTTTTTATACGAAATATAAAATTTAATTTCCCTTTTCAACTTATCTGAGCTTGCAGTAAAACAGTAGACAGATAGACTCAACTTCTTAAACAAAGATAAAGTCTAAAATTTTCTCAAAAGAGAAGTTTTTTTGAGGAGTAACGGGTTTGTTTGATGTTGAGAAAAAGTTGAAAAGAGAGATGAAAAAGAAGTTGATAAAAGAGAAATAGACGAGAAATTTGAGAGATTTATAATATTATTTGTGATAAGAGAAATAAATGAGAAAAAAGAAAGAGAGAAATAGAATAACTAGACTAATAAAAAAGAAATAAATTATTTAAAATGTTAATTAAATAATTTAATTATTTTTATTTTAACTATCATTTATCTAATTTACCATATTTTATTAATTAATATTTTAATGAAGTAATATGTAAATTGGTTTTGTTTTTCAATGTTACATGTAGGGGTGGACAGAATTTCAGTAACCGGTCCAAACCGTCCGATCCAACTGACCCGTAGGCAAACGGGTTGAACCGTGTGGGTTAGTCGGTTTACGGTTTAGTAAAATGGGCATTCTTTGGTGTATTTCATCGGTTTCGGATCGGTATAACAAAACCACGGTAGCCCAAATTCAAAGCTTTGAAGATTTGAATGGGTGAAGCTTTGCCTAGTGTTATTGTTACTACTTTGCCAAATACGTGGAGTGGAGGATTGTTGTCATTTACGCCCAAAACGTTTGTTAGACTAGGGTTTCATTCACTTTTCACCGTCCAATTCCAAATTCTCTCTGCACTAGGGTTTCAAGAAATCCATCACGAAATCCATCAAGAAATCCATCGATGTAATTCCTCTTCTTTCTCCATCTCATTTCTCTCTTCGTTGTCATCATTATCTTTCATCAATATCTCGCTTTCTCAATTCTCATCACGAATGTCCACCACGAACACGACTAATCTTGTTTGCTATGTTAATTTTGTTATGTTTTGTTTTATTGTAAGATGGAACATGGAGAAGGAAGTATGCAAGGTCTTTGGACATGAGAGCTTGCAAGGAGTTGGACATGGGTATTTGCAAGGAGTTGGAGAAAGGAGCTTGCAAGGAGTGGAAGTCCTAGTTTACAAGGAGTTGGAAGTGTTGATATAGGTATGTTTGTTTGTATAGATAAAACTTGTGTATTGCCGAAATTTTCTGATATGCTGCGTGTTCTTTGTTATAATTTTGTTGCTATAATTTTGTTGCTATAATTTGGGTATTGCTGATGTGTAGAAAAATCAAAAAATTTTATGCTATAATTTTGTTGAAACCTCAGCAGGTTCATTGTTATAAATTAGTAGCTTTAAGTTATCTTAAAAAATTGTTTGTAAGAACAGGTCAGAAGGAACATTACTAAGAGTTATAGGAAAAATAAGTAGCCATTAATTTAAATTTTGGACATAAATCGTCATAGTTGGATGACCTTATGGAAGTTGAATATCAAGTCCAATTCACGCACTGCAATTGTGTAATCTTGGTGGTTTTAGTGTATGTTGAGTAATATTGGTTGATGTTTAATGATCTTTTCTTTTGCAAAATATTTTCAGTGATGGAACATCCTGTTCCCCATGTTGAACCTACACGGCGAGAGACCGCACCTCCTCCCTCCCCTTCTAGGAAAAAGACTAGTTAATGCTAGTGGATCTAGGAAAACTTCCATCGTTTGGTTAAACTTTAACATTTTGCCGGATGAACCTGAACCAATAGCTGCGTGTAAACATTGTCACAAAAGATATCGATGCGACCCTAAAACACATGGAACATCTAACATGTTAGCTCACTCAAAAGCGTGTCACAAAAACCCTAACCTTTTACTGAAAGATCCGACTCAAAGAAACCTTGTAAGTGGTGAGGGTGATGTTTTAGGTTCAACAAGCCAAAGGTTCAATGCTCAAGCATGTAGGAAGGCTATTACTTCATTTGTACTTCTTGATGAGCATTCCTTTAGAGTGGTAGAGGGTGAGGGTTTTAAGAGACTATGCAAACAACTACAACCACAAATGACCATCCCTTCAAGGAGGAATGTTGCTAGGGCTTGTTTTCAACTTTACCTAGCCGAAAAGTTGAAACTTAAAGCCTTCTTTAAATCTGATTGTCCTAGGGTTGCACTAACCACTGATTGTTGGACTTCAATTCAAAATCTTAGTTACATGGCCATAACTGCACACTTCATTGACAATGAATGGAACTATCATAAAAAGATTATCAGTTTTAGTTTAGTTCCAAATCACAAGGGTGACACCATTGATAAGAAAGTGGAGGATGTTTTGAAGGAATTGGGGCTTAGAAAAGTGTCAACAATTACCCTTGATAATGCAACATGTAATGATGTGGTTGTTTCTTATTTGGGAAAAAGACTTAAAAGCAAGAATGCTTTAGTTGGTGATGGGAGTTTTTTTCATATGAGGTGTGCTGCCCATATCTTAAACTTAGTAGTGAGAGATGGGCAAAAAGATCATGAATTGGCTATTGAAAGTGTTCATGGTATTAGGTTTGTGAGGTCCTCACCACAAAGAGCTTTAAAGTTTAAGGAGTGTGTTGAAATTGTAGGGATAACATGTAAAAGAAAACTTGGCCTTGATGTTTCCACACGATGGAATTCCACATATTTGATGTTGGATGCTGCTGAGAAGTTTCAGGCAGCATTTGAGAAGTTAGAGGATGAGGATCCTGGGTACATGGAATTTTTTAACCTCTCGGGTCCACCTTGTTCTATTGATTGGGAAAAATCTAGGGCTTTTGTGATTTTTTTGAAAACATTCTATGATGCAACCAAATTGTTTTCATCTTCGCAAGAAGTGTCGTTACATTCTGCCTTTCCCTTCTTGTCTGAAATTTTGTATAAGCTTCAAGAAGCTTCCTTGAACATGAATACCTATGTGGCTCCAATGGTTTCAAATATGAAGACCAAATTTGATAAATATTGGGGGGATGTTGAAAAAGTGAATCATTTCCTATTTTTTGGAGTGATATTTGACCCTAGGTTTAAGTTCGGTTATGTTGAGTGGTCTTTCAATGACATGCATGGGGCTCGTAGTCCAATTGCTAAGAAAAGAAGTATTGAGTGTGTCAAGAAAAGTCTATTTACACTATACAATTGGTATAAATCTGAGCACAGTAAGAATGTTGAGGCTTCCCTCTTAGATGCACCATCCGAGAGCACTTCTCTTGGAGAAACAAGTACCCAAGCTAGAAAACCTACACTTTTTACAAGGGCTGATGCATTTAAACAACACTTGAAGGATAAAGTCATTGTTGAGAATAAAAATGAACTAGAGAAGTACTTAGGTGATCCGTGTTTGGTGATGCTGAGAATTTTAACATTCTTAAATGGTGGAAGGAGAATTCAACTCGTTATCCTATATTAGCTACTTTGGTTAGGGATGTTTTGGCAACACCTGTTTCAAGTGGAGCATCTGAAAGTGCTTTTAGCACGGGTGGAAGGATTTTAGACATGTATAGGAGCTCTTTGAGTCCAGCAATGGTTGAGGCACTTATTTGTTCTCAAAATTGGTTGATGCCTTCGGACGAGAACGATCCAAAAGTCCTTGATTTACTTGAAGAATATGACATAACTGATTCAATAGTTTCAGGTACATAGTTAATCATTTTTTTCCTTTTTAAAAATTATTTGATAAAGTTAAGCATCATCTCATTACAATTTTCTTATATGGTTGTAGAATTTCAAGTTGCTTGTGTTGTTGGAGCAGCTGCTCCTGGGCAGGCTGGCCCGATTTAATTAGCTTTTAGGTATGAAAAAATTAAAAGTTATATACAAACTGTTTTCTAAGCCATAACCTGAATATTTTTTATATTGTTATGTGCAGCCACTTTTTTGGAGTCGTGAATGACTCGACTTTTTGAAGTCTGAACGACACAACTGACCTATATCAGTCTCGTACATCAATTCCCGCACAGCACTGGATCCATTTGAAAATGATACAAGTTAATTTTTGGTAACTCTTTATTCATTTTGGGTCACTTGAATAACTTGGTTAATTTTATAGCAGTACATAACTTTTCTGTTCAATAAATACTGGTTGAAATTTCTGAGATGCGTAAAGAAATGACCGACTTGCAAAGCTAGATCTATTGGCGTCGTAGAAGTCGATCTCCTACTGTGAAACGATACAGAAGACAAAGAAGTAGGAGTACCTCAACTTATCAGTTGTTGGACTTTCTGCAGGGTAAGTTAACCATGTACTTTGATGGCAATGTGCATTTTTTACACGAATTTTACATAATGTTGGAGTATAGCTTATGTTCTGACCTATCTGGAATGTTACCACTTCCTAGTACAGATGGTGGAGGCGAGGGACTTGATCGCATCTTTGTGGGTGGGTTGCCATACTACTTTACTGAAACTCTAAAGGATATGGTTTCTGCATCTATCAGGTAAACAAAGGTGTATTGTACTCGAACATATAGACCTTAATGATAATTCACTTTTCTAATTTATTTTTTTGAGTAATTACCTAGAAAAGTTTTTTTTGAGCATTTGAACATATAGACCTTAATGATAATTCACTGTGATCTACTTTTCGGGCAGTGGACATTCTAAACCAGAAGAGGATAACATCTTTGCACGTGCACAACAACATATAGCTATGCAGGTGAGGCTCAAACTTTTACCTTCGTGGAATTCTGTGGATAACTGTTCGATTTGGTTTGGTAGAAATTGGTTTCGATTCTGATTTCGTATGTATTGGTAACTTAAACTAATCTGAAGCATGAGTTTCTATTAGTACTGGTTAATTGACTAGTTAGGACTGATTTTGACTCCATTTTAGTAGCGGTTGGTAGCTTCAACGAACCTTGTTAGTACTGTTGAATTGACTTGGTAGGACTGGTTTTGACTCAATTTTAGTAGCGGTTGGTAACTTGTGCGGAACTGAGGCATGAGATTCTCGTGATTTGTTGGATTTCAGGATCTTTTGAGCTTAACAAATTCAGCTTAGTTTTGCTTTTATGTATTCGGATGTATCTATTGTGAACTGGGAGACTCATGATGAATTTCACACGGCCATGATGAATGTTATCATGCTATGAAAGGAAATGAGAGTCATGATGAAATTATTGAAATTCTAAACTCAACAGAAAATCTGAATAAGACGTCTGTGACGTTTAACACTCAAACAATGTGAAATGTGAATAATGAAATATATAAAATTGAAATTGGAAAGTAGATCTAGAGTTCAAACACATAAAAGACTAAAAACAACTAACTGCTAAACTCCTCCTCGTGAAGTCGGATCTTCATCATGTTCTTCAGTAGTGTGTGTTAAGTACATGAATGAAATGATCTTTTCACATTGTCTTGATCACTGGATAGGAAAATATAACGCATGGTTGTGACTATAAAATAATTCGAGTATAGAACAGTAGAAAGAAAGTTCATAATACTAATAAAGACTAAATAATTTACCTGCTGCAAAGTTGCAAAATAAGTTCCAGGTTAGATTTGAAAGTCTTAAAAAATATCGATATAGGTGAACTCTTATTTACTTGCTTCACAATAGATTTATTTTCCCCTTTGTCACTAATAACCTGTCTAATTTTCTCCACGTCTCCTTGCTTATATTTCCTTTCTATAGTCTTAAAACTCAAACCATCGGGGATCAATGTGGACGAGAAATCACGATACAAGCCTCCAACAATATTTTGAGGATCATTTATCTTCCATATTATCTTTATCATTGTTCCATTTGAACGTCTGTACTCTCCAATGCCATCGAAAATGTCATTTTTGAATTCACCATTGTAGACATCTCCATTTGCAAATCTATAAACTCCAGTCCTCTTAAGTCCATTTGACCAAAAACCGTCCATAACACTACCACTAGCCCACTTCATATTAGTTGATTATGAATAAGCTGACAGAATGTTGTTAAATATTAGTTGGAAGGTTTTGTGAAAAGTTTGTAGTTGATTGGTATTACTTCAATGTTTTATTGTTTGTTGAGAATGTTATTAAATGATTGATTCTTACCTATGCAGTTTGACGTTGAAAAGGAAATACTAGTATGATCATTAGTCATCAATATTTAATGTGATCAATGACCGTTTAAATTACTTATACACCAATGCGAATGCTTGAAAATAGAATAGGCAAAGATTTTGGTATATAAATTTTATTCCTACGAACATAAAGTAACGATCTAGTTTGCATGTGGCACTAACAATTTATGGCTTCTTTTAGGGACCTCACTTTATGCATAGTTTTCCATGATTCGAAACCAAATCTTCCACAATTTTGAATCGATAAAGTACTTATTCACGAAGATCAAGATAACTCTGTATCCTTGATGATCAACTTGAAAATCTCGATATAACCTCGGAGGATGCAGGTGCTTT
This sequence comes from Vicia sativa, assembly GCA_021764765.1. Lineage (NCBI taxonomy): Eukaryota > Viridiplantae > Streptophyta > Magnoliopsida > Fabales > Fabaceae > Vicia > Vicia sativa. Next base: position 305,088,457 of record CM038793.1, read on the forward strand.
CTCCTTCTCAATGTGGAAATTTCTCCTTCTCAATGTGGAATATGTTTATATAAATAATTTCACATGTCATCACATGCCTTTCAACGCTTAGGACTGTGGCATTCATTTGGAGAATGTGTTCTTGTGAGGCATTTTAAATGATAAAGTGGTGCAATATACTTGAGTTTCAGCATAGCATTTATTAGTTGAGTAGTGCATTTAAGAGTAATGCAAATTCTAGAGGATCTTTGAATAAAAATCCCAATGTGTGAAATCTATTTAGAATGTTGTCTCAAGTTAGACTGATACAATTTCATTGACATTCCAAACGTTATCAATCTATCCAGTTTTGTTATCTCCTGAATTCTTTTTACATGACATATGATCTGATAAACACATTTAGTTCTTGCTTTGGTCATGCATAATTTTGTTTAGAAGCAAAAGCTTTAAAATATATTATTTCTAAAATAACACTTCTCTTCTCTTGCAGCTTACAGTGGAACACTTCTCTTCTCTTATGGAACACTTCTCTTCTCTTACTTGGGTGTTTAAGTGCTGGAAATATGATGGTGAACAAAAATTATAATTAGTGTTGGTTGTGTCATCATGTTGGCTTTTAATGTTAATTTATATATGAAGGATGAATGTAATTTAAGTATTCACAGTGTATTTTAAGTTTTCTTTTAATTTTGGCATCTAAAAAAACTACCTTATAGACTTTATGTCCAAAATTGAATGTATTATTTTGATATAATATGAGGATTATTAAGATTCTGTATAAGGTAATTGTGTTATAATTTATGATTTTTTCTGCTATATCACTTTTTATATATGTTTTTTTTTTAATTTTGGTCATAGAATACAATTATTTGACAATCATGTAATCCGGCCTAACCGAACCATAAACCCGTAACCGACAAACCGTAACCCGGTCAAACCGATTTTTGAATGGTCGAAATTGGACTATTGTTTTACATCCGAAATTTGGGATGGATTGAACTTTTGGGCCCGAATCCAACCCTATCCGACCGTTTGTCCACCCCTAGTTACATGTTATACATGATAATGAGATTTCATGTGACATTCTATTAACACATGCATGAGAAAATCTGTATTTTAGTTGGTGATTATAAAAAGAGAACAAGGGTATTGATGGAAATAAAGACAAAATATCAGCATCTTTCCCATTTCTTCTCATACGAGAGAAGATTGCAAAATGGCGTGGATCCCACATTATTTATGCCTCTCTTATCTACTTCTTTGCCTACCAAACAAGAGAAGTTTATCATTTCACTTATACTTCTCTCTTCATAACCTCTCTCTTCACATCTTCTTCTAAAACAAACACACCATAATTAACTTTTCTTTTCTCACATCTCATTTGGTCACCATTCTCTCTCTCTCTAACACGAGCTACAACAACCTCTGTCAATCTTTCACCATTATATTTCTTCCCATTTATTCATTTTATCATCTTTCTCTCTGTCAATCTTTCACCATTATATTTCTTCCCATTTCTTCATTTTATCATCTTTCTCTCACATGTTCACTTTATCATCTTTCTCTCAAATCTTCACTTTATACATATTATATTCTGATATTTATTCTTGGTTTCCTCTAATGTTAGCTCAGATTTGTTCATCAAACATTTTTCTTTCATGTTACTCTGTCATAAAAATTGTTATTCACTCATGAATTTATTCTATCATTTTTCACTGATATATAAAACTTTAACATTCTTTGGATTTTGTTTGTCTGAATCTAAGTTTCAAATCTTTGTTCTCTTGCCATAATTAAAAACTGTATTTGCAATGGATTTTCAGCCGATCCAACCGACAAACCGCCAACATTAAAACCGATAGCACCAAATGGTCGGTAGTGGATGATAATATCTCATCAGTGGGTTTCTTCAGATCAATGTTTTTTCATCTGAATCCGACCGATGTCCACCCCTAAATTTGTAAACGCTTCAATGTTTTCTCTCTCACGTATCATCACAATATCTCCTTCGATTCTTCTCCTCTTGTTCTTTAGGCTTTCATCTTTTTCGTTTTAATGGGTGTTCACATTTCAAAATTCTAGCTCCTGGATTTTTTCATCTAAAGAATATAAGTTTGCTCCAACCCATTTGAAACCACCCCACCAAACCGAAACCCGGTCAATCCATAACCGACTAAACCGGCAACTAAAATGGAAGAAAATGGCTTATATTTTTTCAACCGTGGTTTTTGATGGATGGATGATTTCCAATCCGAAACCGGCCACAACCGACTGTTGTCCAGCCCTATTTCTATCACCTAATCCCTAACTTGAAACGTGTTCATATATTTTGGGACTGGACTCTTGTTAGAATTGGTTAGAATTAATATATTTTGGGACTGGACTCTTGTTAGAATTAATGGAGTGAGATTTTTTTTTATATTTCGTGTAATAAAAGAAGAAGGATATCAACTGAATGTTTACTGACATCTAACCGATAGAGTTTGGGATTTAGAAAATGGAAAACTATTTAAAATTGTGAAATACATGGGTGCTAAGGATTCTTCACATAGAAAGATGTGTCTGAACATCATAAATTTTGCGAAAGGCAATCTTCCACCGGTAAATATCATAACTTCTGTTGTTTACTACGGGCATCCATCTCTGTGCTATTTCATAAACAGTGATTTTCAGTGATCCAAATGTCTTGATATTTTCATGATTTAAAGAAATCTCAATGCTATTACCTATTTTTTGATTTATTTAAGTTTAAATTTGAAGAAATAAAAAAAAATTAGAAATCTCAATGCTATTACCTATTTTTTGATTTATTTAAGTTTAAATTTGAAGAAATAAAAAAAAATTAGATAATAGCATTGCAATTTCTTTACATCATGAAAAAGTAAACGCATTTGGATCACTGAAAATCATTGGTTAGAGAGATAACGGGGAAATGGAAATGGGTACGCGTGGTAAACAGCCGAAGTCATGATATTTATCGGTGGATTGACTTTCGCAAAGTTTATGATATCGAGATACATCTTCCTATCCTAAGCATCGTTAATTTCAAGATTTTAAATAGATAACGATGCATTAATAGTCCGTAAACATTCACTTTAGGTTCATATCTTTTTTCTTTTATTACGTCAAGAAATATAAAAAAAGTCTCACTCCATTAATTTTATTCTAGCCGGTAACGAAAGATTATTTCAGTCCCAAAACATAATTTCAAGTTTGTGTTTCAGTGTGTTGACTAAGAGATTCTCCCAGTCCCAAAATGTATGAACAGTTTCAAGTTTGGATTTCATGGTGGTGTTGACGACGTTGGAGGTAATTGTTAGTTTATGTGTTACCTTAATCCCTTTAATATTTAATCTTTTATTTATGTGTCATCTTATATTCAACTTGTAATGTTTTTTTCTTTTTTCATATTTAGATACTAGAAAAAGTACTGGAATGATGGCCAAAATATCTTTGTTAATATGGACACTAAATCATACGGTGCCTGCCAATATACTTTTAATTACTCGAGATTACTACTTCGAAGGCATTGTATTGGTGTTAATCGAAATGGGATATCGGGTGATGCTTGCATATGATCATGTTGCTCCTCTGGATAGATATACTCAGAAATTAATAAATGGTTTTGAGGTGGTTTGGCGTCTTACTGACCTCCTAAAGGGACAACCTCCTCTGGATGAAGAACAATTAGGCAGAATTCGCAATTCCACTATCATAACCCCTAGGAAGAATAAGAATAAGAAGAAGACGACATCGGCATCGGCATCCGTGAAGGTAAATGAATAGAGAATTAACATGTGTCTTTCTAATGTTGTTAACTGCTGTAGAAATTGATTGTCATAATGTCTATTTTTGGTATTTCACGATAAGGTTTTATGTTGACTGGCTGAGATATGGTTGTTTTGGGGTGGGGAAGTCTTTGTGGTGGATTCTGGTAAGAGGATCTGTTTGGAAATTGTTTCAAATTGTTGTTCACACTATCAGTGCCGGATTGTCGTAGTTTAACTTTAAATAACGCCGCTTGATTATTAACATAGCTAGTTTATTTAATATGTTATTAACCTTTTAGAATATATAGTTAGTCTATTTTGATATCTTGTTTGTGTTCTGTCTTACTTTTGATTCAGTCTGTGTACTGATCTAATTGTTGACTTGTTTGAATAACGGGCTCCTGAAAATCAGAGCAGACTACCAAATCCATTACAATCGAAAGATGAGGAAGGACTGGAAGAGAATGATGATGATGAACATAGAGAAGGCACGAATGGGGCTTGTGCTGATAACGATGGCACTGATGAGTTCTGGATTTACTGCGACATTTGTGAGAAGTGCTTCCATGGCACATGTGTTAAGAAGATCCCTCCTGCTCAGGCCGAGCATATCAAGCAATACAAGTGCCCATCAGTAGTAATGACAGAACTTGCTAGCAAATTTCATTCACAACAAACATTATTGGAGTTTTAGTGATGCTTTTATGTTTCTAGGTGAAGTTGATGGATAGTTTTTATTTAAGTTTAAGACATAGGTTTCTTTTTTATGCTCTTTTGGTGTATGTATGCATCCATAGTTGAAGCACTGTTTACTGGGAAAAGCTGAAGTCTTTTGTCTCGTGTTGGCTACTGAACCACAATATGCTGGGCTGGTAACATTAATGTTTAGAAATTTTAGCACATCAAATGAAGGAATGACATTTTCCCATCTTCCTATAGTCCCTTTTATTGTAGATACATATAAATAGTATAAATAGTAGTAGCTTAGACATAGTGTACAAATTAAGGAGATGGTTTTGCTAGGGGTGTTCAAAACCAAACCAATCCAATAAAAAACTGCAAATCAAACTAAATTAAAACCGCAAAAAATCGCATTTGGTTCGGATTAATTTGGGTCATCTTTTAACAAAATCACATGGTTCGGTTCGATTTGCGGTTTGTATTTTGCAAACCGAACCAAACCGCATTATGGTACAACTAAATTTTATTTAATTCTCCTCTAACTCAAATCTAAACTTATTATATATTAGTCTTATGCTTACAAACAATTTTTTCATCCTTACACTTATGGTTTCAATTTCAGTTTTCTTAAATCTCTCATAGCATTATCCCTCCATCTTCACCACTTACATCTTGTCTCTTCTTCTCTAATCTCTGCTCTATTATATTCTTTATTTTTCACCTTCTCATGTTTATGCAAATGTTCACTCTTTCAATTTTATTTTATCGCACATATTTATCTCTAATCTCTTTTCTTTTATGTTCTTTCTTTTTCATCTTCACTAATCTCTCATCTCATCTTTTTTTTTTGTTTTATTATAATATTTTTTATTTCATTTTATGTTATTATTTTATGCTTATTATTTCACTTTTGTTTAATCTAATTTTTCCATATTAAATGGAAAGTTATTGTTCAAATATGATGAGTTTTATTGTTATTTGATAGTGTGTGAATGACAAAATACAAAGTTATGTTGTCATCTATATATGTTTGTATGGCTAAAAAAATATTTGTAAAAAACCGAACCAAACCGCATTGGTTTGGTTTGGTTTGGGTTTTTTTCTAAAATCCAACCGAACCAAATGAAACCGCATACATTTTTTTCTCGCGGTTCGGATGATTTTTTGTGTCAAAATCGCTCAAATTGCACTGCGAACACCCCTAGGATTTGCTCTCTTAATTAGAAATAGATGAATGCCTGAAATATCTGCAAGATCAATAGCCTTAACATGTCGATATAAAATTTAATTTAATATATAATTTCTAAGGCTTAGTTTATGAACTAAAAAACAATTTATCAAAGTGTATAATTGTTTCAGCCCTAAAAATTAAAAGAGTCAAGGGTGTGTTTTGTTTGAGGTAGATGGAGGGGAGGGGAGGTGATATTTCAAAATAAAATGTATTTGGTTTAATTTTTATGAGGAAGGGCAGAGGAGAAAAATTTCAAATTGGAGAGATTTGTATGGGAGGGAGGGAAAATGATTTTTTATATTTAATAAATTAATATATTTATTAAAATATTCTTGATTTTATTTTAGTAAAATTATTATTTTCGTTCTTGTTCATGTTTCTCTTCTGTGTTATTATTCTCTATTACTTTTATCAATTTATGATTATTATTCTTCATCTTCAATTTTTTTTATTTAATATAAATTATAATTACTATAACTTTTTTCGTTTTTTATTATTTTTATTTCTATATTTATTTTAGTTATTTCCCTCTAATTTTGTTATGTATTCTATCATATTATCTTTTATATTAAATTTTAAACCATTTATTTTTTATTACATTGCAATATATAATATTTAATAATAATAATTTAATTTATGTTTAAAAATTGTTATCAACACATAATTTATTTTGTGTGGAGAGTTATATTAAGAATCAAGTATTCTATCATATTATTTATTACATTATTTTAAGGATTTGTTTGTTAAAAATATCAGTTGATAAAGAAGCTATATTATAGCTTATAGCTGATGGCTGATAGCTTATAACTTATAATTGATGGTTGAGATTTATGGTCAATAAGTTAATTGAAGTGTTTTGATAACATTAATGGTTTAACTGACTTATAAATGTAAAATGACATAAAAAATATTTAATATATAATTATTATTTTTAATTTAAAATAAATGATTGAGGATAAATATGAATTATTGTTAAAATAAGGGTTAAATAAGTTTTTGGTCCCTATAAATATTGTCGTTTCATTTTTAGTCCTCCTGAATTTTGACAACGGTTTTAGTTGGCTTTGGCAACGATTTTTTTGTAAAAACCGTTGCGTAAATGCAAGGAGGACTAAAAATGGAAACTACAATATTTATAGAATCCAAAATTATTTAACCCAAAATAATAAGAATAAAAAAGGAAGAAAAAATAATAAGCTATAAGGTAAAACGCTATTTAAAATACGTTTGGAAAATAATCTATAAACTAGTAAAATAAGCTATAAGTTTGTGATCAAAGACTGTTACTAAACAGGTCTAAAATATCATATGAGCTTATAAGCTATAAGTTATAAGACATAAGCTCACAAATTGGTGTTATCAAACTACTCTAATTATACAAATTGTTCCACTAAACCCTGATTAATGTTAGCTATAATGATTCAATATTAATGTGAGCGGTCAGCCAAAAATTTGCAACTTCTCACACATTTCACGATTTACAACCCAAAGTATCCTTTTCTAAGAGAAAAACCTTTGAATTTCTGCAAACTTTTTCCAAGATTCACTAAGTTGAATATTACATCCATTGCAGAAACCCTAAAAACATTGTGCCGCCACATTCTTCTTTTTTTCCTTTGTAATTAGATCTTCTTCTTTCTTCTAACATTGTTCTATCTCATTTGTCAACCTCAATTTATCCCCTGCCTATTAGCGTCAATTTGTTGACTCACCGTCACAATTAGTGCATGGCTCATTGTGTCTTGGCTTGTCAACCATCAGCTCACACTTATTTAAGAATCAGAAATATATTTCTAATTTATACTGGAAATGCATTTTTAATTTTATACCAAAGTACAACTTAAAAAGTGTGTATCAGAAATATATTTTTGATTTTTTAAAAATATTTTAAAAATTATATAAAAATTAATTTTTTTTCATATAAATTGAGTTAAGAAACCTCGTAGAAATATGAAGATCAAAGATAAAAATATATATCAACATCCTCTATAATATTTTCATAACAAACATTATTTTATACTATTATTATAATAATATAATATAAAAGAATATGCCTTTTAGGTTGTCAAATTGGCAGCATGGAGAATGTCATATATTTATGGGCAACTTTTGTTTGTCTTTGAAACTTGTTGCCATTAGCTACTACAACAGGCCGCATATGCGAATTCCTGCCCCACCTAAGGTGTAGATTAAGAACTTTTTTCTCATGAGAATGAGAATAAACTTTTTTAAGAAAAAATGGTGAGTCTTTTTGGAATGGTGGTAATATTTTGTTCTATAAATAAAAAATAAATTGATTCATTCGAGATCCACCACCAACCGCTAGCAGCATTTGTTGAAAATGAACTTAATATTTGAATTGCATAAGCACTATATTTAATTAGAGCTTTATTATTCTTACACCACGTTCTTATATTTATATCAATAGTTGACGGTTCCAAGGTCTACTGAGTCTGGGCATGTGTTCAGACTTAATCTCTATTTTTTTTTTTTTTTAATCTAATAATTAATTTTTAGACAAAATTAAAGGTAGAATTAATAAAAATATGGTGTAAAAATTAAAATTTTTGCTGTTAAAATTAATAAAACTATGGGCAAAACTAGTAAAAATAGGGTATAAAAACTAAAAAAAATTCTCATACTGCTTAAAATTTATGGCTCCACCACTGATATCAATACTTACACTGTATACACTATTCATCGTATTTACATGGTGAATAGTATTTTCTAATAAAATAGTATTAAATAATGAACAATATTAAGACTATTTACAATAATTTTTTATTGTACCTGATCAGAAGGTTGTCACGGCCCAATCTGCAATTGCGGTTGGAGAAAGAAGGGGTACATACAAGACACTCTGATGCCAAAGTAAGAAGAGGCAAGAGCAAACAAGCAAGTAAGAAGTGGGAAAGAATGAATTACTTGACCCTCTCAAGTGAGAGGGTATTTATAGCCCTCAGCGCTGGACCAAGGTCCAGTTAGTGGGTGGTGGATCCAGACCCACTAACGGACTGCCAGGGCTTGCGTGTGCAAGGAGGCCAGCACGTGGCCTCCTCTCTGGTTTGTCGCTCCGGGATATCCGGGTGATTTGACCCGGTATTTCTGGATGGCAGATAGCGGTTGAGATGATTATGAGACTTAGTCCGATATTTCCGGGGGACACGTGGCGGTTAAGCAACCGTTGGCCACGTGGCCCTAACGATCGTAGGATGAGAAAGCTTCTCCTTATGGGCAGATGGGCCTTCATTTTGCCTACAGGATTGAGCCTCTATTGTAACACCCATTTTATTTAATATTATATTATATTTATATTTTTGAATTACCGTTTGACGATTGTTTTGGCGACGAGAATAATTATATTAATTGATATATCTATTAAACATATTTGGCGACGTTCCGTTCGGTTCGGTAAAATATTATTCGGACCGATATTTAATTCCCCGGAATTATTTTAATAAATTGAGTTAATGATATAATTAGAGGTTGTTAGTGTGTTAAGAATAGATAGGGGTGTGGGAAGCAAGTTGTTAGAATTGGGTTTCTCACCCTTGGCTAGTAAGACAACCATCCTATAAAAGCACTTCCTTCATTTTTCCAACATAACACCAAAAACACAAATATAGAAACTTGGAAGAAAGAGTTAGGGTTTTGGTAGAAGAAGAAGAGAAGAGCAAGAAGAAGAGCAAGGCTTGATTTGTGGAATCATCAAGAACTATCAAAGCTTTTGAGGTAAGGGGTTTGATTTCTATCTCATATAGTTAGGGTTTGATAGTTATAGTTTGGATTGGGGGGAAATTGATAGTTGGTTTATAGGGTTTGGTTGATTGATTGTTGAAATAGTTTAGAAAAGTTGAATTAGGAGTAGGGATTATGGGTATGTTGTTAGTAGTATTGTAGTATATGAAGTTATAGAATGAAAATGGAAAAGAAAAAGTATATCAGTAAAACAAGAAAACTAGAAAAACAAGAAACTGTAAGAAAACGAAAACGCAGGGAAGGAGAAGAAGTGGGGTGGGGGAAAGACGAAGGGGGAGGCGCCCACCTCCATGTGTGGGGCGACCATCCCCCAATGTGAGGCACCTGCCTCCTTTCACCAGCCATGCCCGGGACGTGCGTCCCTTAGTTGTAGGGAGGTTGCATCATTTTTCTGTTTTCCGGTTTTCTGTATGTTGAAAAACTCTGTTTCTGCAAATATTTTCCTGCATAATTTTAAGAATAGCTTCTGTTTCTTTAGATAATTCCAATTCCACCTAGTAACACTTTATATCAATAAAATATAATTAGGACATAAGTTAGCCGATTAAATTTAGAACCCGATCATGTTACAATTTTCCGATTTCGGTAAATTCGACGACGGAGCAAGTTGCTCCGAATTCAACGAAAATTGACGTGCTAGCTAAGTTCGACGTGTAGAACGTAGTGGTGAGGTTAGTTTTCAGAAATTGTGAGTTTTTACGAAACGACCCGAAATAGGCCAAATTACGGTTAAATTGAATCGGATAGCGTTTTAGTCGATTTAAGACACGTATGAACTATCCGATTTTGATGTTGATGTTTATAATTAATGTCGATTATTAAGAATGGCTTTCGCGACTATTATTGGTGTTTTGACTATTTTTCCGCTTTCAGAATTTGGTGGATTAATTGATAATGATGTTGTGTGAATAAACATAATGTTTGCGACGGTGTATTTATTAATGAATACTTGTTGATTATGCGATGCGATGATATGTTTAGATGATGTGAGTAAATATAGCGACGTGGACTTTATGTCAATTTTGATGAGTGATGATGATGTGTTGTTGTGTTGTCCTTATTATTGAGTCACATACATTGCATTGGCGACGAGGGCTTTTATGCCAAGCGACGATGGGCTTTATGCCAAGTGTTCCTAAATATGGACAAAGCGACGGGTACCACATGCATAACATAGTCGTGTCTCGTGGAGTCGGTTGTGTTTATGTTTGAATTGTTTGGCATTGGGTTTTAATTGATGAATGGTGTTGAATTGCGATGATATATGATGTTTTGTGTTAATGCGAGTATAATGATTATGTGATGAAGTTAAAGTGTTAATTTATACACTAAATGCTAATTTAAAGTATGTAAACTTTTGATACATGTTGATATACTCTATTTAACTTATATCATTTATAATTTCAAAAACTATTTATATATTCTATCATGCTTTTAATTATATGTTTTGGAGTATCTCACCCTTTACTTGTTTCGTCGTTGCCTATATATTGGTAACGTGCAGGTGATCCCCGAGGATGAGGTGGATTAGCTCGAGTCTCTTTATTTTGTGTCGCTCTGCTCTGGTCGTAGTAACACTCGGGATTTGGGCGACGTTATTATTTTGATAGGATAGTTTATATATATATACTATCTCATGATGTTATAACTTTATGTATTGATGATAACATGATGTTATGTATATTTTGTGAACACTTCCGCTGTGTTGTGAATAGTCATATGTGTATATGATGAATTATGATATGAATCGGTATATCCGACTTTTGATGTGCATTATAATGCGAATATGTGATGCCTCAGTTTTGTTACATGAAATTTTGAACCTCTGATTTTATTATTAATTATGAGGGGTAGAATTGGGGTGTTACATCTATGACCATGAGTCAAGTGTTGGGTCAGTCCAGAACAATTTCATTATTCAACACTTTTATTTTTCACATTTTATACTCCACAACCATCTTCTCTTTTTTCCACTTAATAATTCAACATTCATTCAATTTTTATTCACTACAATGGTTTTTGTTTAATAAAATTCAACACCCTATCACTCCACCATTCACAACACACTAAAAATCTAAACATTTAAAACAATCAATAAAATTTTAAAATATATTTTAGGGGCCCCACTCTCTCCTCATTCTTCATGTTAAATGTTTTCAACAGCAATTAATCAACCTCACTTTCAACACCTCATTGCAAGCATTCAACTATTGATTTTTTTTTCAATACCCTATTGTACATAGCCTAATGAACAGTGTCTGTAAATAGTGTTTACAAATAGTATATGAACAGTAACTTTTAATAATAAAATAAAATTGGTTAATGAAGTGTAAAACATTAGTTGATGATGTGATGAAGTTGGTTAATAAACATTCAGATATTAAAAATAATTTTTAGTTGTAAACAAAGTTGGATAATGAAATATAAAAATTTGATTAATGAAATTATGAAGTTGGTTAATAAACTTTACAGTTTTTAATAGTTATGAAATTGATTAATGAAATTGAAAATGTTGGTTAATAAAGTTAAGAAGTTGGTTAATCACAAAATTTTATTTGCATATACTTCAATTTAAAAATAAAAAAAAATATTTTTTATTTTTTATAAAAAATATGTTATAATATAATATTTTATTGTTTATCGTATGAGGGTGAATAATAAAATAAGGTATAAGTGTAAAAATTGAGTAGAAATGGCATTTTTCATTTAATTATGAATGCCACGTTTTAGTATTATTTTTTTTCTAATGACACTTTTAATCATAAATTCATATTGGAAAAAATCAAATTTTACATTCTTTAAATTTAAAGATGGAGTTTAATAAAAATTTATATAAGAGTAAAACATCTTATTCTATAATTCGACTTTATAGAAATAAATTAGGTCATATTCTAATTTTAATATAGTATTAAAGTGATGTGATGTGTATCATCTATCTATTAGTTATATGTGCATTAAATTTAATAATGATGAATGGGAGAAGATGTATTTGAAAAACCAAATCTCTTATATATTGTTAATTCAGTTCATCCGTTGTTTATATTCATGCATTAAATTTAATAGTAATGAACATGAAAAAGTAAATTGAAAAAAAAAATCAAATCTCACAATAATTAAAAATAGGAACTAATACAAATTTATATAGAATAATACTTATCATTTTACAAATTGATTTTGTAGAGAAGAGTTAAATCAAAATACATTAATAATTAATAAAATTAATTTTAAAAAGTGTTATACTTTTAACACTTATATTTTTATAATTTGTACAATTAAAGTTATATGTTTTTAATTCTTCGAGTCTTTATTTACATCAACTTGTTTAGAAGATCTCTGACAACAATGTTATTATAAATTTAAAATTGTATATTATGACTTCTTCGATCAAGTAATTTTGAGTGAGAAGGGTTCGGCTCAGGCCCAACGGAACTCATCATGAATAATAACTTGTCTAGAAGAATAAGGTCGAATTGAAATAGGTGATGAACTAAGTTGGTCGTGTTGGCCCAAGGCTAACGCACAATAATATTTAATATATGATGGATAATGAATTTATCGTTGATTGAGAATATTATAGCCTATTGTCGGGACAATCATGTTTGGTTATCAATCACCATTAAGAGGTCATATGAATCAGTGAAATTCATGTTAAATTATTTCTGATTGACTTTACGTGTAGGATGAGTCATAATTGCTATTGTAGGTTTATCATTTGTAAAGTTTTAAGAATACATTTAACCCCCATAGTAGGGCTTGGTAAAATTGACATCGACCACACATACACACTTATTCCAACAATAAAATTTCCATATCTCATGATGGTAAAAGTTCCCATCAACAATAACAAAAATAATAGGGACCTAGCCGTCGTAGCGGAAATTTTGGCCAATATGGAGGAATTGTGTCGCCCGAATAAAGCGTTATAGGATAGTGTTCATGACTTATAACAACATTAACACGGAGAGTCAAATATGGTCGAGGAAGAGTGCAAATACCTCAAACAACTCGTAATGTACACTCGGGATTCTCTAAAGACTAGAAATTTCAAACCACCAAGGTCGAGCTTGAGTACAAACAAGGTATTTTCTCCCCCTCCCCCCTTCTCGAACCCTTATTCCCCATAAAGGATCCTAATGGAATCCCCTCTTTTTTTAAGAGAAGTAGAAGATCCACCCTTTGAAGAGCTAGCACCATAATCTTCCACTCCATGGAGGTAACAACATTCACATCAATTAGACCTTTGTCATGATCTTTCATATTCCTCTTTGTTTGGGGTGACCTTGTTCTCTTATGAGGGATATGGGGAAGACTTTAATGACTTTTTCCCTCAGTGGTTAATTTCTTAGTCGCTCGAACTTAAAAGTTACAAGGATCATTCTGGTGGACTTGTTCCACCTCTCTCCAAAGAGCTTTAGCCTTTTCCATCCCTTTCTTTTCTTGTAATGATATGGGTCGTTGATAACACGATTTTATATAGTATATTTGATTTAATTTTCATAAATAATGTTAGTATTTTTATTTAATTATTTCATTTTATTTCCATATTACGCTGGTATTTTTATTGTTTCAGGTATTTTATTTTAAATAAACAAATTGAGCAAAGTGAAGAAATTAAGAGGATTATTTAATTAATTATGCAAGAAATGAAGAAAAGGGGTGTGCAAAGCAAAACAATGGATCAAAAGCCCAAAGCAACCAAAGGCCCAAACGAAGCAAAACCCTAAAAGCCACGTTCTAGGGTGAGACGCACGTCTCAACCCTCTTCCTAAAAGTGAGGCGCCTGACCCGCTCCTAAAAAGGAGGTCCGTCTCCACCCACGTAGCCCTAGAAGTTACTTGAGACGACGCCTCAACGTGGAGGAAAAATAGGAGGAGTTTTCGGAAGAAGGCGGATGGTGGGCAGTTGGAGCGAGAGATTTGAGGAGAAAATGCTACTATATTTTAGGAACAAGTGGTTACTTCCTACCACTATAAAAGGACCTCCCCAGATCATTATTGAACACACCGATTCTCAGCTTTATTTTCCCAGTTTTAGAATTTACCTTCCTGCATTTATTTTCCATTGTAATTCAGAATTCAGAAGTTATTTTTCCAGATTGTTCTAGTTTTCAAGCGTGGTCTTAATTCCTGTTGAAGAACCAAGATTCAATTCCAGCATTTTATTTAATTCAGGTTTTTATTTATATTGCTTTTATTTATTTACTTAATCAATTGCATGATATATATTTGCTTTGCCATGAATTTATTTATGAATGTTAAATCCTTTAATTTATTCATGTCTGTTTTTATGAATATGTACGCTAAATTATTTAAATATCGGTATGTAATGAGTTAATTTGAAAGATCCGTATAAACGGCTTGATTATATTTTATAAAATAAATACTTTTTCGATTTAGTTATCTAATTTATTTTGTTAAAAAGGTTTAGAAACCAACAGGCGAAAGTTTGAGGTTAATAAACCGACTAAGATTAGAAACCAACAGAGCGACAGTTTGAGGTTTAGAATCGATAGTAGATACTAGGTATTGTTTTTAAAAACATGAGATTTTAAAACCAATTAAAATTTATTTATTTTCAAAAGTAATTTTAAAATCGGATAGCGAAAGCATACATTAGAGTTTAAAATTATAATCTACTTCAATAGAGCGACAGTTTGAGAATAGGTTTTTAAATAAATACTTTTTGCTGAAAAAGAAATTATTATCATTTTCCGAAAATAAGCCAGTGGAAAACCGGATTCTTTAGGATTAACGAAATACATACCGATATTCGCCTTATTATTATTTTAATTAAAATTAAGTTTTATTGCCCAAAAATTCCCCAATTTATTTATTCGATAGCTATAGCTTTACACAGTAAGTTTAGATTACGTTAGTTCAATTTATAGTCCCTTTGGTTCGATATCTTTTAAAACTACGCGATAGGGCTGTATACTTGCAGTCTCCCGATTAATTTAGACGATAAAGTCGCGATCAAGTTTTTGGCGCCGTTGCCGGGGACTATTCAAGTTGATATCGTAATTTTATTACGAAGTATAGACTATAGCAACTATTTCTTTTCCCTCTGTGTATGCCAAATACTCGCTCTCAAGGCGCGCCTTTGCATATACCTATTTACGACGTCGAGCGTTATCTTAGATTAAGAACGAATTCAAGAGTATTTAGAACACAACAATCTTCGATCAACCAAACTTCCGACGTTGAAGAACTCAAGAAGATGGTGATATAGCTCCGCTCCTCGTCCTCTTAAGGACTACTCCTTCTCAAGCGGAGCCTCATAATAGTATTGTTGCTCCCTATTGCTCAAACGATTTCGAGCTAAAACCTTCGCTTTCCGCCGCTCGCAGAACCGGTTTGGAGCTCCCTCGACGACCCAAATCTTCATCATGTTTATGCAAGACGCAGACATCGTGAAAGCGAATGGTGTAAACCCCGAGGCGATACGATTGCGCCTATTTCCTTTTCTCTCAGAGAGAGCTCGCAAGGCTCCAATCTCTTCCTTCCAACTCAATCACCACATGGGATGAGTTGAAGAAAGTATTCTTGGCTAGATATTTTCCTCCAAGCAAAGCGCTATGCTCGAGCCAACATCAATGGTTTCGCATAAAAGGACAATGAATCACTCTTTGAAGCTTGGGAACGTTATAAAGACATGCTCGACTTTGTCCTCATCATGGTTTAGAAGAATGGTTAATCATTCACACGTTTTACAATGGTCTCTTGTATAATACGAGATTGACTATAGACGCTGCACCTGGTGGCGCACTGATGAATAAACCATATGCTGAAGCAAAGCAACTTATCGAAAGTATGGCTCGAACCATTACCAATGGGGTATGAGAGAGTTCAGAGAAATCTCAAACTAAAGGTGCCATGGTTGAAGTGAATAGTCGGATCAAGTCAACGCTAAAGTGGAAGCTCTCACCAAAAGCTCGAGGAACTTACCATCGCCCCGCAGATCTGTCGCAATTACCCAAACTTCGACTTATGTGGTATTCAATCACATCTTGCTCCGAATGCCCACTTTTAACGAGTTCGGTTGAACAAGCGAATTACGTAGAATAATCCTTACAAAGAACACATATAATCCTGGTGGAAGAATCATCCTAACTTTTCCTACAAGAATAACAACGCGTTATATGCACCGGACAAGCTCCGCTACACCACCGGTTATCCTAAAGCTATTCCAAATCATCCTAACAATGGTCCTAATACAACAAATGCTCCTAGGAAGTCTAATTTGAAATCATGATAGAGCACTTCATTGCTACTCAAACCAAACCAATAGTGCTCAAGCCCGCACTAATAAGGAAGTTCAAAATCGAATATACACATTAATGAGCAAATGAAGCAGTTTTCTAACAAGCTTGACGCTTTAGCTACACACAATAAAATGTTAGAAACACAAATCTCTCAAGTAGCTCAACAACAAGCGGCTTCTGCTGCTCCTGCTGGTTCATTTCCTGGACAGCCTCAACCTAATCCCAAAGGACATGCAAATGTGTTATCTTAAGAAGGGATGAGTATGATGGACTGTAGATCCCGAAACAATAGCCCAGCTATGCAACAAAATTCTGTCAAACCATCTGAAACTAAAGATAAACCAGAAAAGGAAATTCATAAAGATAATAATGAAGATACCACACAAAAGGACGAACCTTATGTACCTCCACCACCTTATAAGCCTCCTATTCCATACCCTCAAAGGTTAGTTAAAACTAAGAATGTGGGACAATTCAAGAAATTTGTGGATCTTCTGAAACAACTTAATGTTACAATTCCTTTTACCGAAGCTATAACTCAAATGCCCTCTTATGCTAAATTCCTTAAAGAGATTCTATCCAATAAGAAAAAGCTTGAGGATAATGAAACTGTCATGCTTATTGCTGAATGTAGTGCAATTATTCAAGACACAATGCCTCCTAAACTCAAAGATCCCGGAAGTTTTCTATTCCATGTGTAATTGGCAAATTTGTCATAGACAAAGCTTTATGTGATCTAGGAGCCATAAGTGTGATGCCGTTATCCATCCGCAAGAAACTTGATATGGGAGAGTGAGACCAACCAAAATGTCCGCTCAACTAGCGATAGGTCGCTTAAATATCCTGCAGAGTACTTGAGAATATTCACATACGTATTGGCCAATTCTATATACCAACCGATTTCATTATCATGGACATAAGGGAGGAAGTTACTCAATCATTCTTGGAAGACCTTTCTTAGCCACAGACGGTGCAATAATAGATGTGAAAAGAGGAAAACTTACTTTTGAAGTAGGCGAAGAGAAAATCGAATTTATCCTCTCTCAATTCCTAAAAGCACCTGCAATTGAAGATACTTGTTACTTCATGGATATCATCGATGAATGTAGAAAAGAAGCTGAGCCTGAAAATAAAGACAATCTCGATGAAAATCTGAGTAGTAATCTAAGTGAATGCTTAGCTATAGCACCAGATCCCACACAAAGTTTAAGAAAACCTTCCCTAGAACTCAAAACACTTCCTGAAAATCTAAGGTATGAATTCCTAGATTCCGAACTCGAACGGCCAGTGATAGTCAACGCAAAACTTGGAGAATCTGAAACTGAAAAACTTTTACAGATTCGAGGAAATATCCAACACCTTAGGATATAATATCACCGATCTCAAAGGAATAAGTCCTCTATCTCGTATGCATCGCATTATGCTAGAAGACGATTGCAAAACTTCAAGAGAACACGGAGGAGACTAAACCCGATTTTGGCGAAGTTGTGAAAAGGAAGTTATGAAGTTATTAGAGGCGGAATCATATATCCTATCTCGATAGCAAATGGGTTAGCCATGCATGTTGTACCTAAGAAAGGAGGTGTCACGAGTCGAAAATGAGAAAGGAGAAATTATAACTAAAAGAATCGAACGGATGGAGAATGTGCATCGATTATCGAAAACTTAACAAAGCCACCGAAAAGATCATTTCCCTTTACCATTTATTGATCAGATGTTGGAGCGCTTAGCTAGACACTCTCATTTCTGTTTCTTAGACGGTTATTCAGGTTTCTTTCAGATACCTATACATCCTGATGACCAAGAGAAAACAACTTTCACATGCCCATTTGGAACCTTTGCTTATAGAAGAATGCCATTTGGTTTATGCAATGCTCCTGCAACTTTTCAGAGATGTATGATGGCAATATTTGCTGATTTTCTGGACAATATTATGGAAGTCTTCATGGACGATTTTTCCGTCTGTGGACAAAGCTTTGAAGAATGTTTAGAAAATTTAGAAAGGGTATTGGAACGTTGTGTGAAGGTTAATCTAGTACTTAATTGGGAGAAATGCCATTTTATGGTACAAGAAGGAATCGTTTTAGGACACATTATATCCAAAAGAGGAATTGAAGTCGATTCTGCTAAAATCGAAGTTATTGAGAACCTTCAACCTCCAAAACCGTTAGAAATCCAAGCTTTTGGGACACGCGGTTTTATCGACGTTTCATTAAAGATTTCTCTAAGATAACTAAACCCTAACGAGCTATTAATGAAAGACGCGAGTTCATCTTCGACGAAAAATGTTTAGAAGCGTTTCAAACACTTAAGAAAGCATTAATTTCGCGCCTATCATGCAAACTCATTGGAATGAACCTTTTGAAATAATGTGTGAAGTGACTATGCCGTAGGAGTGCTTTTAGGACAATGAAAGGATAAAAACTCCACGTCATATATTATGCAAGGAACTCGGACGAGCGCAGATGAATTATGCTACAACAGAAAGAGTTCTTAGCGATGATCTTCGCATTAGACAAATTCGCTCCTACTTAGTAGGATCCAAAATAATCATATACATCGATCATGCCGCTATTAGATATCTCTTAACCAAAAGGACGCTAAACCTAGACTCGAGATGGATATTATCTGCAAGAATTTGATTTAGAAATCAAAGATAAGAAAGGAACCGAAAATGTAGTAGCGGATCATCTCTCTAGACTAGAAAATCTTAAACATGAACAAGTGCCGATTGATGATGAATTCCGATGATAAACCGATTGCCCACTTGGAAGACACGAACCGGATAAACTCATGGAAACCACTTTAGCTATTTCCTCTGCCTTGGTATGCGATTTCGTGAATTACCTCGCGCAGCGTTCTACCACCGAACTTACCTACCAATGTAAGAAGAAATTCTTCCATGATCTTAAACAATATTACTGGATGAACCTTTACTTTTCAAGAGAGGTCCCGATGGAATTTTCGCCGATGTGTGCGAAGAAGAGATTGAAAACATTATAACACACTGTCATTCTGCACCTTACGGAGGACACGCTAGTACATCCAAAACATGTGCAAAGATCTTACAATCCGGTCTCTATTGGCCTACTTTATGGAAAGACGTACATGCCACCATCTTAAAATGCGACAGGTGTCAACGCACCGGTAATATATCTAGACGTGACGAAATGCCACAAAAAGGCATTTTAGAAGTCGAAATCTTTGATGTGTGGGGGATAGACTTTATGGGACCCTTTCCTTCTTCATCCGGTAACAAGTATATACTCGTGGCTGTGGATTATGTTTCAAAGTGGATCGAAGCTATAGCTTCTCCAACAAACGACACCCGAGTGGTACTTAAGCTTTTCAAGAACATAATATTTCCTAGGTTCGGTGTACCCCGACTCGTTATAAGCGACGGTGGATCTCATTTCATTTCCAAAATCTTTGAAAAATTATTAAGGAAATATGGGGTTCGACACCGCATAGCTACACCTTACCATCCTCAAACTAGCGGACGGTTGAAGTTTCAAATCGCGGATAAAACAAATCCTTGAAAAAGCGCCACGTCCGTAAAGGATTGGTCCTTTAAACTTCATGAAGCTTTATGGGCTTACGAATCGCCTATAAAACTCCCATCGGTACTACTCCTTTCAAGCTTATTTATGGAAAGTCATGCCATCTCCGTTGAGTTAGAACACAAGGCTTATTGGGCCATTAAGAATCGAACTTAAGTTATACACGGAGAGAAGCGTATCCGGATATTAATGAATTGGAAGAACTTAGACAGATGCGTTTAAAACGCTAGGATTTACAAAGAGCGCACAAAGAAATGGCACGATAAGCGTATATCTAGGAAGAATTTTAATATAGGTGATTGCGTATTACTTTTTAACTCACGACTAAAATTATTTCCTGGAAAATTACGATCTAGGTGGTCTGGACCTTTTGAAATTACTCGAGTTTATCCTAGTGGTGCAATAGAGATTAAGGGACCTTCGATTGAACCGTTTGTAGTAAACGGGCAGCGTTTAAAACATTACCATCTTACCGAAATCGAGGGATATTCTCAAAAGATAAATCTAGACGAGCCACAAGCTCGATTAGACGACTGATCTTTAGTTTTATTTGTCGAGCTTACGACATAAAACAAAGCGCTTTGTGGGAGACAACCCACCGTATTTATTTCTTTCTTCTTATTTTATTTTATTTCTTCATTCTATTCAAAAACAAAAAACAAAAAAATATCTATTTCTTTTTCTCTTTTATTTCTATTCTCTGTCTTATATTCTATTCTATATCTCTCTTCTTATCGGCATTTGGCCAATGCTGATGTTCTTTTATTTTCTTTCTCCTCAGGATTCTTCTAGCTACTTCTTCCTCTTTCCACTATGTCTCGTATTGATGGTATGCCAGAGGAAGAAATCAAGCACCAAATATGGAGTTTTATCGGCGTGAGATGTTTCCTACTACCTACTTTCATTATGGTGCTATGAATGCTGGGCATTCGTGATAGCGTGCTTTTTCTGCTAAATCAGATTGGGTGGGATAATTCACGCCTGATGACCTCCTTTGCCACTTATCGGAACCTCACTTTGGAATTCCTCAGTTCTTTAGCTTACTTTCCTACTCATGGGATAGCTCTACGCCGTGGGCTTATTATTTTCAGACTTTTTGGCTTCACCTTCAAGTTTACCCATAAGGAATTGGCTGATCTTCTTGGTTTTCCTAGCGGTTTAGGAGTTTATACTGAAACTCAGGAGGAGTATCTTGGATTTCGAGATCTCGACTATTTTTGGGGATCTATTTCTGGAATCCTTAACCCTGAGCCCGAGGACTTTGTATCAGAGAATATCCATAACCCGCCTTGGTATTTCCATAAGATTCTTGCCCATACCGTTTTGGAAAACCCGAATGTAACTCACTTTCTAAGGATGAGCTTTTATCATGTTTTGTGCTTTTAAATGCGATCCCTTATCTGCTCCGTACCTTTGTGAATCTCATTGATATCGATCATGCACCCATTCGGATGGGAGGTCTCGTTACTATGATTACAAATGTTGTTGGACTTGACGACCTTTTACGATCCGAATGCTTTTCTGGTGTTACTTCCATGACCATCGAGTTGTTTCAACACGGTATGATTGGTGATCTTGGCCCGACTCGGTTTACCTTGTTGATTAATGGTCAAGTTATGCATTGTTTACCTTGCCTAACCCTACTAGTGTGCATAACAAAGCCAATTGGCTTTATGGTTTCGATCGAGATCCTTCTCCGCCAAGCTCTCACGAGATTCCACGTGTTCGATGTTTTAGAGGATGCTCGGGAAGTTCCTCTGCTCCGCCCACTTCCACGATCCTCTCTGTTCTCGACATTATGCATGAGGCTCCTCCCGATTGCGATCGTTATCCACGCTCTTCAGGTGGAACATCAGGCTCTGAGGGAAGAGTTCACTAATCTGCGAGCTGACTTCTTTGGTTTTATGGATATAGTTTCTGCGCAGTTTCAAGAAGTTCTCTCTTATCTTCATGCTCCCTCTGCTCCTAAGGCAGGACCTCCTAGTGGCTAGAGTTCTTTAGTAGTTAATTTATCTTATTTAGTTTAGTTTAGTTTGATTTCATTAGGATTTTATAATGCTTTCATTATGTTTTTTTTATGTTTCTCTTCCAAATACTTGATTCCTACATTGTAAGCAACTTTGCTCTCCATTCTAATGCAATTCATGTTTCCTTTATTATAATGTTGCATATTACATTATTATTACTGTTGCATTATTCTTCTTAAGTTGCATTATTATTGTTGCTACGAAAGTTAGCCGCCCATTTTTCGTCTCGATTCTCCTTTGATTTAACGCACTGAGGACATTGCTCCTTTTAAGTATAGGGGAGTCGGATCATTTCCTTGCTTATTTTTATTTCCTTTGCTCTTTTTGTAGTATTTCCCTTTTATTTATCTATTTATTTTCTTGTATCGCAAATTTCAATTCAATAAAATACATGTTTATGTTAATTTTAATCTTATATGCAAAATTTAGTGTCTATTCGAAATTCTTCCTATTTCTTGAGCCATAACAACAATTTTAAAACACATTTATAAACATTATTCAACTAGTATTAAGGTTGCTTATTATAAATTAAGGATTTGAGCAACTTAGCAAAATTGTTATCGTCCTAACACTTTAAAACCCCCAATGTGTTGGATCGATTTAAGTACTTATTATACCAAAACCTTTAAAACTTAGTTTTTATATAGCCCCGAGTAGTTTATTAAGCAGTCGGCACCGCCATAAAACACAAACTACGTGGAGAACCGATGAATATAAGTGATTGATCAAATATCTTTAAGAAAATTGCTTTTATTTAAGATGCACTTACTAAGTTAGATGGTCCTTACCAGATCATTTAATCCAAAAAGTTGCTGAAAATATAAAATTTATGCAAAATAATCCATTATAAAATTGGTTCTGGTCCCTGCTCGAACTTGGTAGGCATTACGGTTCGATCCCCGCAATTTTAATTGGAAAAAGGAGTACCAAATATTTTATTACGAACTCCTAGCTGGCTTATTAAGATCAAACTCACTAACCGGTTACTCCACTATGTGCGTGTACGGTAATGGGCTTAATGTGATTGCACTAGAATGAAAACGGGTGAAATAAAACATAGTATTAGGTTGAAGCTATAATGACATGACTTGAATTGGTCTGCATAGATGGGGTTGTCTAGTGTTTCTACGGTAACCTTGGTGTTTAAGTTCCACTTTAATTTTCTGATGAAAAATCAATTTGCAACCTGATACAAAGTGATATATGTTGTTATATTTGTGTTTAACTGTGCTTCAAAGATTTTCATTTTTACTTTTTGCTTGAGGACAAGCAATGGTTCAAGTATAGGGTCGTTGATAACACGATTTTATATAGTATGTTTGATTTAATTTTCATAAATAATGTTAGTATTTTTATTTAATTATTTCATTTTATTTCCATATTACGCTGGTATTTTTATTGTTTCAGGTATTTTATTTTAAATAAACAAATTGAGCAAAGTGAAGAAATTAAGAGGATTATTTAATTAATTATGCAAGAAATGAAGAAAAGGGGTGTGCAAAGCAAAACAATGGATCAAAAGCCCAAAGCAACCAAAGGCCCAAACGAAGCAAAACCCTAAAAGCCACGTTCTAGGGTGAGACGCACGTCTCAACCCTCTTCCTAAAAGTGAGGCGCCCGCCTCGGACCTGCTCCTAAAAAGGAGGCGTCCGTCTCCAGCTCCACGTAGCCCTAGAAGTTACTTGAGACGCACGTCTCAACGTGGAGGAAAAATAGGAGGAGTTTTCGGGAAGACCAAGGCAGATGGTGGGCAGTTGGAGCGAGAGATTTGAGGAGAAAATGCTACTATATTTTAGGAACAAGTGGTTACTTCCTACCACTATAAAAGGACCTCTCCAGATCATTATTGAACACACCGATTCTCAGCTTTATTTTCCCAGTTTTAGAATTTACCTTCCTGCATTTATTTTCCATTGTAATTCAGAATTCAGAAGTTATTTTTCCAGCATTGTTCTAGTTTTCAAGCACTGTGGTCTTAATTCCTGTTGAAGAACCAAGATTCAATTCCAGCATTTTATTTAATTCAGGTTTTTATTTATATTGCTTTTATTTATTTACTTAATCAATTGCATGATATATATTTGCTTTGCCATGAATTTATTTATGAATGTTAAATCCTTTAATTTATTCATGTCTGTTTTTATGAATATGTCTGGCTAAATTATTTAAATATCGGTATGTAATGAGTTAATTTGAAAGATCCGGTACAAACTGGCTTGATTATATTTTATAAAATAAATACTTTTTCTGATTTAGTTATCTAATTTATTTTGTTAAAAAAGGTTTAGAAACCAACAGAGCGAAAGTTTGAGGTTAATAAACTGACTAAGATTAGAAACCAACAGAGCGACAGTTTGAGGTTTAGAATCAGATAGTAGATACTAGGTATTGTTTTTAAAACCATGACAGATTTTAAAACCAATTAAAATTTATTTATTTTCAAAAGTAATTTTAAAATCAGTGGGATAGCGAAAGCATACATTAGAGTTTAAAATTATAATCTACTTCAATAGAGCGACAGTTTGAGAATAGGTTTTTAAATAAATACTTTTTGCTGAAAAAGAAATTATTATCATTTTCCGAAAATAAGCCAGTGGAAAACCGGATTCTTTAGGATTAACGAAATACATACCGATATTCGCCTTATTATTATTTTAATTAAAATTAAGTTTTATTGCCCAAAAATTCCCCAATTTATTTATTCGATAGCTATAGCTTTACACAGTAAGTTTAGATTACGTTAGTTCAATTTATAGTCCCTTTGGTTCGATATCTTTTAAAACTACGCGATAGGGCTGTATACTTGCAGTCTCCCGATTACTTTAGACGATAAAGTCGCGATCAGTCGTTCTCTCTGCAATAACAAAAAAGGGAAACAAAAAAGACAAGTAATAATTAATCATAAAAGAATGTAAAAATGTATGATATAAAGAAATCATCTTACGTTGAAAATTCATTAGTCAGAGTCGGCCTAAGGGTAAGGCAGGCTAAGCCTTCGCCTTGAGCCTCAAAAATTTTTTTTTCTTAAAGGTGATTTAGGCCTCACAAAATTAAAATTAAGTATGTTTTTAGGTCAACATAATAAAACATAGTTGTTTGCTTAGCTTAGTTGGTAAGTAAATGTTGTTGTATGTGGAAGGTCTTGTGTTCAACTCTTGTAGGGATACAAAATAGATAACTTTACTATCGTTTTTTACTAGAGTAATTTGAATACGCCTTAGACCTCACGCTACATTGTACATGCCCCGTCATTAGTGTTGGGGGGATCACCCCCAAGTCTAAGTAAGTCTCGCATCCCAAAAGGGATAAACTCTACAATAGTTTAATCACCTCTCTCTCTCTAGGCATGGCAAGTCGGGGACGGATTTTACCTCCCCAAACCCAAACCCGAAATCATAAACAATCCTCGTTTCCCTCCCCAAACCCAAACAGGGATGGAGAAATAAAACTCAAACATGTCCCAAACGGGTTCGGGTTTGGGTTCGGGTTGGGTTCAGGTATCCCCGGCCCGCCACAACCTATTTAGTAAAATTAATTTTTTAATTAAAATATTTATATTTTCCAAAATCAAATTACATTATAAATAATAAAATAAAATATTGTCAAAAATTTTATACATTTCAAATATTTTAAATAATACATACAAATCAAATTATTAAAATATTGACCACATATTTAATATTCTAAATTATTAAAAATAAATAATAATTTACATAATAAAATAAACGGGCGGGTTCGAGTGCAGGTTCGGGGTAGGTACTAGTGTCCTCATTCCCCGACCCATCCCCATATTTTATAATCGGGGAAAACCCAAACCAAAACCCAAACCCAGACAAAGCGGGTTTTCCTGTCAGTTTCGGGGCGGGTTCGGGTGGATACCCTCGGGTACAGTTTTGTTGCCATGCCTACTCTCTCTCTCACACACACACAAACTTTCTCTATTTCTCTCTCTCTCTCTTGATCTATCTATCTATCTATCTATCTATATATATATATATATATATATATATATATATATATCACTCTCTCGCTAAGCTTAGTCAGGTCGTAATCCATAATAGTGTGGGGCTTTCTCGTTCAATACAAACTTTGAGTCTCATCTTCTTCGTGCATGATCTCAGGATATAAAGTTGTCATTCTATTGTTCGTATTGGAAGTGTAAGGGTAGAAAAGAGCTCGGCCAAAGATCAAAGTCACAGAGACCCATTTTCTCATGTTAACCCATTTGTCTCATAGAAGGAAATAAATATGCTCACCGTGCACTACTACAAAATATACATTTGGTGAAACCATATTAATTCGGCCTCCTAGTTAACCGTAGTAATAACTTATATTTGCTCATCTTAATTTTTTAATATTTTATTAAAATACATTTTATCACGGTACATTTTACCATAAGCCTTTATGAATAGTACTTACATATTATCATAGTTTATTTTAACAATCGTGGTGATATGTCACACACACACACACACACACACACACACACACACACACACATATATATATATATATATATATATATATATATATATATATATATACAAATTTATAAGCAACAAAAACATTTTTAGATTCATTGAATAGATGATGTATTTAGTCATTATTTTATATCAGATACATCAATTATTCAATGTATTTATTGTAAATGTCTATATATATATATATATATATATATATATATATATATATATATATATATATATATATATATATATATATATATATATATATATATATATATATATATATAAGAGGAGTTATCAACCTTTCCATCAGAAAAATTGTCTCTCTCTTAACAAAACTCCAACAACGCTCTTTTCCACATCCAGTGAATTCGTCCATGTTAGCTTCTTCAAACATAATGGTAATCAAGTTTGTCTTCATAAGATTTATTCCATATTATTGATATGTTTTCTTCGTTTTTATCAAAACAAAATCCTAACGTTTATCTTTTTTCAATGCAGTGAACTCGTCCTGAATACTTTCTTCATAATGGTAATCAAGTTTGTCTTCATAAGCTTTATTCCATATTATTGATATGTTTTCTTCCTTTTTATCAAAACAAAACCCTAACATTTATCTTTTTCAATGCAGTGAACTCTTCCAGAATACTTTCTTCAAACGAAAAGGTAATTTTCTTAAATTTTTCATATTGGTTTAAGGTTTGACACTAGTTATTTTTAAAATGGGTTTGTTCATACCTTTTGGGATTATGTTTCTGTTTATGTCAAGATGTTGATGATGCCAGTTTATATTTTCAAAATAGGTTAACATTCTGAAAGTTGTTTCTATTATGAAAGTTGTAAACATTTTTTTATTATGTAGAAGCAATGTATGAAGTATAAATCAATTTTGGAAGCTTAATTTGCTTTATATTTAACACAAATAATTTGCTCATTGCTATTTCAGATAACTCCACGAATCTTTTTAATAAAAGGTATGTTGTTGTCGTTGTTCGTGTATGTTATTGTTGTTATTCATAAATGGTTTATGTTGTTGTTGTTGCTAATAAATTTTGTTGTTGTTATTGTTTCTAATAAATTTTGTTGTTGTTGTTGTTGAATTTATTATATTGTAGGTAGATTGTTTATTTCACTAACCCTTCATTGAACATGCATTCATTTAAAGTGATTTAGAAAATAATAATTTAAAAATTAAGTTATATTTGAAATAAAAATTAGATCGTTCAATATTTTTTCGAATTCCATGCATCTCGTAATCCATCTATCACTCTTTAATGCGTAGAACTTGGTTTATTGTTCCAAGTTCTTCAAAGCAATGATTTGTTCTCTTTTAGTTTATATTGAAAAACATCAAAAATTTTCAGAAATTCTAAATCATTTCATCGTTGTCATCATAATCATCATCATCATTGGTTAAAATAATGATGATGATTTCGAAATAATCAACATATTGATGCTTTGCAAAATAAACTAGTAATGAAATGTTGCTTTGAAGAATTCAGTGCATTGAACCAAATACTAGGCATGACAAAAAACCCGGCCCCGCTGGGGCCCGCTCGCCCCCGCCCCGAAATTAGCGGGGAAAACCCGATTTAACCGGGGGCGGGTAAAACCCGTTTTTTATTTACGGGTGCGGGGGCGGGTGATGGTAATACTCGCCCCGCACCCGCCAACTAAATTTATTTTATTTTATTTGTTTTTAATAGTTTTATTACTTATTTACACTTTTTTATACTTTTTAATGTTATAATATTATGTTTATTAGAATTATTATTTATTTTTTTGAAAATAAAATTTAAATAAAACTATCAAACTTGAAAAATACTTTTAAAATAATTAAGTATTTAGTTTAATTATTTATTTTTAACTTTACTGAAAAAAAATATAAATTTAAAAATAAAATAAAAATTTTATTTGGGCGGGTGCGGGTAAACCCGTTTCTTGTTGGGGGTGGGGGCGGGTGAACAAATTTTAGCCCCGAACGGGTGCATGTCTGGGTCTGGGAGGCGGGTGCGGGTCTGGGTGTGGTTAAACCCGCCCCATTGCCATCCCTACTAAATACTATATTTTAAGTAGCAAGAGATGAATTACGATTTGAATGCAATTTGAAAAATAGTGGTCAGTTAAAGTTGTTTTTCAAGAATAATTTAATTTTTCAAATTATTATCGTCTACATTAATTTTTATGGTTGTATATATTTAGTGAAGCGTGGGGAAAACAAGCAAACTACATATTTTATAATAAACCTAGGGTACTTTCCGCAACGATTTTCTTTTGTAACCGTGGTGAAATCTTAATTATATTCCAAATAATTTAATGTTGTTGGTTTCGGATTCATGGTCAAAATATATATTACAACAATTGTATAATATAATTATTGTGATAGGTAGAGCTTTATCTAGCTTCTCACCACGGTCGCGCGACTATGGTGGAAAGTGTCCTACATACAACCACTCATTACCTCACAACGGTTAGTCAAGTGTTGTGGTCCTTTTTCCAATCATTATGGTATGGATTTTCCATTTAGTGATGGGAGTGATGTTAAGACTGTGAGTGCAATATCCTCTCTTAGAAGTTTTGTATTATGTCAAAACTAGAAAATATATAGTATTTGTATATTGGACGATATCTCTCTATGTCTAGGTTGCATTCTCATCTTAGGACACTTAGGGATCAAGTCAAATGCTTTTGGATATGTTAAGAACTTCAAAAATATGTTTTTTTGTGAAAAATCATGTTTGAAGTCTAATCACTCGTGGTAAGAGCCAACTTCGTCTGAAGAATTTTTGAAAACAAACCATCGGGTCAGCATGAGTCGATACACAACGTCCATGGAATCTGTGACACCCCGATTTAATTCGAATATTAAATAAATGGGAAATTATTTATTTAATTAAAGTCTTAAGTATTTATATTTTTGGAATTAATTGGATCAATTGAAGGAAGAAAGGATTGGAGGTGTGCAGAGTAAACAGTGGGTGTGAGGAGTAAATCACTCTACTTTTACTAAGTATTAATTATTTATTTCATTTGGAATATTAAAAGGAATATAAAAAGGAAAAGAAGGAAAAAAGGAGTTTTTTTGGAGAAAACTATTTCACGTAGAATTGGAGAAGAGAAGAGAAGAGAGGAAAAGCCGACACCGAAGAAATCGAGAATCATCGCGAGGTAAGGGGTGATTTCTTTCGGTTAATATGCCTTATGGGTTTTGGGAATCTACTGGGTAATTGGGTATGTTAGGAAATTGATTATAGGTTTATGGAATGAAACCCTATTTTGTGTCGGTGTACGGAATTAGGATCATTAATGTGTCAAATAACTAATAGGGATGAGTAAACTATGTTGTTTGATGTTATAATGGTGTAAAATGATTGTAAATTGGTGTTCATAATGTCGCAACTCGTATTGGAAAGTTTGGAAATGATAAAGGATGCATGTCAAAAGTTGCGAATTTGTTGTTGAGGTCGGGAACCGGTTCCTGTGGGAGGAACCGAGTTCAGTTTTTTCAAAGCGGGGTTTTTACTCGGAACCGGTTCCTATCTATGTCGGAACCGGGTTCCCATACAAAAACCAGGGAGCTCATTTTTAAACTTCGCAGGAACCGGTTCCTGTATAGGTAGGAACCGGGTTCCATGTGCAATTTTCAAAAATACTTAAACTTCAAAATTCATATTTTCCAAACCGTAACTCGATTCGAGTACCGTTTTCGGCAGTATTTCTTAAATTAAAAATACTATCTTTTAAAAAGGGAAAAATATTATTTTGTTGAAATTATTTTAAAAAGAGTCGAGCTCCCGATTTTGAAAAGTATGGATTAATTAAGGATAATGGGAAATTAATATGAATGGCCCGAGTTATCGGATGAGTACTAATGCTTACAATGTTGTGTTGATTATTCATTATGATTGAATGCGATACATTGGTGATTGGCAATAAGTGAATTATGTTGAGATCATAATCTGTGAATTGGTTTAGATTGTTTGACAAGTTGAATAGATATTGACGTTCATGTGATGTTTTCTTTTCCTTGTGGTTTATTCATGATTGGATTGGTATCATGTGTGTTATTGTTATTATATACTGGTGATAGTCTTACTGATTGAAGAGTAAGCGTTTGGCATGTTTATGCTTTGTGATAATTTAATTCATGATTATGTTGTTATCATGTGATAGATTGGTATTGGCATTTATGTGGAATTATGTTGTTATCATATTCCGTTGAATTGATGTTGCATGCTTTTATGATGCATGCATGAGCATTTGTTAAATTGGTTCATTCCCATTGTGCGGAAGTGAACTGGCAGAGCCAATAGACTTACCTGGTTCAGAGGTAGTGAGGCTAGATTCTTGACCCGGTGGTTATGGGCGAATCATGGATTGGATTCTTGACTCAGTGTTCTGGGCGAATCATGGATTTACACTATCTTTCCACATGTAAACGGAGCAGTGGGTGAACTCGGTTCATGTTTTGGTACCACATTCATAGATTCTGCATTGCATATGGGATTGTAACATGCTAGGATGGATTCCAGTGTTGCAATTTCCATTGTTTGTTATATACATGTTCATTGTATGAACTGCCTTGTGAATTGATTATGATCTATGTTTGGTTAATGGATTAACGTATCCGATTATTCTGTTGCATTTTAAAAACGTATAATGCATGTTATATTGAATTGAAATCTCACCCTTACTTTAACAATTTCATATCCGAAGTGATTAGCTGCTTGGAGTTGGTGAGGATAGCTCTAGAGTCGAGTCAGTTAATTAGTCCGCGTGTCAGTGTCGTGCTCTGGTAGATGTAACACTAGGGAAACGGTTGTTTGAATCCTTTAATGGATATTTTTAATAGTTTTGAATTGTGTCTTGATTACATATCCTGGAATAACTATTGAATGATGTATTCGGGATTTTGTTATGTTTCATTTCCGCTGTTAAACATAACTTTAAAGTACGATTTATTTAATGATTTATTCTTCAGTGAAAGCATGACAACTGTTTGGTCAATTTTTATGATTTAAATTGTGACGCCTCTTAATTGTGGATAAAACTCTGATTATTATTTCTATAAAACGCGGGTAATTAGAAGGGGTGTTACAGAATCGGTACACACCTAAAGGAGTAGACACCCTCCAGTTGTGGGTCGAATCCTACTGAAAGCATTTTTAAAATTGATTCTCTTGTCCAAAGGAGTCGAGTCCTAAATTGACTCCCATGTGTGTATCGATTCCTAATGAAGTTGTTTCTCAAACTTTCCTCTTTGTCAAAAGGAGTCGACTCCTAAATAGTATGGGTGGACTTCCTTGCCCTTTGGAGTCGACTCCCTCTTCGTATGAGTCAACCCTCATTTATTCAAATGTCAATTTTATAATTTTGCATAATTTTTTATGTTTTATCATATCATGTACACACACACATATATATATATATATATATATATATATATATATATATATATATATATGTGTGTGTGTGTGTGTGAGAGAGAGATATATATATATATATATATATATATATATATATATATATATATATATATATATATATATATATTCATCCATCATTTCAAATAATAAAACAACAAATATACAAAGCATTATGTGTTATCTTCATCTTCTCTATATATGCCTACATGTAACAAATTACACATAATCCTTCTTTGTTGGGTTTCATCTAGATATGACTTGATAACATTCAATTAGGATTCAATGTAATCGATTGGGTTAAAATTTCTTTGGTGGTTTCAAGTAAGAAAACCAATATTACACAATTTGGATTCAGCTGAGTGAAAGGTTCGAAGAACAACGCGTTTGGTCGAAGAAGTAACGGTAATTGGAGGATCACTTTGGTAAATTGTGGGTCACGATACCTTCGTAATTTCGATTCAACTGAGTAATGTCTTTGAATAATAGGGGGTCTTACAAAGCAGTAATGATAGATGGAGGATCAAATTGGAAGTATCGAATTCACTTGATCGAGCTCAAGATCAAAGAAAGAGAAGAATATAGGATCAACATCATACATAGGGTTTTAGATTGTCGAATTGCTCTCTTGTAAAACTACAATTGCAAAGGTTAATTTTCATTATTTCAATTCCGAATGGCAATGTGGATAGATGTGCCCATAGCAAGACCGATTAGGAACTTCCTAAACAAATCTCTTTCTCTCTCTCTACTTTACTTGCAAATTATGAAATTTTTGATTGTGTGATTGATACATAGAGTTAATCTCTTTGGTTAATACCTCAAACTTTTTTTTATTTGATTACAACCTATGTGATTGTAATTGGTGTTTAATATCGATAAAATCATACAAAAATCTATTTTGTGTTCATTGCAAGTTAAGTGTTCGACAAATTGCCTCAACTAGTTTTTGTTTAATATTTAATTGGAAATAGATTGCTATTATGTTTTATATTCAAACGTTGTTTGCTGGAAATATATTGATTGTTTCTCATCTTGTGTATACGTTTCGTCGGTTTAATGCATATATGATATTTTTTATAATTGTTTGAATAGACGGTTGTCGATATCAATTTGTTTCTACGTGCCATAGTTAAAACTTTTTTAAACAGAATTTTGATTAAAAAATTTCATGTGCGATCTATTGAACCCCCCCCCCCCCTCCCCTCTAGATTGTAGTTTATTGTCTAACAAAGTCTAAAATAAAAGACCTCGAAATCTAAGATAAAAGTCAAGATGTTTGAATGCATATGGGAGTGAGCAACGTTGAAAATTTTCAGGATTTTTGGGCTCTATGATCCTCTCAAATGAGTCACACTCTCGAATAAACACCATGAAAGAAGAAAAGATAATCACATAAGAAAGTGGGTGTTACCTGGCATCGTAAGTATTTATTGAAGATTCAGGATTGAGGAGGAGAACGACATTAAGGTATTTGTTAGAAATTTTTAAGGTAAACTGGTAAGGTAGGAAAAATGAGAAATGATGAAACCTATTTAGAGTTTGAGGGCAAAAAATTGATTGTTGCGTTTACGAATACCTTATTAGGGTTACAGGAAGTAGGGATAGGTCATGAGTGGTTCTTATTTACAAGACATTTGGCAATCAACACGGTTATAGGAAGAGGAACAATTAGACGACCAACAAACGTTGGCAGACCATGATCTGAGGTTGCCATATCTAGAAAATTATAGCAAACTCAACCAAAAAGAGCTTATGTGAAGGCAGGGTCGGCCTTGGGCCAGGTCAAGCAGAGCCACGGCCCAGGGCCTCCAAAAATTGGGGGCCTCAAAATCGAAAAAAAATAGGTTAAAAAATAATAAATACATAGTTTGCTAAACTTAAACAATAAGTTGTTGTAGCCTAGTGGAAACTGTTGAGTTATTGAATCCTCAGGGTCTAATGTTTGATACCTGCAAATGTATATTTTATACAATTCTTAATTTTTTATGAATACAATGGCACATGAACTTCTAAATTAGATTTATAAATTATATTTATTTTATATTAAAAAAATTCATCATATAATAAATCATTTATTATTAAATTTATATGATAAAATATAATATTATTAATGTTTGTATGTAATTTTAATACTTTTTATTTTATTTTATTAAAATATATATTATTGAAATTTTATTTTATAATAACGGCCTCACTTCAATATTGTTGAATATAATTCCTTGTGTCAGAAAATATTTGTTTAAATTTGATTTAGGAGTGTGTAAACAGTTTGTTACACACATATTTGATTTTAGATTAAAATAATTTTGATTTAAATCTAAAATAGAATATATTTTATTTGGCTTAGGTAGCAAGATAACCTAAATCTATAAATAGAGGGACTAATCCCTATTTTTTGTAATTGAATTCATTCATAGTATTTTGCAGTTGCAAAGTAATAATAAAGTTTTCCACAGTTTGTGGGCAGAGAGAAACTCTGCAGAAAATATTTTTTTTTCTTCTTCTTCTTTCTTTAATTGTTCATTGTCATTGTGTGGTGATATCAATCTTATTGATCAAGATTGATAGAAATTCATCATAAGTTTTGGTGGATTTCCAACATCTGGTATCAAGAGCTTCGGTTGATCGATTCAAGGGAAGAATCATCAAGAACGATCGTAGAAGAAGAATTCACAATCGTAGTAAGCTATGGGAATGCAAGTTATCCAGCAAGTCTTCAAATTCTTAAAGTAGATAACTATGAGAATTGGTGCAAGTAGATGAAGGTTTTATTCCGTTGTCAAGGTCTGTGGGATCTTGTAAAGGATGGAGTAAAAGAGCTTGAAGAAGAAGCTTTAGAAGAAGAAAAGAAGAATATGGTTTCAGGATTTCCAGAAATCAACATTCCAAATGAAGTGTGTGAGGAATGTGTGCAAGCAAAGCAACACAAGAATAGCTTCAGCAAGGATGCAGGAAGCAAGTCGAAGGCTATTCTTGAAGTCATATACTTTGATGTATGTGGGCCAATCCAGGTGGATTCGTATGGAGGTAATAAATACTTTGTCACATTCATAGATGATTTCAGTCGAAAACTGTGGATTTACCTAATCGAGAAGAAGAGTGAAGTGATCGAGGTATTTGCCAAGTTTAAATCTATGGTCGAAAGACAAAGTGTTCAAAAGCTCAAAGTTTTGAGAACTGATGGTGATGGAGAGTATGTGTCGAAAGATTTCGACAAGTTATGTGAAAAAGAAGAGATTGTGCATGAGGTGGTGCCACCCTACACTCCACAGCAAAATAGGACTACATAAAGGAAGAATCGAACCATCATAAATATGGTTCAAAGTATGTTGAAAGGCAAGAATTTACCTAAAGAGTTTTGGGGTGAAGCTCTGTCGACTACAACTTATATTTTGAACAGATGTCCAACGAAAAAGCTAGAAGGAATTACTCCATAAGAATGTTGGTCTGGAGTGAAGCCCAACTTTAGTCATTTGAAGGTATTTGGATCTATTGCACATAGACATGTGCCAAATCAACTGAGAAGAAAGCTTGATGACAAGTTAAGTCAAATGATTCTAGTAGAATATCACTCGACAGGAGGTTACAAGTTGTTCGATCTAGTGAACAAGCAGATTGTGATCAGCAGGGACGTGATCATAGATGAGCTGAAAGAATGAGATTGGACTCAAAATGTCAAGAAAGATTCAATGAGACTTTACTTGAAGAACCAAAAACTCAAGTCGAAAGAGAAGTTCGACAAGAGGAACCAGCTGTTATAGATCAACCAAGCACAAGAAAACCTCAAAGAACAAGACGCATGCCTGCAAGATTGTATAGTTACATCAGATGATATGGTTGATAAGGAAGGTGAGCTGGTACATTATGCTTTCTATGCAGATGTCGAACCTGTCAATGATATTGAAGCATTGAAAGATTCGAAGTGGGTGAAAGCAATGAATGAAGAAGTGAAATCCATCAAAGACAACAACAATTGGTCACTTGTCGAATTGCCTCAAGAAAAGAATAGAATTGATGTCAAGTGGGTATACAAAGTGAAGATGAATCCCAAAGGGGAAGTAACTCGGCATAAAGCAAGAAGACACATATGCCAGATGGATTTAAAGTGTGCATTCCTGAATGGAACCTTAGATGAAGAGGTTTATGTTAACCAACAAGTTGGGTTTATGAAACAAACAAAGAGAGAAAGGTGTACAGGCTTCATAAATCCATGTATAGATTGAAGCAAGCTTCAAGAGCTTGGAACAAGAAGATTGATAGTTTTCTAAGGGAGAAGGAATTTGTGAAGTGCACAACTGAACAAGGAGTAATTACCATGAAGATCGACAGCATGTCAGCTATCAACCTAGCAAAGAATCTGATAGCTCATGGTCGAAGCAAGCACATCGAAATGAGGTTCCATTATCTTCGAGAGCAGGTAGCTGATGGGAAGATGAACGTGGAACACTTCAGAACTGAGAACCAGATTGTAGATATCATGACAAAGGGTGTGTAAGTCAAAGTATTTCAAAGACTAAGAGCTATGATGAATGTAGATAGCTTAGACACAATGAATTAGGTGGTGTGTTGAATATAATTCCTTGTGTCATAAAATATTTAATTTGATTTGATTTAGGAGTGTGAAAACAGTTTGTTACACACATATTTGATTTTAGATTTAAATAGATTTGATTTAAATCTAAAATAGAATATATTTGATTTGGCTTAGTAAACAAATTAAATATATTTGATTTGGCTTAGGTAGCAAGCTAACCTAAATCTATAGAGTAACCCCTATTTTTTGTAATTGAATTTATTCACAGTATTTTGCAGTTGTAAAGTGAATAATAAAGTTTTTCACAGTTTGTGAGCAGAAAGAAACTCTGCAGAAAATAATTCTTTCTTCTTC
Source organism: Vicia sativa (assembly GCA_021764765.1). NCBI lineage: Eukaryota > Viridiplantae > Streptophyta > Magnoliopsida > Fabales > Fabaceae > Vicia > Vicia sativa. The sequence goes on from CM038793.1 coordinate 305,125,505, forward strand.
TTCTTTCTTTAATTGTTCATTATAATTGTGTGGTGATATCAATCTTGTTGATCAAGATTGATAGAAATTCATCATAAATTTTGGTGGATTTCCAACAAATATTTGCCCAGGACCTCTAAAAGGTCAGGACCGGCCCTGTGTGAAGGCATATAATCATCGTTAGTCGGTCTTAGAAAATAATTTATCTTACACATGGATTATATACATATCTGTTGTGAATCGGATACCTTGGAAACAAAATATAACTTTGTTGCTCAATGTAAGGAAAAAGAATGAGGAACACGATGAACACAAGGATTGGTTATTAACTGCTATTCTTTCCTTTATCTTCAAAACAAGATTACAAGTATACAAGAATAACAAATAACCCTCTCACCCTAAATTAGGATTTGCAGTATGCAATGATGAGAGACTAGTATGCTATTTATAATAAACCTAACATACTAAACTAATGGGCTTTTATCACAAATACTCATTACAAGCTAACTTAGGGTACAAGCTAACTTAACCAATTGGACATAACAAACAGGCCCAATTCGATGCTAACAATTCTAGCATCCTTCGACACAATAGAGTTCGACCCAATATCTCACAATATCTGACTTCTTGTTTATTTACCAGGTTCAGCCCAAACCCAAAGAAATTCTTCCCGATTGATGACTTGTTCAAATATATCATTAAAGTATTCGTATAAATATTATATTTTTGTGACACCATCAAACCAACTAAATAAGCCATATACTATCCAAATTAATTTTTTCTACGTCCATTAATGTACTATCATTACACGTAAAGTAAACATGACATAAATACTTCATTGAATACATGCTGCTTACACTCTTCAATACGTTACACAAATCGTCATCAGTGATTACACTGCCGAACCACATGTACCAAACTGTAGCAGCTGGCTTGGGACTATCATAGTATTAAATCAAAACTACCAAGTTAGGTATGGTAGCAGTTATTTATGATGTTTACAACTTCTATAACAAATCTGTTTCCGACTTAATGATAAAGATTGTTTCACCACAAATGTGATTAGTTTTGTAAAGCTAAGAAAGATCCTATACTAGTATTTACTCAAAACTTGGATTAAAATATAGAAACTTGAATGTATTAGCAAAATGAAAACTTAATGCTACTACTTGTAGTCTAAGCAAATGAAAATTAACTACTACAAAATAATAAAAACTTAGATACAATTTAATTAAAGTCTCTAAAAGTAAATTTAGCTAACCAACTCTCACCAACTAGTACTAAACATTATTTTAACTAATCATCAACCAAATCTCTTCCTTCACCTTCACCCTTCAACACAGTGCAAAATCAGCTTTTAATATCCAGTAGGATATTCACAGTCACCATACTCTGCACAAAAATTCACACACATAAATATAACATTAAGGGTTTCAATAAAATAAAGTACATTTAGAATCCAATGTTCCACACTACCCAATCTTTGACTAATTGACCCTTTTGCAACAAATATTTTGAACTACAATTACATTTACCTTTGTCTCTTTGTTATCATAAAAGTACTTTTCAGTTTTCACCTATCGATATGAACACTATAGTACCCTACATTATAGTACATTGTGTTCCCAAAATAATACACTCTACCCAATAAAATTCTGCCACGTATTATCATAAAAGATTCCCTCTTCACATGCAAACCTAGCTCACGTTAGCAACATAGATCTAAACTACGCCGAATATTATTAGAGAAAGAAAAGGTAGTTTTAGAATACTCACTAGGCTCCTGCGTGACCACATACGACGTTCCACCGAAATAGCAACTCCCACCCGCACGTGCTTGTTTCTGATAATAACTATTAAACGCAAACGAAGCGTGCGAAACCAGAGTATTAGGATTGAAACACGTGGAGTTAGGTTGAATCGAACGGCAATCAGCACCTCCTTCACCGCAAGCAAAATCTAAAGCCGCTTGTAGCTTATTTTTATCCGCGTAAGGATTCGCCACACACCACGTGTTCCCGGTGGTACTCTTCGAAACACCACCCTCCGCCGGAGCAGGCTGGTTAGCACCACCGGAAACCGGTGAAGGATTGTCGTGGTAATTCTTAAGCGCCTCCACCGTTAAAGGAACGTCGTAAACCTTCTTTTGGTTAGGGTAAAAAAGACCGAAGTTTCTCTCTGAGGTGGGTCCTGGTTTCTGATTTTCATTGAAAAGTGCGAATAAATAAACGGTTAGATCTGCTTTAGGTCTCAACGGGGTCCCGGTTCCAGTCAAGACCTTACGGACGAGATTCCCGTTGTAGGCAGCTGCATTCTCTACACTCGCACCCACTTCATTGCTATCACCTTTCGAAGGCCAGCCTGTCTCTGAAACGACGATGTTTACGTCGTCGTATTTTAGAGCAGAGAGTGCAGCGAAAACGGCGTCGATTTGAGCGTCGAAGAGGTTTGTGTATCGTAAATTGTTACCGTGATCTACCTGGCCCGGGTTTGGCCTGAAAAGAGCGTAGTCTAGAGAGATGACGTCGGCGTTAGACTCGTAAGCGAAGAAAGGGTAAACGTTTACCATAAGGTAAGAACCGGTTTCGCGGATGAAGTCTAGCATGGGTTTGAAAACGGGTTGGATTAGCTCGGGTCGGAAGGATCCGGATGAGGAAGGGTAAGAGTTACCGAGAGCGGAGAGTGCGATGGGTGAGGAAACTTTGATGTTGTCGTGGAGGTTGTGTTTTTGAAGGGCTTTGTAGATGTTTTTCATGGCGGGTACGAGGAACTTTGTGGTGTTGGCGGGGTCGACGAAGACTTCGTTACCGACTGCAATGGCTTCGATTTGGGTGTGTGGGTAGTAAGCGAGGATGTTTCGTTGGACCCATGAGAGTGCAAAGGAAGGTGCTTTTGCGGCGGCGAAGAGTTGTTGGTTGGGGAGGTCAACGGTTACTTTGATGTTGGATCCGGATAAGGACCGGAGGACTGATGGGTCGGTGTCGTAGACTTTGACGCGGTCGAGGCCTTGTGATTTGAGGAGATGGACTACTTTGATGGCGGAGGGGAGGTTGTTGGCTATGCGGCCGTAGTTTATTCCTATGGAGCCTCCATTAGTGGGAGTGAGGAGTGTGAAGGAAAGTAGGAGGAGGAAGAGCGTAATGAGGGTGAAGTGCTGCATTCTCTCTCTGGTTCTGTTGAGAAACAGAGATGAGTTTAGGGAGTGAAAAATGGTATGTAATGGTTACTGATTAGAATGTGGGAATGTGAGAATGTACTAATGTGGTGTGTTGGTTTGTGGAGCAAGTGGGAGTGACGTGAGGAGTTTGTTTGTGTGAGAGAGGATCTATGTATTGAGGAGAACGAGGAAGAGGGGGGTAAAATGGTAATTAAGATGTGTTATTTGACTTGGACCCACTGTGTGGTTTTTTGTTAGTGTGATAGAACAAAAGGACGAGTAATAATAGGACCACCTCGTGTTGTGAAAGAAGACTTGGTTTGCTGGCGGGAATTGCTTATATTTTGTGATGAGTTTCAATGACTTTATTAAGTGGACTGAACATGGGTGATGCATGTTGTGTGAATTATTCAAGTGAAAACGGTTATAGAAAGTAGAGGTGTTTGTAATGTAGTGGATGCATTGAGTTGAGTTGTAGATTATCCAGCTATTTAGGTTGAAATTAATTTAATAATTGATCATATAGACATATTTTCTAGATATACTACAATTTTGCAAGAAAGTAATAATTAGATAAATATAGTACATTGTTGTCGAGTATTGCTTGGGAGTAAGTCTTGGCATGTGTATTTTATGATCAAAATGTTGTTAGATTTATGATAAAAGTGGGATGCTTATGATCAAAGTATTGGTTAGGTTTATGATAAAAGTGGATGCTTAGAGTTTTGAGTAGAATCTCTATATATAGAAAATGATGACTTTTATGTTTATTTTAATAATGATTTTGGTGATGACCCTCTATCTTACATAATTGTTATATCATATCTTGTTTGCTTCATCGTGATTTATTTATGTTTAGTTAAAGGTGTGTTTGGATTGTCGGTGAATAAAATTGATTCTAGAATAATTGAATTTGATATAATTGATTTTAATATAATTGAATTTAGTAGAATTAATTTATGATTGTATATATTTATGCAAAAGTGAGTTGAATAATAAGTTTTAGTGTAAAAATCATCCAGTATCAATTTTAGAGATAGAAACTACAAATTCTAGTTCCAAGTAGAATAAATTCTAGAAGCTGAATCAATTCTACTTTTGATAAATCAAACACCTCAAAATCATCCAGAATCAATTCTACATCTCTAGAATTGATTTTGGGACTTATAAAAGACAATCCAAACATGCATTAGGTAAAACGACATGTGATAGGTCTAGAGATCTTGTGTGGTAGAGATCTGAGTATCCATTAGAAGTTAGGATAATCCACACTTCTAAACATGACTTTTGTATGGACACAGTGTTTAAGTTTGTTGTATACTTTAAGTATATTAATTGTTAACTCTATCATTATTAAACTAGTCAAAGGTTCACTATTTAGTTGAATGTTTGTCATATGAAAAATGTGTTCCCTTTATGTTAGGTGATTGCTGGTTTTTATATGGCCTTCTAGACCTAAGTCTTTTATGCAAATTTATTTGTCATTATTATACACGTCGTATTGCCTTGTTGTAAGCAATAAAAGGAATTAAACCTCATGTTCCCTTGTCCGAGGTCGATCTTTTAAGGTTATTCAATGACTTAAATGCTTTGTGTGCACGTATAATGGGTACTCATCATAAGTGAATTGAATTCGGTTATGGGTTGGCCTTTTCGACCTGTTCCATTAACAGTGATTCGGCCTAGTCCTTTTTTGTGAATCGGGTTGTGTTACATTCGAGTCAGCCCAAATGCTTTTATGTGAAATATTAAAATGTACACAACCCCTCAAACTTCATTCCTATCGAGGATAGATGCTTTAGGGAGAGACTTGAATGTACATAGTCCCTCAAACATGAGATATGTAAGGAAGAGATGCTTTAGATGAGAGATTAGATTGTACACACTCTATTAAGCATGAGACTTATAGAGGCAGGGTGTTTTAGGGAGAGACCGAAGTGTGCACCATTTATGATATTTGGGGAACAAATGTCAATCACTTTGCAAGGGATGTACGAAGGTATCCCTATCATGTAGGGTTATATTTTTGTTTTTTTGGCCTTCCTACTCTTACTAGGGGTTTTGTTTTAATTATTACTTATTATCTTGAGACTCATATAGAAGTCGAATCACCATTAACTCAATATATCTAGCTTATTAATCTTAGGTATGGCCACTTTTTTGTCTTTCACTCACGCTCTTAAGTAAGTGTTACCTCTTCTCGGTCAAGGTCAATTCAAGTTTTTTCTTTTAAACAAAATATGAATGTGCTTCATGTTCAACTTTCTTTTCCTCCATTGTTGGTCATTCACTAGCCCTCACAAGTAAAATCTCAACTCCTTTATTATTTACTTAATCTTGATTATGGTTTTTATTTGTGAGTGTCATGTGTTTAGTAAAGTGTTTACTGTGAAATTTGGTAAATAAACGCTAGTCTTTTAAAAAGTTACTTCCTGTATCAACTAGATTGATCCTAGAACAATATGTGCGTGAAGTTTTTTAGAAGTTATATGGTTTTTATGTAAAGAACAATGATTTTGACGTAAACGAAATCTTAAAAGTACAAATGAAAGAAATAAAATGATGGTGAAAGTAATGTAAAGACTTCGACTATGAAAGAAACTGGAAATAAATGCAGAAATGTAACTTTAATATAAAATATGTTGCATTAGATGAAAATGGTGTTTGCATACATACATTGCACTCGATCAAACTTGTTTCTCACTTGGCTTAGATACTTTGAGTATATTGAGTTTTATACTAGATGTCACGCATACACACATATTTCTATCACTAAAATCCATATTTATAATAAAACCTAAATAATGATAATCAAAGGTTTTCTCTCCACTAAGCGACACATCTTCATTTGCATGTGTTTCGCTTCCCAATTTACTTCCATGTGTCTTTCAAATGCGGATAAGACTAAAAGGCAATTATTTAGTCTTACTTCAAAATCCAATTTCTTTACTCAAAATAACATTCATGTTACTCTAAAAATCACTAAGTCTCAAATGCTTCTGCGTACATAGAAACTTCGACACATTCTTTAGAATTATCGCATCGAACATTTCCAATTTATCTGTCGAAAACATCAATAACATCAACCAAATTTGTTTAAATGGTTTTCTCAATATTTTGTTGACATGCTGAGATTTGAAGTTTGTAAAAAAAAACAACTAAAAAATGCTCCAAAAAAATACCACTTTCGATCAAGGAAAGAAAAAGGTATTTTTTTTAACACCTCGAAGTGTGAATGCATTTGCCTTTTAAATATTTCGCATGATGTCAAAACTAGGATAAATATAGCTTTATGTATATTGAACGGTATCTGTGATTCATTATGTGCACCCTTGCATTAGGAATATTAGAATGTATCTAGAACATGTTTGGAAAACATTGCCGATAAGTATCATGCACTAAAATTATTTTTGTATAAAAATCAGTTGCATGTTTGGCACATTTGTTCTATACGTCGACACATGTGGGTCAATAATAAAGCTTGTAGGCTTTGTAAATATGTGTTGACATATACAACTTTTAGGTCGACACATGTGATCCATTTTTAAAGCATGTGGCTTTTATAACTTTGTGTCGACACATGATATACAACAGGTCGACACATGTGTCAACATGTGTCGACACAAGACTCATATGTGTTGATACATCCTATAACATTTCTTAAAAATTGCATTCTTTTTCAAACTTCTAGGTTTCCCTTTTACCTACTGTCATACCCCAAAATTTGCCCTCCATCTTCTCAAAGATATTTCCTACATCCATACTCAAGGATTCCTCAAGAGTTGATCAGACAAACTCTCTCCTAGACAATCAACCCAAACTAGGGTTTGGTATCTCTCAAGCCAAGATGGATTTCCAATATCTCCAATGGTCTTCATGCCTCCTCATATGCTTCAAAGATTCTCCATGTCAAGTTTCAAGCCTCACAAGTCAAGTTTCCTCAGACAATTGCTCAGATGGTTGAAAATCAGTTGTATTGGACAAAAAGTCAACTATAGTCAACATACAGTCAAAACTTCTGATTTTTGGTCAACATCCTCATTTTGAAGTTACATTCATCATTTGATCAAGGGTTGATCATGATTCATCAAGAAAACTCAAGATTTGCTCAAAAGTCAAACTTTCTAAATTAGGGTTTCTAGGTGAAAACTCAACTGAACTTTGACTGATCATAACTTTCTCATACTTTCTCAGAAATTTTTCCACCACCTCTTGTTTTGAAGGAAATTCAATTCTCTACAACTTCATGTCTCACAAGAATGTCCAAAAAATGCTTCATTTGAGAGGTATAGCTCAAAACATTACAGGTCATTTTCAAAGTCAACAAAAAGTCAACTTTTTGTTTTGAAGATATATTGAGCATGGTAACTCCAATTGAGATGAGACCAAAGACATTGGTTAGAGGACTCTTAGAGATTTCCAAAAAGTCCAAGTACACTCAAAAATGTGGAAAATTGAGCAAGTTACACCATTCACAAGTTGGGCAATTTTGGAAGTTGGGCAAGTTACACCATTCAAATCTTTTGCAAATGGGCCTACTTTTTCTTCATCCTAACTTGTTCCTCAAGCAATTAGGAATGTCCAAGCCCAATGCCACGAATTTTTGATTTATTTTTCTATTTAATTTGTAATTTATTTATTTAAATACAAATTAAATCTTAAAATAAATTATAAAATCAAAATTAATTGGAAGATTGATTTTTATTGCTTTCTTGTGATCCAATCAACCCATAAATGCCAGCAATTTCGAAATTGGATCAAATTTGGCAAGATTGGATTGAAATTGGACAAAATTTGAAAATTTGATTTCTTGAGAATATCAAAATTTGATTTCCATTGAATGTTGATCAATTCTTTCCAAAAACCATTCCAAATCCATCCAGTATAAATACATGATGCATACCTATCAAGAAAAAAGAAAAAATTGGCTCAGAAACCCTATTCTCAAAGTGAAAAAACCGAGTTCTTGAAGCAACTTGCAATCCTTGTTCCAGCTCGTTTCAATTGGTTTTGAGGATCCAAACACATTCCTTGATACCCCAGGAGTGATTCCAGACCTTTACTTTGCCAAAAAACATCAAGAATCAAGCAACCCGTGTTTGGTTTGTTCTTGAATTTTCAAATTTCGATTTCTCATATTCATGCATTATTAACTTGTTTTGATTGTTTGTTTGTGTTTAGAATCAAGTTTGCAAACTTTCTGGGTGCTTTAATTGAATTTCCATGGCCGGGAATGCATGACACCATTATTAGGGTTCCTGAACACGTTTTAGGGTTTTACGAAACAAGAAAAATTGGACCATGAGACCATGACCAATGAACTCGGAACGATGCTTGGAATCGAACCATGTATTTACAATGCATTTATATTACTTGTGCTTGATTTTCCATGTAGCCAGGGCCTTTAGCGTCGAAGAAAAGCCGACGCAAGCTTTTGAAAATTCAAATTGGAGAAGACGAAGTCTGGCGCGAGTTCGTGGCAATAGGAGGACGACGCGTGCTTGTATTTCACTCGTTCCAGTTTTCAAACACAGATGCACACATGACATAGCGGTCAGCACGTTGGATCTCAAGGTTTGAAGGCCAGGACGCGAGTTCGAACCATGCCAAGGTCAACTCTGGTTTCTTTTTTCACAAACTCAATATTTTCCATATTTTTCATATTTTTTCAATATTTTGCATTATTTTAATTTCTTTTCACATTTTTATTTCTGCATTAAAAAAATTACTAAAAATATTTTCTTTTTGCATTTATATTCTAAAAATCTTTATTTAATTTAATAAATTAAAAAATATAATTTTTGCATGCATATTTATTTTATTTATAATTTAGCATTTAAATCATTATAAATTGCATTTTAATTATTAAATCTTTTCCAAAAAATCCCAAAAAATTATTTTAGCTTATTTATCTTATTTCCAGCATATATTAATTTTCTCATATTAAAATTTGCATTTTTCTAACATTTTTTCTCTTGTTCGATTCATATTGCATTTTCCGATCTCTCGTTCTTTCACAGGTTGCTCCGATTCGGACGTTTTCTTTTTATCGTTCTATTTTTCCAATAATGTAATTGCTCATGGGTTGTAATAGTTTAATCTAGGACTTTATTTTCATAAGTTTAAATTATGTATACCCAAAGCCATGTAATAGCGTAGGTTTATCTTTCCGCACTTTACATTCCGCATTTTACTTTCCGCACCCTTATCAATTGCTAGTAATTAGGCGTGTATGGCAAGATAATAATTGGACATAGCTCACACTAATTTCAAGATAATGTATTCTGAATTCAACACACTTCTCTCACACATGCACCCCTTAGGGTAATTCTCTCTCGTTGCCTTTACGAATTCAAATGGTCATGTCCCTCGAACGTAGAGGTATTCTAGCACCGTTGTCTTCCAAACAAATCATCATAGTCCCTTGATACAAAGATCATAAGACCCACGATGTCGCCTCCGAATACATGATCTTGACCCTCGATTGTCGCCTCGAAAATGATGATAGTCCTTCGAATATGCTAGGATACTTCCTACAAGTTGCTTTCTATGACCATCCGATGTCCCCGAATGTCCGCTTACATCCAACGAATGGAGCTACCTACTAACTAATGGTATGGCTAGCGCTATTCTAAAGGAATGTAGAAGTACAACAAAGCGACCAATTCGGTGGGTAAATAAAGTCTTTTAGTTGCTCGCTCTACCAAATGCTTTTCACATCACACTCTTTTCAAAGTTCAAAATCTTTCCAAAAACAAAACATTTAGAACACTTTGTATACACTCCTACATGAGTCATTACAAAGTCAAAGCGAAATGCCTTTTTCAAAACATCTTTGTCAAACACCAGCAATTTAAAAAGGTGATCTAGAGCAACTAAGAGCCGTAGATAACTACGGATGGAAAGGGTGCTAATACCTTCCCTTTTCATAACCATTCTCCCGAACTCGAATCTAACGAAGGTCTTTTACATTACTTTTACCTTCCCTTAATTGGATAAAAATAAAAGTCGGTGGCGACTCTTGCTATCCGCATTTGGATACAAAATCCTACAAAGTCGGTTCACCGTATCCGCTGGCGACTCTGTGAGACACACTAAAAGAGAGTTGCCTTAGGGATTTTTAGATCATTTTTGCTTTTGTTTGACTTGTATGCTTTATCTTTGAGGGTTGTTTGGGTGTTATATTGTTGGGGATCCTACACGGATCGGGTTTCCTTTTAGGTAAGTAGCATTAGATCATCGCGACCGCTGGGCGTATAACTAAGCGGTCAACATGATGGCTACGTTAGCGTGACACTTTGGTTGTCCGATACTCTTCATTCCCAAGTTGAAGATAGTATTTGGCTTCTGCGTGGTGTCATCGCTAACTAAACTTTTAGAACCTTAATTGACCCATCTTGGCCATTAGAAGGTAGTGAGATGGCGGCTTTGGTGTAGACCGAGGTTGGTTGATACTCGATGCTACGCTCATTGAGATTAGACTTTTGGGACATTTTCGATCGACCACTTGGCGTCGTATTGAAATAAGCGCCTCGAGAAAGATCGTGATATGAGATTCCTAGAACCGGTTACTATTATAGGACGGGATGAACCAACTCAAACTTTTGGTGGGGTAATCACCTATACCTCATGCAAGCCTTAAATTGTGTGAATTGTTTGTGTGTGCCAAACATGACATCATGACATCATTTGCATTGCATATCATTTCTAACTATTTCAAGGACCTAGGGATTTATCTTTGCTCTGTTTTGTAGGGATTATGGCTTCTAGAAAGACTATCCGAATCAACTTCATGGGTATCCTTCTCAACTCAAAATTGGTTTGAAATTCCGATGCCTCAGTTCATCAAAAGACATGGTTATCTACTTGATTTGGTTATCTCGGTTTGAAGAAGATATGATGCATGTCCTATTCGAGTTCTTTGATCCGAAACACCATTGCTTCACATTTCCCGATTATCAATTGGTTCCTACCTTAGAAGAGTTCTCTAAGCTACTCAGGATACCTATTCTTGACCAAATGTCATTCACCGGTTTAGAAAAGGTTCCTAAGTATGAAGACATCGCATCCGCTTTACACCTTAAGCGCTCAGACATTGAAGCCAATTGGGAAACTAGAAGTGGAGTTAAGGGTTTACTTTCCAAGTTCTTAATCAAGAAAGCCCGAGAATTCCTCAAAGTTATGAGTTTCCATGCATTCGAAGACATTGTGGCCTTGCTAATTTATGGTTTGGTGCTATTCCCTAACTCGGATCAATTCATAGATGTCAATGCCATCAAGTTGTTTCTTACCATGATTGCCTACTTTACTTGGAGACATCCTACATTCTCTCCACACCGTACTACTAGCGACAAGGAACTCTCATGTGTTGTATCCGTTACTTTCAAGGTGGTTTATTTCACCTTCCTCCATCGTTTTGAAGAATGAACAAAGGTTGAGATGGTCTCAAAGATTAATGTCACTCTCTCATTCAGACATCCGTTGGAATCTTTTCTCTCAAAAGGATTTCACATTCATTGAGCGTTGTGGAGAATTCCCTAATGTACCACTCCTTGGTATAAGGGGAGGTATTACTTGACCCTTCCTTAGCTCTCGTCGGTTTGGTTTTGCAGAAGAGATGGTCCACATGATATGCTTCTCAAGATATTGTGTTCGATTACGATCATGATCTCGAATTACAAGCGAAGGTTTATACATGCTTGGGGCATGGTAAAAAAGATTGATACCAAGACTTTGGGGCACCCGAACTCCATTCCTTGGGAACTTTACCTCAAATGGGTGCGAGCTCGAGCTCAAAACCTCATGATGCCATTCACTTTGTTTTACCGGTAATTATGGAACTGTGGCTATAGGTGGCGTACCCTATCTTGTTCTCCATCGACATGCCTCTGATTTTGAAGACTTGAAGAGATCACGGATTCGACTTAAAGAAGAGGGATACCTTTGAAGCTCGTGTTATGCAAGTGAGAAGAAAGTTCTAGAGTTGACCAAGCTACTTCATGAGGAGGCGAAACATCAGCCTACATCGGCACCAAGAGGAAGCGCCCATGGGAGACTTAGAGCTTTAGGATGTTTATGTTTTCTTTTATTGCTTTGAACTATCTCTTGTACTTAAAAGAAAAAGAATAATGAGAAGTACTAATAAATGTTTGTTCATTGCTTGTCTAACAAATTTAAATCTCTTAGGTCCTTGAAAACATTGCATTGCATTCGCATAAACATTGCATATCATAGCATAACATTGCATCACGGTACATTGGAGATTGGTTTTCTCATTTGCTCGCTATTTATTTTAGCGAAATGGCTCTTGAGCAGTATCAAAGATCTCCATGCTCGAGAATGCTCGGTTTTGATGTTCACCAACTTGGTCAAGGCCAAGAAGATCAAGCTCATCAACAAGAAGAAGAAGGTTGTTGGTCTCCTCAACATGGGTAGACATTTCAAAGGTGGTCCAAAGTGGTCGGTCGGATCGAGCTCTCAGAAGGAAGTGTCCATACAGGGGTACCAAGGGTGATGAAGGTGATCGTGAGCCAAAGAAAGGAGGAGAGGATCACTCGATTATAGCCAACACTCGATGAAGATGACAAGTACAAACAACTTGAAGACCGTCGAATCTTGTGGAAAACTTGAAAATGTCGGGCTGAATTTTGATGATCGAGTCTAGTCCACAGTGTTATGATTCCTCCCAATTCAAAGTTCAACTTTTGCCAAGTATGATGGCATGTCTTGCCCTGCATTTGAAGTCCTATGTCCGGAAGATCAATCCCTTGATGGAAAGTTGTGGATGCACTATTTTCAAGAGTTTATCAGGACCCGGTTGGAATGGTACTATCGGCTAGAGAATGGCCGTATCCGTACTTGGGTGATTTGGTGATGCTTTCTATAGTATGGTACAATCTTGAGTTGGCCGCATGCAACTACAAAGCATGTCTATGGGTCGTGACGAGAAGTTCAAGGGTATGCTCGAAATAGAGATCTAGCGGTGAGTTCAACCACCCTTGTCGATAGGAGTTGGTTGATATGTTTATGGGAACAGCGGGCCCATTCTTGATCATTTGATTGGAAATTCTTCATCCGGATTCACCGTGATATTGACGGCGCATTGTGGTATCAAAGTGGAAAGATTCGGTAGAGACATCTTCAAATCTGCGAAGAGATCTTTTGGTGCTAAGAAAGAAAATTGTGTATGGTCGGAAAAGCCGAGCCAAGACCGGCCGTGCTCAATCGTGGGGCGATTGTGATCTCGATCCTACATCGGCCAACCTCGGTGAGACAGCGTAACGAGCAGCGCGACGAGGCAGTTCTGAGATCAACATGCCATTGTCATAAGCCTTGCAACACATGTTGAAAGCGGTGATTACCTTGAGGATCCTCCGGAATGTCAACACTTCCTCTCCAGTACAATCCTAATGCTAAGTGTGCTTACCATTCCAATAGCCAGACACGACAACGACAATTGTTGGGCTCTGAAGAACAAGATTCAAGATATGATTGAAGCTAAGCAGTTGAATTTGATCCTCTGTTGAGACTCGAATGTGATCACGCCTATGCCTAACCATGACAAGAGTTCCAATCTTTGTTGGTGGCGATACTTATGTTTTCAACATAGATGACTTGACCATTCCTCGATGTTAAGAAGAATTTGTTGCAAGCCGATGTCAATCCGGGATGCCCGGAGAATTGTCGTTGGTGCTAATGCACTTTGATGGTTGTGCTTGGTTGAGAAGGCGTGTTTAGTGTATGATGGACAACCGTGAGATACTATTTACGAAACCACATGCGCGTGTGAAGAAATGTCTAAGTTGAAGATTGACAATGCGAAAGCTGTACCATCGTGTGGGATACCTTGGGGCGCCAAGTGGAAAGTATGATTACATGGTGAAGTACAGTTCTAAGAGCTACAAGATTCCTATTGAAGATGTTAAAGGCGGGGATGGGGTGACAATTTCCCAGAAGATTATGCCGATATTAACACTATAAGGTTTCCTCTGGCGATCCATGCCCGGTGGCACATCTCATTATCACTTCTCGAGACACTGTTCCATATTCCTCGACAAGGCTATCCCTTGGAATTATGGGTGATGTTTACTATCATGGCATCAAGCAAGACCCTCGACTATTGAAGATCTTCTTGCTTGAAGTTTCTATTCGACATCGACAACATCACGGATCGATAAGGTGACGAGCAGGAAGGGTATTCTCTCGAGATCTCTCCTCCAAAAGACAACTGCGACTCATTTCGCATTCCAACTACTCAATCAATATCGACTAGAGGGAAAGAATCGGTGGCTCATCACCTTTCAACGGAAGTACCAAAGGAAGTTCGAAGACACCTCGAATGAGAAATGGAGAAATGCGAAGATCATCAAGAAGAGTGATTACAATGTTGTGGAGCAGTTAGGAGACTCAGTCCAAGATTTCCATGCTCGCTTTGCTCTTGTGCTCCGAGGCTCATGCTAACGCCTTGGTAAAGTTTCTGAAGAATGCTCACGTACCACAAGACACTACTACTGATCAATTCGAAGTTTGTATTGCTAGCACGCCAACAACGGCCTAGGCTTCTCGATCTTGATTTGACTCTGCAGGAAGAAACACAACAAAGCCTTGCATCTACATTGAATGCAAGTACTACCACATCTCATGTTTTGGTTGATATCGGTTACGCTCGAATATCCTACCAAAGATTGCTTTTGATCGGCTTGATGTCGAAGGGTTGGGTCTGAGACCCAGTGACATTATTGTGAGAGCTTTTGATGGTTCTAGGCGAGCGATGCTTGGAAGCTCATTACACTGTTAAAGTCGGTTCCCGGACTTTTGATTCCACTTTCTTCGTCATGGACATCCGTCGACTACTCTTACTACTTGGGCCCTTGGATACATGGGGCGGTATTACTTCTTTGCATCGCCGAAGTATCCGGTGAAAGGAAGGTTGTCACGGTATGTGGTGAAGAAGAGTATATGGTCGATCATCTACAATCGTTAGTTATCTTGAGATGGAGGGTGAATTCTTGAGACTCTGTCAAGCTTTTGAAACAATACCAGTCATACTGTTGACTCTCTGTCACTCTGAAGTTACACAAGCTCCGCCTAGGATGGCCTCGTGAAGGCTCAGCTCTGTTGAACAAGGAGGTAGCCTTTGGGGTCAGCTCACGATCTTCCTTTCAAATTGGTTTAGGCTTCACTATCGAGGTCGAGAAGATGATCACGCATGCGTCTGACCAACTTTTTCATCGATCAGTGGAATCCATGCTATAGAAGACAATGACAACGACTTGACATCGCAAGTGGATCTTAACTCGGATAGAGGGCTCGCAATTGGAAGACCAGGCGTCATACCAATCTCCTTTAGCCGGAGTAATTGCTCTTGTTTTGTTTTGCTTTTCGTGTTTCTTTATGTTTTGAACAATAAACTTTGAAAGCCTAGTGCCTTGGCATCATGGCTCGTTCACGAGGTTATTATCTGTCGTTTGCGTATTTTCATTCAATAAATCGTTGGACTTTTGCATTCAATTGTTTGTTTTCTTTCTTTTGCTTTATCACCCCAAAAGCTATGTGTTCTTACACACACGTGATACTGCGAATCACTCGAATCTAGTTAATATGACTATGCTAGTGCTAAATATGACTTGATAATCCGATCTACCAAGCGAAGGCGAAAGTGAGGAAGATTGTGAAGTGCCGGAGAACTTGCGGGCTCTACAAGAAGAAGCGAGTTATCTGACCACGAAGAGCAAGTTGAGGTTGTGAATTTGGAGTCTTGACGAAGGCAGAAAAGAGATCAAGATAGGAGCGGGTCTTGAGAGCAGTGTTAAAGAAAGGTTGGTTCGGATGCTACGAGATTATGTTGAGGTTTTGCTTGGTCATCATACGACATGCAGGGTTTAGACATTGATATCGTGGTACGATTGCTTGACAAAGAAGGTTTTCTCGATGAAGCGAAGGTTAAATCGTATCGTCACGAGATGTCGAGAGAAAATCAAAGTTGAAGTTATAAACGATTCAACGCGGTTTCTAGTTACTTCCTATCCGTGGGTTGCTAATGTGGTACCGTAAGAAGGATGGCAAAGCGAATGTGTGGATTACGGAGATCGAACAAAGCGAGTCAGAAGGCGATTTCCCACTTCCTCATATTGATGTTACGGTTGACAATACCGCTCGGCATAAGGTTTTCTCCTTCATGGATGGTTTCTCCGGTTACAATCGATTAAAATGGCTCACGAAGACATGGAAGACTACTTTCGTTACGGTGGGGCACTACGCTACAAGGTTATGCCGTTCGGATTGAAAAGCGGGTGCCACTTATCGGTGCTATGGTGACATTGTTTCATGACATGATTCATCACGAGATGAGGTCTCGTCGATGACATGATAGCTCGATCCGGGTGAAGAAGAACATCTTGATCATCTACAAAAGCTGTTTGATAGGTTGAAGAATGCAGTTGAGACTAAATCCTAACAAGTGCACCTTTGAGTCGGATCCGGAAAACTCCTAGGGTTTGTTGTCGGAAAAGGTATTGAGGTTGACCTACGAAGGTTAAAGCTATTCAAGAGATGCGGCTCCCGCAGAAGGAAGTCGGAGGTTTCTTGGGCCGATTGAACTACATTGCAGTTCATTGCACATAGCGCTACTTACGAGCCAATCTTCAAGTTACTAAAGAAAGATCAAGTAATGGAATGGAATAGCGATTGCGGATCGCTTTTGACAAAATCAAGGAGTACCTGAATCCTCTATCACGATGCTTCGAAGGAAGACCTCTTATCATGTACTTACGGTGTTAGAGAATTCAATGGGGTGTGTGTTGGGGCAACATGGCGAGTGCAGTCGAAAAGAGCATGCAATATACTACCTTAGCAAAAGTTTACCATTGTGAAACAAGATACTCCGACTTGAGAAAACTTACAGCGCTTTGGCTTGTTGCCGACTAAGGCAGTATATGTTGACTCACACTACCTTGTTGATTTCAAGATAGATCCGATAAAATACATCTTTGAAAACCGCCTCTCGGGAAGAATAGCAAGATGGCAAATGATCTTGACCAAATATGACATCGGTACACTTCTCGAGCGATCAAAGGAAGTGTAGTGGCGATCATTTAGCTCATCAAGCCGTAGATGACTATCGATCTATGCGATTCAATTTCGGATGAAGATGTTCTACTAATTCTGATTGTGAAGAACCGGGCCGGACGAAGGACACGAACAAGGATCCCGATGGACCATGGTTTTGATGGAGCCTCAAGCTTGGCAATGGCATTGGTGCCATCATCACATCCCTGCGGGACATACTCCTTTCACCGCAGATTGTGTTTGATTGCACTAACAACATGGCGATCAGGCGTGCATCATGGGTCTTAAAGCTGCTATTGACTTAAGAATCAAGTTCTTACAAGTGTATGGAGACTCGGCTTTGGTGATCGGTCGAGATTAAGGCGAGTGGGATCGAAGCATCTAATCTCATTCCGTATCGAGCATGTTACGAGTTTGATCCCTACTTGAAGGGTTTTGATCACATTCCACGAGAAGAGAATCGTTGGGGCGCATTGGCTACTATGTCATCTATGTTCAAGGTCGGATGGGACAACGAGGCTCCCGGATCATCATTGAGAAGATCGACGAACCGGCGTATTGTTATGAGCTTGATCGGAAGAAACCTTGGTACTATGGCGTGAAGAGGTATCTTGAGACTCGGGAATATCCAGAGGCATCATCAATGATAAAGTTCTTGAGAAGGTTTGCATCCAAGTTCTTCCTCGAACGACATCTTATACAAGCGCAACCACGACTTGTGCTTACTCATTGTATGTAGACGAAAGCGACAATGCGTATCATGGAAGAGTTACGAGGCGAATTTGGTACCACTCCGGTGGACACACCATGGCTAAGAAGATTTTGAGAACAGGTTACTATTGGTCTACCATGGAAGGCGATTGTCACCTTCGCTCGATCTTGTCACAAATGCGGTTATGCCGACAAAGTGCATACCTCCGTACCTCACGAATGTCCTAACTGCTCCTTGGCCTTTGCGATGTGGGGCATTGACATGATCGGAGAGATTAAGCCCGACTTCTAATGGACATCGTTTCATCCTTGTGGCAATTGACTATTTCACCAAGTGGGTAGAAGCGACCTCGTTAGCATCATTACCAAGAATGTTGTGGCTCGATTCATCAAGCATAACCTTATCATCGGTATGGCACCCCGAAAGGATTATCACGATAACGGTTCCAATCTCAACAATAAGATGATCACCGAACTCGCGCGATTCAAGATCAAGCATCACAATTCATCTCCTTATCGGCCTAAGATGAATGGCGCGATGGAAGCCGCCAATAAGAACATTAAGAAGATTATCAGAAGATGGCGGTGACTTACAAAGATTGGCATGAGATGTTACCATTTGCTCTTCATGGTTATCGCTTTCTACGACCATCAGGGCAACCCCTCTCTCGTATCGGTATGGAAGCCGTCTTACCCATCGAGGTTCGGATACCCTCGACGAGTCCTCGAGGCCGAGTTAGGCGAAGGCGATTGGGTTCGAGACTCGGCTTGACCGGATCAACTTGATTGACGAGCGACTCGCATCTATCGCCATGGACAGTTATCGAAGCGAATGATCGAGCATTTAACAAGAAGGTCAAACACCGAGTCTACGGTCGGTGATCTAGTAGTCAAGTGCATCATTCTCCACAAGGTGATCGGGCAAATGGACTCCACCTACGAGGGACCGTTTGTAGTCAAGGCAGTTTTCCGGAACTATGATACTTAGCACCATGGATGGTGAAGATTTCCCACACCACGTGAGCAGACATAGTCAAAAATACTACGCATAAAGAGACCGCTAGGTCGGCGAACCTAGGCAAAAATAAGGGCATCTGGCGAACCAAAGGTTCGGGCAAAGTTAAGGATATATACAAAACATGTACACCAGTCGAAAACACGAAAAGGCGGCTTGGGCAAAAAGGTATCGGTGGCGAAAACCCAAGGCGGTCTAGGCAAAGTTAGGGATTTAAGCGTACGACTATGTCTCTTCGAGATCATTTGCTTCGAGACTACTATCAGCATTCAAGATTCAAATGGCGAAGATCAGCCTACTCACTTTCTACCGACAGTAAGGGGATGAGATAGTCGAAATATGTGAGTACTAGCATAGTTGAAACTTAATGAGATTGTTTCCGCATACCTTTTTACCTTTCTTGTGCACAAACTACTTGGCCATATGCCACCTTTCAAATAAATACAGCTTCTTTCTCTTTACAATTTCTGTTGTTGTTATTTGCAATAAGTCCAACGTTTGCTTTGAGTGACTATACGCATTTGACAATAAAAATCTAATCACAAACATACGAAAAGTGAACATACAATAGTACTTGCTACAGGTTCCAGGAATTGGGATGACGAAAGTCAACAAATAGTTCCCCGAGCATAAAGGTGTCACAACACACCTTCCCGGTGAGTATAAGGAATCCTGACAGCAATTCCACTCAATCGAGCAACGTTACATCGGTCTCTAAACAATAACACTTCATCCCCGGATATTTCTCAATCCTCCCCTTCTCCCGGCGGTATCGGACTCAAACTTGGTCGATAGTGCATCGAAGGAAGCATACACCTTTATTCCCCCGGAGATTACAACGGACTCGGACTCTTCAAGCCGGTCTCTCGCAACTATCAAGCTCTCCGTGAGATCTTCACTCGAAATCCCGATGAGCACCTCTAAATTTCCTCGGCGGGATCTACATACAAGGTCTTCGGATCGCCTCCGGACTCTCCTCGGCGGGTCTATATGAGATCTCCGACAACTAGCCTCTCAAATCTCTACTTTCCTCAACAATGTCGCGCCCAAGACTTGGTCGGATAGTGCATCGGAGGAATCCGGGATATCTTTCTTCTCCTTCAAAGCGGGGTTCTCACCTACTCGATTCCCAGTCGAAATCTTCAAGCAGAATATCCGCATCTTCTTCAAGATGGATATGTTTTGAAATATCACAACATCTATCATCCATACATTTCTCATAAAGTCATAATTCATGCATATGTCATTCATATACACATCATGCATCATACTTTGCATAAAACTAACGAATATTCTATCAAAGTTTCTCTTGTTTTCTCCAAAGCAGTGATCACGCGCAACGGTCGAGTTAAGCCCACCGGCGGAAAACTATCGAAAGACCTCCCTCGTTGTCCTCACGGTGGTCCGAGGATTAAGCCCGAAGCGGAAAACTATCGAAAGACCACCTCTAGTTATCCTCCGATGTGCAATGGATCAAACACCGATGCACGAAGCTATCCACTCTTTTGCCAACTCTGATCTCCTCGGAGTAATCAACACGAAGATTTATTACGATTCCTTATTATCAACAAACTCACAGTCAGCGTCGACTCGGTTGCCTTGGATGGCATCTTAAGCCCATCTTCCCCCCTTCCAAAAACATTTACAGAGTCTAACGTACGACTCACTCCCCAGCATCGACCTTTCCAGATGGCATCTTAAGCCCATCTCCGTCAGCCCTCCTATTTAACGACTCAGAGTCTAACGTCGACTCGTTCCTCGTGAAGTCTCAACTTCTCCAAATGGCATCGTAAGCCCATTCCGCATCATCCAACGGTGTGCAAATTTTGGTGTACTCGGTGTTCGATCATCTTCACCTCCGGTCACGAAGACAAGCGTGTCAATCTAACCCTTCCGGTACAAGAAGATTGAGCAGGCGTGTCATACCCCAAAATTTGCCCTCCATCTTCTCAAAGATATTTCCTACATCCATACTCAAGGTTCCTCGAGAGTTGATCGGACAAACTCTCTCCAATCAAACCCAAACTAGGGTTTGGTATCTCTCAAGCCAAGATGGATTTCCAATATCTCCAATGGTCTTCATGCCTCCTCATATGCTTCAAAGATTCTCCATGTCAAGTTTCAAGCCTCACAAGTCAAGTTTCCTCGACAATTGCTCGGATGGTTGAAAATTAGTTGTATTGGACAAAAGTCAACTATGGTCAACATACTGTCAAAACTTGATTTTGGTCAACATCCTCATTTTGAAGTTACATTCATCATTTGATCAAGGGTTGATCATGATTCATCAAGAAAACTCAAGATTTGCTCAAAAGTCAAACTTTCTAAATTAGGGTTTCTAGGTGAAAAGTCAATGAACTTTGGTGATCATAACTTTCTCATACTTTCTCGAAATTTTTCCACCACCTCTTGTTTTGAAGGAAATTCAATTCTCTACAACTTCATGTCTCACAAGAATGTCCAAAAATGCTTCATTTGAGAGGTATAGCTCAAAACATTCTGGTCATTTTCAAAGTCAACAAAAGTCAACTTTTGTTTTGAAGATATATTGAGCATGGTAACTCCAATTGAGATGAGACCAAAGACATTGGTTAGAGGACTCTTAGAGATTTCCAAAAAGTCCAAGTACACTCAAAAATGTGGAAAATTGAGCAAGTTACACCATTCACAAGTTGGGCAATTTTGGAAGTTGGGCAAGTTACACCATTCAAATCTTTTGCAAATGGGCCTACTTTTTCTTCATCCTAACTTGTTCCTCAAGCAATTAGGAATGTCCAAGCCCAATGCCACGAATTTTTGATTTATTTTTCTATTTAATTTGTAATTTATTTATTTAAATACAAATTAAATCTTAAAATAAATTATAAAATCAAAATTAATTGGAAGATTGATTTTTATTGCTTTCTTGTGATCCAATCAACCCATAAATGCCAGCAATTTCGAAATTGGATCAAATTTGGCAAGATTGGATTGAAATTGGACAAAATTTGAAAATTTGATTTCTTGAGAATATCAAAATTTGATTTCCATTGAATGTTGATCAATTCTTTCCAAAAACCATTCCAAATCCATCCAGTATAAATACATGATGCATACCTATCAAGAAAAAAGAAAAAATTGGCTCAGAAACCCTATTCTCAAAGTGAAAAAACCGAGTTCTTGAAGCAACTTGCAATCCTTGTTCCAGCTCGTTTCAATTGGTTTTGAGGATCCAAACACATTCCTTGATACCCCAGGAGTGATTCCAGACCTTTACTTTGCCAAAAAACATCAAGAATCAAGCAACCCGTGTTTGGTTTGTTCTTGAATTTTCAAATTTCGATTTCTCATATTCATGCATTATTAACTTGTTTTGATTGTTTGTTTGTGTTTAGAATCAAGTTTGCAAACTTTCTGGGTGCTTTAATTGAATTTCCATGGCCGGGAATGCATGACACCATTATTAGGGTTCCTGAACACGTTTTAGGGTTTTACGAAACAAGAAAAATTGGACCATGAGACCATGACCAATGAACTCGGAACGATGCTTGGAATCGAACCATGTATTTACAATGCATTTATATTACTTGTGCTTGATTTTCCATGTAGCCAGGGCCTTTAGCGTCGAAGAAAAGCCGACGCAAGCTTTTGAAAATTCAAATTGGAGAAGACGAAGTCTGGCGCGAGTTCGTGGCAATAGGAGGACGACGCGTGCTTGTATTTCACTCGTTCCAGTTTTCAAACACAGATGCACACATGGCGTAGCGGTCAGCGCGCGTTGGATCTCAAGGTTTGAAGGCCGGGACGCGAGTTCGAACCATGCCAAGGCCAACTCTGGTTTCTTTTTTCACAAACTCAATATTTTCCATATTTTTCATATTTTTTCAATATTTTGCATTATTTTAATTTCTTTTCACATTTTTATTTCTGCATTAAAAAAATTACTAAAAATATTTTCTTTTTGCATTTATATTCTAAAAATCTTTATTTAATTTAATAAATTAAAAAATATAATTTTTGCATGCATATTTATTTTATTTATAATTTAGCATTTAAATCATTATAAATTGCATTTTAATTATTAAATCTTTTCCAAAAAATCCCAAAAAATTATTTTAGCTTATTTATCTTATTTCCAGCATATATTAATTTTCTCATATTAAAATTTGCATTTTTCTAACATTTTTTCTCTTGTTCGATTCATATTGCATTTTCCGATCTCTCGTTCTTTCACAGGTTGCTCCGATTCGGACGTTTTCTTTTTATCGTTCTATTTTTCCAATAATGTAATTGCTCATGGGTTGTAATAGTTTAATCTAGGACTTTATTTTCCGCAAGTTTAAATTATGTATCTGCCCCAAAGCCATGTAATAGCGTAGGTTTATCTTTCCGCACTTTACATTCCGCATTTTACTTTCCGCACCCTTATCAATTGCTAGTAATTAGGCGTGTATGGCAAGATAATAATTGGACATAGCTCACACTAATTTCAAGATAATGTATTCTGAATTCAACACACTTCTCTCACACATGCACCCCTTAGGGTAATTCTCTCTCGTTGCCTTTACGAATTCAAATGGTCATGTCCTCGAGCGTATATTCTAGCACCGTTGCCTTCAAACAAATCATCATAGTCCCTTCGATACAAAGATCATAAGACCCACGATGTCGCCTCCGAATACATGATCTTGACCCTCGATTGTCGCCTCGAAAATGATGATAGTCCTTCGAATATGCTAGGATACTTCCTACAAGTTGCTTTCTATGACCATCCGATGTCCCTTCGAATGTCCGCTTACATCCAGCGAATGGAGCTACCTACTAACTAATGGTATGGCTAGCGCTATTCTAAAGGAATGTAGAAGTACAACAAAGCGACCAATTCGGTGGGTAAATAAAGTCTTTTAGTTGCTCTACCAAATGCTTTTCACATCACACTCTTTTCAAAGTTCAAAATCTTTCCAAAACAAAACATTTCCGAACACTTTGTATACACTCCTACATGAGTCATTACAAAGTCAAAGCGAAATGCCTTTTTTTCAAAACATCTTTGTCAAACACACAGAAAGCAATTTAAAAAAGGTGATCTAGAGCAACTAAGAGCCCGTAGATAACTACGGATGGAAAGGGGTGCTAATACCTTCCCTTTTCATAACCATTCTCCCGAACTCAGAATCTAACGAAGGTCTTTTTCTGTTACTTTTACCTTCCCTTAATTGGATAAAAATAAAAGTCGGTGGCGACTCTTGCTATCCGCACATTTGGATACAAAAATCCTACAAAGTCAGTTCACCGTATCACACCTACAACTTCCACATCTATATATACTTCATACATGCATCATTTTTAGGTTGATGAAACTATAAATATATACAAAAATTTCTCTTCAACTTTAACATTTCATATATGCATACGCATAAAGAAAGTAGACATAATTATTCATTGTTTGGATGCCATATAGACTTGTGTTGATAACATTCAATTTTGATTGGTTGTAACCTAAGTTGGGTGAAGAATGTTTGGGGGTTTCATCAGAAAAACTATGAGGGTTTTTCTCCCAAGATCAAAGTGTGGATTTTGGGGTTTTGACAAGATTTTGCAAATATTGGATTTGATCAAGTGAAATCTTTGAAGAATGAGAGGTTCCTACAAAGGAGTAGCGCGAGACGATGAATCGTTTGGAAATATTGGGATACAATAATTCACAATTTGGATACGCTCGAGTGAGAGATTTGAGATACATATATTCTTGAAAATGAGTAGCGCGAGACGGTGGATAATATTGGTATTGTTGGATGACTTGATCAAACTCATATTAAGAAAATATAAAATTGATAGGATCAACATCAAACATAGGGTTTGTACGGTTGGATTGCTATATTTCAATTATTATTATGTTAAAGTTCACTTGGAAGCTTCTCAAAATTGACTTGGTTAGAGCAGAATAAGGCATGATTCTCTTTGATGAAGACTTGAATAACTTCATTGAAGTTTAAGGATGCTTCAATAATGCTCAATTTGATCCGTGAGAAAGGATTGGCATGAAAATGAATCTTACAAATTCAGAGTTTAAATGGGATCTGAACAGGGCTAATTTTGTTATCAAAAGCTTGGGAAAAAGAGCGAGGAATAATCCTCTAATTATAAGAGAATGATTTGTGAGCTCACACATGCAAGAAGGATCAAGAATGGGTGAATTCGTGTGAAGTTGCAACCATGAAGAGTGTGACTTGTAATTGCTCAAAACTCAGCCAAAACTTGTGTTTCAAGGCTTAAACCGACTTTAGCAACTTTGTTAAACATGTTTAAGTGGAAACACACATCAATTTGATCATTAGAAGCCATATTAACCAATTTGCAATCTGACTAGAAGTGGAAAATCATTTTCAAGGTGTCATCTTCAAATTCATGTTGCAACTCGCTCATGAGGCTTTATGGTCTCATTCTTGGTGCATTTGAAAGACCTCATCAAAATCTTTAAAATGTGCTAAGAAAGTATTCATTGGTCACTAGATCTAATAGTTGTGTCCATTTGAAATCGTGATAAACTAACTGCCTTTTGATACTTTAGAAAAATTCTAAGTATGGAGCTTTATAGTGACCTATGATGTTCTTCAAACTTACATGAGCTTACACTAAGAATTAGGTCTTGATCATTGAAGATGAAATAAATTAGACTCTTTAAATGGAATCACGAAATTAATATCACTAAAAAATCATAAAATTAAGTGATTTATGTTCCTTGGAAGCTGCTGAAAATTTCTTGAGAAATCCACAAATGACCTATAATGTTTCATTGAATTCCATAACTTTCCACATTTTTTTAGATCTTGATCTTTGAATCAAATTTATAGTAGACATCTTAAAGTTTATTATGGTAAAAGAATGATCTCAAGGAGATAAAAATTGACCAAGTTATGATCTCTTGAAGTCAAGTCAAAGATTTCAATGGCTTATTCAAAGGACTTGTAATCTTTTCAAACTTTTGATGATTCTCCAAGCACATTTGGCTCTTATCATGTGAAGAAAAGTTGTTGGAAATGATGAGAAGATTACGTAGAAAAAAGAATCACTTTAAAATATTGAAAATTGAAAGAATTTGTCACTTGTGTCCTTAGAATCAAGGACTTGCCAAAATAGGTCAAACTACTTGGATCAACTTTGAATCTTTTGAATCTTTCTTACAAATTAATACATTATGAATCATATTAGACCTTGAAATGATGGTTTCTTGAAGTACATGTGATGATAATGCTTATATCTTAATACAATCCCTCAAGAAGTTGGAACCCTACCCTTACCTTAGATTGATGGTTCCCAAGCTTCAATAATAAATTCTCTTTCCCTAACTCTTGGTGCACTATTCTCCTATTCTATTCTTTTTCGTTCTACGAATAGACACAACAAATTCCCCTTTTCCTTGTTTCACTAGTTTGATCCTTAGACCCCTAGTATCATGTTCCTTCTTTATCCTTACTAAACCCTTTGATAACTACCACTTTACCCTCTTTATTAACATAATCATTTAATACTAAATAATAATTATTCTAATATATTCTTACTCAAATAATAGTAATTGAATAATAATCTCCTCCCACCCTTAAATGTATACACTATTGGTCATACA
This sequence comes from Vicia sativa, assembly GCA_021764765.1. NCBI lineage: Eukaryota > Viridiplantae > Streptophyta > Magnoliopsida > Fabales > Fabaceae > Vicia > Vicia sativa. The sequence continues at coordinate 305,152,040 of CM038793.1, forward strand.
CCTCCAATACCTTAATATCAACTTTATCTCAAGTAACTACCCTACAATAAGACATAACATCAAAATAAAATGCTCATCAACGCATATAAATACACAACATCAAATAATTAATTAATTTAAATAATTCAAACAAAGAACTGGGATTTTACATCCTCTATCGGATACCCTGTAAGAAAAATAAGTGGAGCCGGTAACTTAAAAAAGGGGAAAGAAACTAAAGTGGAAGGTAATTGTTCAAAAGACTAAAGCTTGGGAAAAAGGTTGGAATCCAAGGAATATTAGGTTTCTTCTAACTATAAGGGAAAAATCAAATGACTAGAATACAATGGAGGCGTTGCCAGAGGAATAAGAAAGTTGCAAGAGAAGTCTCAATATCACAGCTGAAGCATGTTGAGACTACTAAGAACATCAAAACTGTAAATCATGTGGAAGTTGTGAAATTCGTCGAAGCTCCAGTTCATAAAAGGTATTATCTAAGGGGGAGGCTAACCGAGAAAGAAAAGATCATATCAAATTAAATATTAGCTATGAGAGTAGCTCCTCTAGGAGACGAAGAGGTAGTGGTCACATAAAACATAGACTACACTCCCATGTCTGAAGATGAAGAGGAGGAAGAGGAAGTTGAGTATGATCCTCTTCTTAAATATGAAATGGTTGACGATAACTATGGTGAAGACTTCATCATTAACTATGGCATTGAGTCGGTATCACCTGTGAAGTACGACAAAGTGTCAGAGGTATCTAAAAATGAAGAAGATTTTGTGCCAGAAGAATTGACTGGTGAAAAGCTATTATGTTACTATGTTGATAATAGTGGTGTGGTGGAGGAGTGAAACAACTGGCCGAACATCATCCGATAGGAATATCAATGAAGTCGCCATCGAACGTTTTTTATCCCGCGAGAGGAAAGGGAAACATCGAGTAAACTTGGAAGGGGGAGAAATCATGGTCTTACGATCAAAGATCGGGGTAAGGGAGTCTGTTACGCGAGGGGAAGGTATTAGCACCCCACACGCCCGTAGTACTCTATGGTATCCACTTCTATTTTCTATCTAAGGGTGTGTTATATCTATCTATCGCTTACTCTCTACAATGCATATGAAAGAAGAGAAAATAAAGAAAAGAAATAAAGAAAACACGGGAAAAAGAAGGAAGTTTTTACAAAGTTTTGCTCGATCGAGCCCCGTGACAAGATGCCTACGTATTCCCTCGTGCAATGAGAAAGTCAGAGTGTTGTAGTTCGTCTCACTTGTTTTTGTGGGTTACAATTGTTTTTATGGGAATTTCGATTCCGCGTCCTTACAAATGCAACTTGTGCTTGGCATTGCAGCTATAAGAAGTCTTATGCTCGGTCGCTCATACACTTAGCATGTTGTTTGGACTTGAAAAGGAATGCCATTATTGAAAAGGTTTTAAACACAAAAAAACGCCTGTAGGCGAAAAAGGTTTGTAGTGAGGTTGGTTATTTTTACCTCTGAAAAGGAGTCTGAACCATTATTAAGTGTTTTAATTTTTGAAAGAAAAGAAAATAAATGTTAGTTTTATTACATGCAAGGAAATAAAAAGAAACAAGAAAACATGTAAATGGAGACTAACTAGTTCTACCCTAATGTTATCATGCAAGATTGGACCTAAGCTTGAGGATATAAAGGAATCTCTACCTATGTTGACATGCAAAGGATGTAGATCCTAATGTCTAGGCTTGAGAGTTATCCTAACCGAGCGGTCCTAAAGGAAACTATCCAAATATCCGTCTTGGTTGAAGAACCAATAGATGCAACAAGATGAAGCAAGTAAGTGCTTTGGCAGAAGCACACAACCAATGCAATGCACAAACAAATGAACATATATGCGCATGAGTCAACCAGGAGCCGACACATTCGATTCCCAAGAAAGGTATCACAACATGACATGAATTGTCAAGTGTGAAGAGAAATAAGTGCGAGTATCAACAATAAATGCGAACCCTAAGAGAAGATATGGAGAGTCAGAATAGGGGACTCTTGCCACTTTTATTATTGACTCGGTAAGGAAGCAACACGATTCACGTGTGCTGAGCTGACACGGACTAGAATTGTGCGGGGGGTGATTGTGAACCCTTTCCATGTTCCCATCATATCATCATCACATACAACACCCGTAGATGTCATCAAAGCGGGTCTTTGCTTGGTGGTGCCGCTTAGCCACTCATGACCTATGTAAGCACACAAGTAAACACACGACCATAAGTATCTCCCTATGCATGGAAGGGGACTTTAAACAAACCAAACACAAGTAGCAAACAGAATCTCCCTAAACGGGTCTTTAAATAAACCAAAGGGGTTCTTGAACATGCTCAAACTACGGAAGCCCCATCATGCATCTTTATTCCTACTTCTCATGGCAAGGAAAGCGTTAAAACCCTACTTCTCATGCTCTCTAGAAAAACGGTAAAAGAATGTGATAAAAAGGTATTGCAAATATAACACGGATAATAATCCGTAAGCAATAACAAGCTAAAAATACTCCGGAAAACTTTAAGTACTGCTGCCAAACAATAAAGAAAATCGGTGAGTAATGCGCGGAGGCGTCAAAGCAAGATCGGAATCCACACAAACCCTGCAAGAGACTACAATCCACACAAACAGACAAAGGTTGCACGTTCGTACGCAAATAGGTGTTATAATGTGTATTCGTACACATTTGAACAAAATGAACCTGGAAGAAAGGTGAAAACAAAACAAGCAGACAGTAGGATGCACATTCGTACACAAACAAGCAAAAGAATGTGCATTCGTACACATTTGAAACAATTGGATAACCTGCAAGAAATGTGTAAATCTAAACATACAGACAGTAGGATGCGCATTCGTATGCAAACAAGTATTAGAATGTGCGTTCGTACACATTCGAAACACAAAACTGATAACACGATTTTATATAACATATTTGATGTATTTTTCATAAATAATGTTAATGTTTTTATTTAATTATTTCACTTTATTTCTATATTACGTTGGTATTTTCTATGTTTCAGGTATTTGCATTAAATAAAGGTAAATCGAGCAAAGAAGTAAAATCGAGGAAAAATTGGATTAAAAAGCAAAGAAATGAAGCAAAAGGTGTGATATAGTGAAAGGGAGGTGTTAAGAAGTAGAAAACAATTATAGCAAAGGTCCAAGACTAAGCCCACAAGCAAGCAGCCCAAAGCAAGCAAGCCCAAAGCAAGCAAGCCCAGACCAGCACGCATACCGCCACGTGGGTGAGGCGGTCGTCTCCTTTCCTCTTTCTCGGGCGCCCGCCTCATGGGCCCCTCCATTTCGCGTTGAGGCACGTCTCAAAGTCAAGGCCACGTGGGCGCCCGCATCCTCGCAAGTGGGGTCCACCACTTCTTCCAACGCTTAAGGCACGCGTCTCCACGTATACCTATTCTTGAGGCCCCGCCTCCGACTCAAGGCACTATTTTCGCTCCACGTTCACGTTGGCTTGCGAGAAAATTCGGAAAAGCGATTACCAAAGGATCAATTAATACAAGTTCGGTTTGAATCGGGGTCGGCATTTTTCGAACAACCGCTATTTTAATATTTCGCAATTTTATTTCCAGATTGTATTTTGAATTTATTTTATTTCAGTTTTCACTGATCTAACCTTACGTTAGATCCAGTGCTTTTTATTCCTTGTCATATTTTATTTTTCCTTTCAATTCAAGAAGTCAAGAACAAGATTATTTCCAGCATTCCTAATTTCAGGTTTTATTTATTTTATTTTATTTTATTTATTGTTGCCTGATATTATTTATTTAATTGTTGAAATGTTTAAATATATTAAACCATATCATTTATGCATGTCGAATTAATTATATGCGGCTAAATTGTTTTGATATTAGTATGTAAATTAATCGATCCAAAGGAATCGAAAATATAATGTTACGTTGTTAAAAATATTCTTTCGACTTAGATATTTAATTTAATTTATTAAAGGTTTAGAAACCAACAGGCGAAAGTTTGAGGTTAATAAATGGACTAAGGTTAGAAACCAACAGGCGAGAGTTTGAGGTTTAGAACCGGATAGTGGATACTAGGTATTAATTTTAAAAGCTGAGCGTTTAAAAGAGATTAAACTTTATTTATTTTCAAAAGTGTTTTAAATTCGGTAGGGATAGCGAGAGCATACGTTAGGATTTAATTGCATGATCCGATTCAACAGAGCGACAGTTTGAGATAGGATCTTTAGATGAATATTGTTTCTTTGAAATAGGATTTTATTCAACTTGTGTAACACGTCGGTGGAAATTGAGATCCTTAGGTTAGGCAATTACATACGATATCTATTTATTTATTATATTTTCCTTAACCAAAACCTTAAAGAATTATTCGCCTTAGCGTATACGTAACTTAGGATAACAATAGTTCGATTTATAGTCTCGTGGGTTCGATATCTTTTAAAACTACGCGATAGGATGTGCACTTAGTCTGGCGATTAATAGCGATAAAGTCGCGATCAAGTTTTGGCGCGTTGGGACTATTTAAGTCGATATTGTAACTCGGTGTTACAAGTATGACTAAGGCACCTTTTACCTTTACTACCATGTATGACCCAAATTTTTCCTATGCCCATTATCGGTATTATGAGGAACCACAGAATCCCATAGATCCGACCTTGAAATCTTGATGGAAAACTTTAATGCTTCACAAACCTACTCCTACCCAACTACCTTGAACTACCAATCCCATATTTTGAAGAACCACAAGAAACTTATAATTTCAACCAAACCTTTCCTCAACCCAATCCTTCCTACAATTATCACACCCAATATTTTGAAGGATCACCAGAACCATACAAATCTGATCTCGAAATATTAATGGAAGATTTTAACGAATCATGTAGGATGATAGAACGCGATTGGGAAACACAAAAGGAGACCTTAACCTACTTTCAAGACTCTGAAGAATCGCAAAATTTTAATTTCGAAACATCAATGGAAGATTCAGATGAGATGATAACTAACTCCAGGTTAGAGTCTATGATTGAGCACTTTATAGAGACACAAACTATCCAAAATCTTCAAAATAATGAAACCCTTAGCCAACTAACCAATATGGTTGAATCCCTCGCGTCTCACAACATGTTCTTAGAGACTCAAATCTCCCAACTCAAACAAAACTTTCTAGGACCTTTACCCGAGAAAGATGTGGATGTTGAAACAACTATTATGGAAATACTACTTGGAAATCTAGAAAGCGACGATGAGTTTGAGGAGAATGATATTGTGGCCGAGGAAAGTTCTGACGAGAAAATAGTGGAGATTGAGAAAAATGAACCAACAATGTTCGAAGAGGAGGTTGTAAAAGAGGTAGAAAAAGAAGCATCTATTGTTATCCCGAATCACTACATCCCACTGATTCCCTTCCCGAAAATTTTTATGGAAACTCTGGTAGACTCCCAATCTAAAACGTGTGTTGCGGTATTGAAAAATATTCATACTAATTCACCACTATTGGAAGTCTTGCCTAAAAAGCGAAAATTAGAGGACCATAAAATTAGAGATATAATTACTGTTAAGAGGGTAAGGTTAACTTATGAGGCGATGGACGAAATCACTAAGCCAAAAATTGAAAAACCGATACTTAGGATAAATCCGGAACCACTACCAAAATTTCGAAAGAATAACCCGCTCTACAGACGTAAGAAAAGAAAAGGTGAGGGATATGTGAGATGGCTTGATAAGTGGCGATGGAAAATCAACGAGTAGTCATTCAATTTTAAATTTTCTTTTTCGTATTTTCAATTTTTCTATTTTATGTTAAATTTTAAATTTTTAGTCGGTTATCTATTGCACCCTTTCTTCTGATGCGCTTGAACTATTTCCCCGTAATACCGATAATTAAACTCAATAAAAATTTCACGTTAATATTTATAATTATAATTGAGTATTATTTTAATTATCGTATTTTTCCTATTAATATACCAAATCAATATTTCCCAATATTTATTATATTAATTAAAAAGCATTATATACTAGTATTATATATATTAAAAATTAAAATTCTAGAATTATTTATAATATATATATATATATATGCAAGTATATAATATGTATGCATGTGGTCTACAAAATTGTTCCTTATTTGCCTAAGTCACATGTATTACTAAAAAGGCATGCAAATTAAGATTCCCTGCTCGAGTGACCACCCTTCCCCTTTCTGATTTCTCCTGGTTTTATCGCATTGAGGACAATGCTTATTTTAAGTTTGGGGGAGTCAGAACATTTCTTTGATCGTTATTATTTTCTTTGCTCTATTTAGTTTTTCCCTTTTAGTTTCCTTTTTATATGTATTGCAAAATTTCCATTCAATAAAATACATGTTTATGTAATTTTAGTCTTTTATGTTTAAATTTCGTGCTTATTCGAATTTCTCCTTTTTCTTGAGCCATAACGATAAAATTTTAACAAAAATTAAAACACATATATTAACACACTCAAATAATACTAAGGTTGCCTATTTTTAAATAAGAATTCGAGCGCGACTTAGCAAAATTGTTATCGTCCTAACACTTTAAAACCCCCGATGTGTTAGATTGATTTAAGTACTTATTATACCAACACCTTAAGACTTAGTTTTAAAGTAATCCCGAGTAGTTTATAAAAGCAGTCGGCACCGCCTTAAACGACAAACTACGTGGAGAATCGATGAATATAAGTGATTGATCAAGATTTTTAAAGAAAATTTTTATTAGAAGATGCACTTATTAAGTTAGATGGTCCTTACGAGATCATTTAATTCAACATTCGGAAACTATAAAATATTTATGCAAACATCCATTATGAATTGGTTCGATGGTCCACAGTCTTTGAACTTGGTAGCGGATGACGATTCGATCCCCGCAATTTGTAATTGGATAAAGGAGTACCAAATATAATTACGGGACTCTAGCGGATTATAAAGATCAAAGTCACTAACCGGTTACTCCACTATGTGGCGTAAGGTAATGGGCTTAATGTGATTGCGCCATGAAAGCGGGTGAAACAAAGCGAAAGTCTTAGGTCGAGCTATAATTCATGACTTAAATTGGTGCATAAATGGGGTTGTCTAGTGTTATTACGGTAACTTTGGTGTCAAAGTCTAAACTCGAGTTATCCAACAAAGTGAATTGCAACCTAGTACGAATTGAATTGTGTTGTATATGACTTATGCTTAAGTGATTTTTCATTTTACTTTTGCTTGAGGACAAGCAAAGGTTTAAGTATAGGGAGTTTGATAACACGATTTTATATAACATATTTGATGTATTTTCATAAATAATGTTAATGTTTTTATTTAATTATTTCACTTTATTTCTATATTACGTTGGTATTTTCTATGTTTGGTATTTGCATTAAATAAAGGTAAATCGAGCAAAGAAGTAAAATCGAGGAAAAATTGGATTAAAAAGCAAAGAAATGAAGCAAAGGTGTGATATAGTGAAAGGAGGTGTTAAGTAGAAAACAATTATAGCAAAAGTCCAAGACTAAGCCCACAAGCAAGACCCAAAGCAAGCAAGCCCAACCGGCAACCACCGCCCACGTGGGCTGAGGCAGTCGTCTCGGCTTTCCTCTTTCCTCGGGCGCGCCTCCTTAGCAATGGGGCCCTCCATTTTCGCGTTGAGGCACATCTCAAAGTCAGGGCCACGTGGGCGCCCGCCTCCTCGCAAGTGGGGTCACTTCCAACGCTTAAGGCACGTCTCCACGTATGCCTATTCTTGAGGCCCCGCCTCCGACTCTCAAGGCACTATTTTCGCTCCACGTTCACGTTGGCTTGCAGAGAAAATTCAGGAAAGGCAGTTACCAAAGGGATCTATAAATACAAGTTCCAGTTTCAGAATCAGGGTCGGTCGGCATTTTTTACCGAACAACCGCTATTTTAATATTTCGCAATTTTATTTCCAGTATTGTATTTTGAATTTATTTTATTTCAGTTTTCACTGATCTAACCTTACGTTAGATCCAGTGCTTTTTATTCCTTGTCATATTTTATTTTTCCTTTCAATTCAAGAAGTCAAGAACAAGATTATTTCCAGCATTCCTAATTTCAGGTTTTATTTATTTTATTTTATTTTATTTATTGTTGCCTGATATTATTTATTTAATTGTTGAAATGTTTAAATATATTAAACCATATCATTTATGCATGTCTGAATTAATTAATATGTCTGGCTAAATTGTTTTGATATTAGTATGTAAATTAATCGATCCAAAGGAATCTGAAAATAAACTGGCATAATGTTACGTTGTTAAAAATATTCTTTCTGACTTAGATATTTAATTTAATTTATTAAAAGGTTTAGAAACCAACAGAGCGAAAGTTTGAGGTTAATAAACTGGACTAAGGTTAGAAACCAACAGAGCGAGAGTTTGAGGTTTAGAACCAGATAGTGGATACTAGGTATTAATTTTAAAGACTGCGAAAGCGTTTTAAAAGAGATTAAACTTTATTTATTTTCAAAAAGTGTTTTTAAATTCGGCGGGATAGCGAGAGCATACGTTAGGATTTAATTGCATGATCCGATTCAACAGAGCGACAGTTTGAGATAGGATCTTTAGATGAATATTGTTTGCTGAAATAGGATTTTTATTCAACTTGTGTAACACGTCAGTGGAAATTCAGATCCCCTTAGGTTAGACGAATTACATACTGATATCTATTTATTTATTATACTTTCCTTAACCAAAAACCTTAAAGAATTATTCGCCTTAGCTGTATACCGTAACTTAGGATAACAATAGTTCGATTTATAGTCTCTGTGGGTTCGATATCTTTTAAAACTACGCGATAGGACTGTGCACTTGCAGTCTGCTGATTAATAGACGATAAAGTCGCGATCAAAAACCTACAAGAAAGGTAAAAACCCAAGCAAGCAGACAAATGGTGCGCGTTCGTACACAAACAAGCATTAAAATGTGCGTTCGTACAGATTCTAAATAATTGGATAACCTGCAAGAAAGGTGTAAATCCAAACAAATATACAATAGGATGCACGTTCGTACGTAAACAAGCAATAGAATGTTCGTTCGTACACATTCAAATCATAAAACCAACAATAAAGGTGAAAACCAAACAAGCAGACTGTTATACCCCAAAATTTTCCCTCCTATTTTTCAAGTCAATACACGTCTCGATACTCAAGAGTTCCTCAAGGGTTGACCAAATAAACCCAATCCTAAGTAATTAACCCATAACTAGGGTTTTGTTTCTCTCAAGTCAAATTTAAGTTCTAATGCCTCAAGTGATCATCATGCATCCTCATATGTCTCAAGGTAACACCATGTCAAGTTTCAAGCCTCACAGCTCAAGTGTGCTTAGTCAATTTCTCAGATGGTTGAAAATCAGTTGTATTGGACAAAAAGTCAAATGTGGTCAACATATAGTCAAACTTCATCATTTTTGTTAACATCAAGATTTTGAAGTCACATTCATCATTTGATCAAGGGTTGATCATGATTCATTAGCAGAAAAATTGCAGAAAAACTGAAAATGCTGGGTAGGGTGTGTACCGAATGACACACCTAGGAATGAAGGCCTTGCCGAACGACAGGCAGGCACATAAAGAGATTGCCAAACATATATTTTGTCCCTCATATTTTGTTTGTTCTGTGTTCTTTTCTTGTCTATTTGTTAACAATTAAGTAATGACAAGTGGTTAAGGAATAAACTAGGAACATGTAGAAAACATAGGGTAATTAATTTTGGCATGAAAGTTAAGTTACGGTACATATGCTTTAAAAATAGATAGTAGGAAGTTTAATACTAGTAAGATAGCAGAAAATTAATGTTGACAGGAAGTTGATGAATTTATTTAGCCGAGAGTATTTTAATCACAGTAACTTTATAAATGGGCATTAGATAGTGATTGAGTTAATTAATTAGTTAAAGAGAGTAGAGGTTGTAGGATAATAAATTAGCGGTAGTAGTAAATGACTTGTTTCGGTGTAGAATGTTTGCATTATTGATAAATTACGAGAATTGCGAATTTTGACGAATTGAGTATATTTTCTTGTGTTGATTTGATGATGTACGTAGTAGGCTTTGTGCTAACTTTGAACGAATGCTGTTGAATAATTGTTATTGCAATGTAGGCGTATAGCCAGTGTTGAAATTGCGATGAAGTTGATGATTTTGTTGTTGTTATTGAGTTGCATTATGTTGTTGCATACATGGCATAATTATGATGGCCTGGATTGGCAAATTATTACGATGTGAGCTTTGCTCTGTTTACGATGGCCTGGATTGACAACACGATGATGATGAAAGCTTATGCGTTATTTATGCCTCGAATATTGGCAGATATTTACGATGAGAGTTTTGCTTCAAATGGTACCACATGCATGTGCATTGAATACGTTGTTGCATTTCATATTTCATTTTGAGTCATTATGATTAATGAATAAATTGTGAAATTATTGGTTGTATGAATAATTGTTGAAGTTGTAATTTACCTTATCTGAATTCTGATATATTAATTATCACACACCTCATTATATTGTTAGGTATCTCACCCATTTGGTTGTTATGTTGCCTCTACGTGGGTAACATGCAGGTAATCCAAAATGAAGATTGTCTACCTTCACTAGTTCGAGTCCTTATTTGCCACTCTGATACGTAGCACTCGGGGGGATAAAACATGTTTTCTTTATTGCTGATTTTATTCTGTTCTTGGATGTCTTGAGTTATTTTTGAAGATTAATATTTTAAGTCATTTTATTATTGGAAAAGATGCTATGATTATTTGTCATTAAGGATTGGTTGTTTTTGAATTGTTTTGAATTGGCCATAATGCCAAGAGGTGTTGGATGAACTTTATGAATCCACTGCGTAGAAATAAAAGTGAATTATTTGGAAAGGCTAAACAGGTTGTTATTGATTTATCAAATTTATGTGCTATGTATCTGAACTACATGTGATTGATTGTGTTATTTTACGTTGAATGTGTGACACTCCATTTGTTGTTGGAGAAATTTTGAAACTCTGATCTTATATAATTACTTGGGTAGAAATGGGGTGTTACAGAGGTTAACGATTGTGAACAAGTGTCAGTTGAGAAAATAAGCTGTGATCGTTCCATTTTCTTTGAAGTGGGAAAGTTAGCGGGAGTTGTTGAAAACCCACAACAACATATAGAGTAGAGGAAATCATGACAAGTGATGTAGTGTCTTTGGAAATTGCAACACACGAAGTAGCCATCATTGCCAATGACGTATGCAAAGCAGACAAATTGTCAAAATTTTATAGAAGAGAAATCACCAAATTTCTCAATCAAAGATAATCTCAGTAAAAATCGGCCTTATAGAGGGAATTTGTTAGCCAAGAATCTTTGACTAAGGCATCTGCGACAAGGGTGTTAGGCGAAGAAAAGGTCGTTGAAATAAGGACTTCGAATTTAGTAGCGTCAAAGGTTTTAGACTTAACTAAAGGTTCCAATCGAGCTAACCAAATGGCTCAAAGAAAAGCTTCAATGACTTAGCCAAATTTTATATCAAAATCATATTGAAGCCAAGTCGAACGTGCATGTAGTTGACACAAAGCAGTTTGTAAAAACAGTTGCCAAGAACGTGGGGAAGTTGTCATAGGCAATTTTTTGCACGATCTTAATATGTGACAGGCTGCAAATGGTCGAGTGTCTAGAATAACTATTATTTTTATACCTATTTAAGCAAAGTTTCTATTAGTTCTAGAGGTCACATTGTTGTAACATTTCAAGGAAAACACTCAAAGTACCACTGCTTGAGAGAAACGATTTGTTTCTAGAAAAATATATGCATGCGTCCAACTTTAATTCTAAGCAATTTGCATTTTCAAGTTTCAAAGTCTTGTCTTTTTATGTTTTCAGCTAGCAATTTATTTTGTATGCTACTTGTTACCTTCATGATCCAGTTTCTTATCATTTCAAACGTCAAAATCATACCAAACTTAACACTAAGTCTAGGATTCCAGTGGCCGATTGTGCAAGTAAACTTTAATTAAGAGACTAGAGATTGTACGGCAGAAACCCATGCGAATAATGGGCTGGAATAAACTCCAAGAGAATGATATAAGAAGTTTGGTCTCTTCATGATCCAACATAAATTCATAAAGATGAAACTTTTTTTTTGGACAGAACATAAAGATGAAACTTAACCACTGAGTATTTGTGAATAATCATGAAAACGAAGAGTCTATCACACTTTTGCTGTATGTCAATGATATGGTTATTGCTGGAAAAAAACAAGAAAAAAATGAAATCAAAAATGTTTTAAGCAAATCTTTTGCTATGGAAGGTTAGAGTGCAATAAAGGTAATTCTTGAAACTAATAATATCCTTCTAAAAGAGTGTTGTAGATGTCACAAGAGATTGTGTGAAAACATTTCTTGAGAAGATCAATATGCGTAATACCATATCATTTATAACTTAACAAGACACAATGTTCAAACAATTACCAAGACGTGTAAAAAATGCGCAAAATGCCTTATTCTTTATCTTTGGAATATCTATTTACTTTTTCAGGGGGGATCAAAACCACAAATATGTTGGATCATGATTGCTTACAGTCACACAGAAGGTGCAGTCACACTGTCAATTATTCTTAGCATTTGATCTTGATCAGATGAATATAATTTAAGACTAATACTTTATAAATAAAAATGGAAAATAAGTCTATTAATTTTTAACCATCAGTTTAAGAACAAATGACTATAAACATACTAACTGCATCACTGCAGTAACACATTGACTGCAACAGATTCGTTTTCAAATATGTTGCATTATCAACATTTCTAGTAGAATATATTGTAATGTTATAAGCTTGCAAAGAAATATCGTGGATAAATGTTTTCTGATGTGAGATAGGACATGTAGTACAAGATGGATTTGTGGTGATCGTGATAGTCAAAACACCATTCAGGTAGCAAAAAAAAAAAAAAATCCCATATTTTGTTTCCATTCCAAACACATTGATACCTGAGATGTGTTACAAGATAAAAAGTTGGATTTGGGAAAATTCATACATATCTTAATTGGTAGGATAATAACAAAATCTATGCCAATCCAAAGGTTGAAGAGATTTGCTCTCAATTAAGTTAAAAATGAAGGGGTTTGCTAGAATTTCTTCACTAATTTGTGATAGACCATAATCAATTCACCAAAATAAACGGGGTGTATTTGTTTTAAAGTTACAAATATTATTCTTGAGGATATGACTTCTATAAACTATTCTTGAAAATGAGACAATAAAAATGCAATATTTTCATGTTTAAGTCAAATTTTAAAAAATAATTCAAAAACTTTTTATTTCAAGAAATTTTATTTACTCATGTGTTCTCTATTTTTATTCTAAGATATAAATGGTGAAATAAGAATAGAGAATAAATTCCACCAATTTTAATTCAACTAATTTTAATTTCTCACTATCACTCCTATTTACTATTATTTATTATTTTTAAAATTTAAAATTAACCAAAGTTTGAATTTGGTCTTTAAATTTTGAGACTACACATTCAAACTTAAAAAAATGTGAACATGAGATTTTCAAATAGTCTTGTAAATGTAAGCATTGAATATCCACAATCCTCTCCAATATCTAGGAGGCGTTTCATATTCCATACAAAGAGAGGGAATCAACAAATAAAAAAGGGAGAGAGGGTGTATAAGTAGTAATAACGGTGCAAATAGCGTTATCGGCATTATTTGTTGGATTGAACATTTATACAGTGGACTTCTAAAGCCCATTGAGAGATAGCGTAATAAAAGAAGGAAAAAGCTGAGAGAAATTTCAAAATCAGATTCGAAATCAAAAGCGAACCCTAAGTTTCCAGAGAGCGAGAGAATCGCAGAAGACGAACGAACAAGAACGATGTCTGGCGCTGCACCCACTCCCAACACTGAAGAAGACAAGAAACCTAACGATATCGCTCATATCAATTTGAAGGTCAAAGGCCAGGTTCGATTTTTTCCCCTTTTCTTTTGCTGTTTTCCGATTATTGTATATAGTAATAGTTGTTTCATATCATGGAGTTTTCCGATCGTTGTGTGTGGGTGTGGGGTGTAGGTTTTCCTACCTTCTCTTTTGTGGGCACCGATTATCTTGCTCGATTCATTTCTATTGATGATCTGTTAACTATTTGACTCAGTGATTAACCCTATTTTCTATTGTGTACTTAATTATTGTTGTAGCACTTTGTTTTGTAAGGTTTCTATGTTCCTCGTTATACTAATTTACATGTTTTGCATCTGGTTGAGTGATATTCATGTTATATATTTGTATTATCTCTGTTCTATTGAGGCAGCTTCTTGTGTAGACTCTAATTTATTGTAGTTGTAATTGTAATGTTTTGTATTGCAAGTTTATTTCTCTCGTTTGTTTGACGATTCTCGATTCAAACCAGATTATGTAAGTGCAAAACATTTGTAGTTGTAATTGTTATGTTTTGCATTTGCTAGGATTTGTTATCAGTAAACAGTTTTCGATTATTAATATGATGTTTTTGAATGTATCATGGACCAGACATATGATTTACTTCATGTTGTATATTGTTCTTAATTACATATGATTTACTTTATATGAATGTAGGATGGAAACGAAGTTTTCTTTAGGATAAAGAGGAACACTCAACTTAAGAAGCTGATGAATGCATACTGTGATCGTCAATCTGTGGACCTGAATTCAATTGCCTTCTTATTTGACGGCCGCCGACTCAGGGCTGAACAGACTCCTGATGAGGTTTGTCCCTCTCCTTGACTCTGGAAATATATGTATTCATGACTCAAATCATGCATTATAACACTATAAATTGTATTCATGACTCTTCAGCTTGAGATGGAGGATGGCGATGAGATTGATGCTATGTTGCACCAAACTGGCGGAGCCCTGTCAGTTTAAGTTATTCTGCTGGTTCTTGTGAAAACTTAAATACATAATTAGGGAGTAGTTATTTGGGTGTATGCAACCTATTGATTTGCAATATGAGAATTGTGATAGACATCTTTAATTTCGAACTTATTTGAAAAATCTGTCATGCTCTTGGTGAGTTTTGTCAGTGACATTACTATGAAATTTGGAGTTTTATGACCTTTGCAAGCCTTCTGTAGAATGTCTTCTTGGTTGAGTTTTCTATTTTCTACTAATTTGGAAATGATAATGCGCTTATTTTGTCATTACTCATGCGAATTGTTTTAGAAGTTTTACTCTAAATCCTTGCAACTAATGGTGCATATTTTAACTGTTCCCTATGTTACGAAAATTAAGATTAATTATATTAAATTAAAACACATGTAACACTGTATAAATGCAAGTAACTTATTTACTGATGGGAGCAAGTTATAGATAAATAATTTGGGTCTGCATGCTTAAGATCATCCTTACATAAAGTCGATCGATGGAAATTGTATTTATGTTTGATGACATATCTACATCGAAATTATATTTATGTTTGATGACATATCTACATGTATTAACGGTGATAGTAATATTGACACTAAAAATAATTAAGAGACAATAAGAATAATAAAGAGAAATCAAATTTAAATTACGTTTGTTTGATGACATATTTACATATTTACATGTATTAACAGTGATAGTAATATTGACACTAAAAGTAATTAAGAGACAATTAGAATAATTAGAATAATTAAGAAACAATACATATTAACACTAAAAATGATTAAAAGACAATAAGAATACTTAATTAAGAGACAATAAGAATAATTAAGAGACAATTGAAATATGCATGTAAATAACTACGAAATTAGTGTTTCATAAAATTTATTTTCAACAAAATAAATTGAACAAATATTTGTTCAATATTTTGTTTATTTAAAATAAGGGTTAATACCATTTTGTTTAATTGGTAGTTGATGGTTTGTAGCTGGTAGTTGGGGTAATTGATAAGTTAATTTGAGTGTTTAGTAAATTAGTTATTATATTAGCCGATAAATAATAAATGACGTAAAAGTACATTCTTAATTAAAAAATTGATAGTTTCAATATGTTTTTGTTAAAAGAATAAGGGGTATAAATGGAAGAAAAAGTCAAAAGTTAAAAACTACAAGTTCAAAAGCTACTTCGAATAGCTTTTGTGAAAAATGCTAATAAAAGCTAGTAAAACAGTTACAAGTTAAAAGCTAAATGACAGTTACCAAGCGAAGTTTTGTTTTGTTGTAAATATGAGCTTAAAAGCTCTTAAAAGCTCTTTTTGTGTGTTACCAAACAGAGCCTAAAAGTTAAGGGTATTATAGACAAAAAATAGTTTAAAAAGTAACAACATGATTAATTTTCTCGATATGTATAAAAAGTCAAAATATGACAATTAAAAAGGAACTAAGGAAGTATTATCAATTATGTTTAACGCCTGTCATAATGTATCATGACAATCAATATTATGTTTAAATGGTATTAACTCAACGTAAAGATGGGGACTGTTAACACATAATATATTAGACAATCAATATTGTAAATTGACATGACATATCATCAGATCAAGGTAAAGTTGTATATGTAAATTGACATTGTTGGAGCACAAGGTTTAATGAAGAACAAGAAAGGAATAAAGAGAGAATATATTTACTACAATGATGGCTAGAGCTTACAAAAGGAATGAATGATAAAAAGGTTGTTACAAATGACAGTTACCACTAGTCTATTTAAACACAAAGTAAATTGCCACATATGCCCTAATAAAGATAAACTTAAAAACTAAGCAAACAACATAAACTAGGAAATACTAAAGTACCCTTCAAACTAAACTTAACAGCTACGCTAACAAATTCAACTCCAGAACATCAGAAGCTACGCATACTTCTGGATGCAACCTCAGAAGCTTCTATTTCTGGCTAATAACCTCAGATGCTTTACTACTTCTGAGCAACACTGCTTCTAAGTAGCAACATCAGAACTTCTGATTCTAACATCAACTTTTGAATGGGAATTACTCTTCAACACCATCCCTTAATTCATATTCTGCTAACCGAAATCTACAACACCAATTCCATCCCTCAAATTGATAAGGTGTTCAGTCTTGACATCCTTCTTTAGAACATCTGGAAGTTTCTTCTAGTTGCTACAATGTGCAACTCCATTCAGAAATGAGATTTCTCCTTGAAAATCCCTTTCATGCTGATGGTTTTCTTCTCCTTTGGAAGCTTAGTTAACTTCCAAGTCTTGTTTCTTTCTAAAGCCTCAAGTTCTCCTTTCATGGCCTTCAGCCACACTCTCTTCTTGAGAACTTCTTTAATACCCACTTGTTTAAAATCTCCTTCTGATTCTGGAACCATATCTCATTTTGGATTTTCCTCGGATGTTTGACTACCACCAGAAGTTACACCTTTGTTAACTTGTGGGTCTTGTCCAAAACCACCACCTTTAGAAGTTGGCTCGCCTTCAGAAGCACTGCCTTTAGAAGTTCCACCTTTAGAATCATGACCACCATCAGAGGCTGAACTACCTTTAGAAGCTCCTCCTTCAGAAGGTCTACCTTCAGAGTCGTGATTACCATCACAAATTTGATCATCTTCAGAAGCTTGTCCTCCAAAACCTACATCTTTAGAGTTTTCCCTTCCAGAAGCATGATCACCACCAGATTCTTGATCATCACCAAATCTGGACTGGAATCAGATTCACCATCTGACTCATCTTCAGAGTCTCTAGAAGATTCTCCATCTTCTAACTCTAACTCTTCTTTATAACTTTCAAGTTCTGACTCACCTTCAGAAGCAGAATCTCCTTGAGATTCTAACTCATCTTCTGATTCTTCTTGAGACTCAGAATCACCTTCGAATTCTGACCTGTCTTCAGCTTCAAAGTCATCTTCTAACTCCGATTCTTCTTCCGAAACCTCAGATTCTGACTCATCTTCAGAATCTTCAATGTCATTTTCTAAATCTGACTCATAAAGAAACACTCCTTCAAAATCATAATATTCAGAGTCATCATCTTCCTCTTCATAATCAGAAAATGAAAACCTCACAGGTTCCTCATCAGATTCATAAGCCATCAATAACACATGTTCGTCACCAGAATCACCTCTGGCTATTTTTGCTTTCTCTTTGTTTAACCAACAATCTTTAGCAAAGTGGCCAAACTGCTTACAACAGTAACATTGAACCATCCTCTTGTCATAATTCTCCTTTCCCTTCTGATGTCTCTCATCAGAATAGAAGACTTATGACTTTTGAGACCTACCATGTTTTTTCAGCTTCTGGTCCTTCTTGACAAAAGAAGCCTTCAGAGTCTGCTCAACTTCCCTCTCAGAAGTTCTTTCAGTCAGACGCAACTCTTGCGCCTCTAGACTGCTTTGCAGCACTTCTATTCTCATGGTTTCCAGATCTTTAGAATGTTATATTGCTACAACAATGTAATCAAATTGAGGAGTAAGTGACCTCAATACCTTCTTTATGATTACTTGTTCAAAAAGCATTTCTCCATAAGCCTTCATCTCATTAGTGATCAGAATCACTCTGGAGATATAATCTGAAACCTCCTCACTGTTCTTCATGTTGAGATTCTCATATTTCTTTCTCAGGGACTAAAGCTTCACCTTCTTCACTAATGCGTCACCACCAGAACATCTGACCAGTGTGTCCCACGCCTCTTTTGACGTCGTTGAGTATGCAATCTTCTCAAACACGTTCACATGCACACACTGATGGATGAAGAACAACACCTTATGATATTTCTTCCTATTGTTTCTCTGTGCATCTCTCTCTTCTTCCGTCGCATCTTCTGCAATCGAAATATAGTTATCGATAACAAGCTCAAGAACATCTTGAGCACCAAATGACACGCGCATCTGAGTCATCACCTGTTCATGTTCTTGCCATAAAAAACTGGAAGTTTGGTACTCATATTGCCATTTTCGTTCATCTTCAACCTTGTACAGCACACTCAAATCTTCACTCACACAGTGTTTCTCAACCCCACAGAATCAGAAAATGTGATTCTATTACAATTTTATTCAAAGATTCAACGTGGACCCAGAAACAAAATCAATCACACAAAACAAACCCATATTTCACTCGTGTTTCCATGTGTTTCTAACCGGAGCTCTAGATGCCAATTTGTTGGAGCACTGGGTTTAATGAGGAACAAGAAAGGAATAAAGAGAGAATATATTTACTGCAATGACGACTAGAAAGCTTACAAAAGGAATGAATGATAAAAAGGTTGTTACAAATGACAGCTACCACTAGTCTCTTTATACACAAAGTAAATTGCCACATATGCCCTAACAAAGGTAAATTTAATAACTAAGCAAACAGTACAAACTAGGAAATACTAAAGTACCATTCAAACTAAACTTAACAGCTACGCTAACAAATTCAACTCTAGAACATCAGAAGCTACACATACTTCTGGATGCAACCTCAGAAGCTTTACTGCTTCTGAGCAACATTGCTCCTAAGTAGCAACATCAGAACTTCTGATTCTAACATGAGCTTCTGAATATGAATTATTCTTCAACAGACATGACATATCATCGGATCAAGCTAAAGTATAACTGAATTTTGTTAAACCAATCATTAGTGATAGAGATCAGTAGAAAACAATAAAAAAAACCTATAGTATATATTTTCTCTCATAAGAAAACAACTAATAAAATAAATCTAGAGGGAGCCGATCATGAGCAAACTTTTCAAAAGTAAAGTAGATATTTTATACGGCTAAAGATAGCATAACTTATCAAATTAATTATACCAAAGATATTAGTTTCTACCCTTTATGCTTTAATTTTTTAATTACTTGGAAAAAAAAAGTATATGAACATGATTAAGTTGTGGAAATAGTGTGAGACAAAATAGTAATGGGCTACGAAACATTCAATTTGTTCTCAGGATACCTCAAACATAGAGGAAGTCGAACCAAAGATAAATTGTAGACTCAATCTTACACTTTTTGACTTAGATCAGGCACCTGTATCCAATGCATACTAATATAATGTTTCTTTTTGCCAGGTGTAGTCCTAAAAGAGAGCCCTTTGCTTCAAATCTGAATCAAAATCCAACAAAATTCACTTTATATGAAATGATAAAAGATAAATGAACATAGGTATAAATGTATATACACAACTATATTATCATGTCATGGTGCTTCAAACCAATTACTTTCAGCCCGAGAAAGTGCAAAAAAATAAATTCAAACTCACTGTTACATCAACTAAAACCCTTAAATCTGTTAGAATTTTCAGTTCAATTCCAACCACCTGGCTTGGTACACTTCTTAAATGAAGGAGCTATATAATCATAACAAACATATCTTTGTGAATAGTAGGAGGAAATAACAAGGTTGGAAAAGGAAATGTAGAGTCCAAAATTTCTTGATAAAGGTGAAATTGAATTAAACAAGCATAAAAACCTTCAAGGATTGATCTAGTGGTTGAGACTTAGGTCTTGAGAGTGTACTCCTCTCAAAATTTTAAATTTAAATTTATCATTTTGTTGGACTAATTCATACAGAATTTTTAAATATCAAAATTTCAAAAATAAAATAAAATAGACAGATTTAATGGTGCAATTATCTTCTCCTTATTAATACTTGACACCATCTCATTTCTAATATGAGTAAGATATCCTATCCTAGTGTCCGACACTATTCTCAAATCACATGTACCGTTCAACTTCTTGTTTGACTTGATGCAAGCGTGGAAATAACTCGAGTTTACATCACTTTACTTCAACTATTTATTTCGGGAGCATTAAAAAGTTATAACATATTTTTTTGGCATAGTTACAATCTTGATCCCTCTATTTTTTCCAGTTCACGATACCAATTCCTTTATTTAAATAGGGGATCAAAATTGTAACTAAAACTGATATAACTTTGCATTTTCCGATAAAAAATGGGTATGAGAGACCAAACTTATTTTAAAAAATAATATGGATTGATATCGCGAATTGAGGAAATTACAGAGATAAAAATTGTAATTAAACCTATTTTGTTTTAAACACCATCCACAATTTTTCATATGGACTTTGTATAGTATTTATCTCATAGTGGCAATACCCATCCTTTTGTTCTGAAGTTCATGGTCTTCAATACTCTACTAATTTGCGAGTATTCAAATCTCACGTATCATAAACCTCATTATTCCATCTTTTAATTTCCCCTTTCAAACCCTTTAGTCTCTCCTTCATAATGAATCAAATCCAGGCTGAGAAAGAATGAATGAGCAAATCAAGTAACATGCGCTATTTCCGACAATCCCAGATTATCAAGCCAATGGTTGTCGAAACAAAAAGGTTTAGGCGCTAAATCTTTAATATCCGTGTAACACATAATAAAAGGGTAGTGGTCTCTAAGACATCTCTTTGAGTATGTTTGTATCAAGGATAGAAAATATATTTTCGGGAATGCAATATGAGAAATACAGTAATTTCATATTTGTTTCATGTTTATTTCAAAAGACATCCAATCAAAACATTTTAAAGTGTTAATTCATGAAAGTATTTTAGAATTTACGATGTGACTTGACACTTCACATGATTTTACATGGTTTTCATTGATTGTCATTGTACAAATATTTTACATATCAGTGCACCATCCCGTTTCTCTTTTTAAAATTATTTCTGATATATTTTTTATTCCTAATTTTTTTTCACATGAATTTTTTTATATTTATTCTAATATTATTTTATAACTTGAAACTAGGAATGAGAATAGGGTAGGTCGGCCTACAGGGGTCTATGGCCTAGCCTATATGAGACCAGGTCAAACTAGGTTTTTTTCCTAAAAAGGCCAGACTTAGATTTTTTCAAAAGCCTATTTAATTAAATAGGTCAGGGATAGGCTATTAAAAAAGTCTATGAAACCTTATATGCCGGCATATATATATATATAAAAAACCTAAACAGACCGAAGATATATGTATATATATATATATATATATATATATATATATATTTGAATAAAATATTAAAAATCTTAATGAGAAACAGATTTTTAAATAGGCTTTCAGGTCGGGGCAGACTTTTAATAAGGTCAGATCAGACTAAACAAATGAGTCTATATTCGGCCATAGGCTAGACTCAAGCCTTATAAGTTTATCGTATGCCAAACCCAGACCTTATAAAGCCTAGTCTAGCCTATTTCCACCCCTACTTAAAACAAATGCATTCTCTATATCACCCACATACTCAGATGCGTCTCAGTTGTAACACCCCGTTTTAATTAATATTATATTATATTAATATTTTCGAGTTACCGATCGATATTTATTTTGCGACGAGAATATTTAAATTAATCGATATATCTGTTAATATATTTGGCGACGTTTCGTTCGGTCCGATTTTTATTCCGTTCAATTCGGTAAAATATTATTCGGACCGATATTTAATTCCCCGGAATTATTTTAATTAATTGAGTTAATAATATTATTAGATATTATTAAGGTGTTAATTAATAATATAAGTTAGGGGTGTGAGGATTAATTGAAGAAATTGGATATACACCCTTGGTTGCTAGTAAGAACATATTATAAAACACTTTCTCCTCATTTTCTTTCCATTCAAAACACCAAAGCCAAACTTAACAACTTGGAGAGAAATAAAGGGTTTTGGAAGGAGAAGAAGAAGAAGAGCAACAAGGGAGGAAGCTTTGGTTGGAAGTGGTAGAGGAATCAAGAAGCTTTGCAAGAACAAGATGAGGTAATGAGTTTGATTTTCCACTTCCTATAATTAGGGTTTGATAGGTATATTGTGAATTTGGGATAGAAATTGATGTTGTGGTTTATGAGTTGTATGTGTGATTGTTGAAATGACTTAGAAAGTTTGAGTTAGGAGTATGGATTATGGGTGTTTTAGGTTCTAGCTTGTAGAAACTAGAAGTATTAAAACTGAAAAATGAAGGAAACTGTTAAAATTATAAAAAACCAGAAAGTTACACTATCTGTAACTTAACCGAGGAAGAAGACGAGTTAGGCATATAGCAAGGGGGGGAGGCGCCCACCTCGGCTTGAGGGGCGGCCGTCCCCCACTCTAAGGCCCTCCGCCTCCATTCATGGGACAAGAAGGGACGTGCGTCCCTCATTGTAGGAGAAGGAAACAGAATTTTGTTGTTTCTGCGTTTTCTGTGTGTTTTGCATAATTTTTCTGTTTTCTGCAGAAGTTATTTTTCTGCATAATTTGCTTTTGTTTCATTCAATTCACTTAATTCCATATACTACTAGTTGGTATTAATAAAATATAACTAGGACATAAGTTAGCCGATTTAATTTGGAACCCGGTTATGTTCCGATTTTCCGATTTCGGTAATTCAGCGACGAAGCAAGTTGCTCCGAATTCAACGAAAATTGACGTGCTAGCTAAGTTCGACGTGTAGAACGTAGTGGTGAGGCTAGTTTTTCGAAATTACGAGTTTTTACGAAACGATCCGAAATAGGCTTAATTACGGTTAAATTGAATCGGATTGCGTTTTAGTCGATTTAAGAGACGTATGGACAATCCGATTGCGATGTTGACAATTATGATTAATGTCGGTTATTAGGAATGACTTTTGCGATGATTATTGATGTTCGATTATTTTTCCATGTTTAGAATTGAGTGATTTATTTGGTGACGATGCTACATGATTATACATGACTTTTGCGACGATTTGTTCATGATTAAATGACTTTGTTGATAATGATGATATATGTCTTTGTACATGATGATGTAATGATTATATTGATGTTGTTGATAAATGCTTCCGATTTGTGAATGCATGACTTTTGACGATGATGAATTATAGGTGACGTTTTGCATAATGCAAATATGATGCGATGATATATTTATCTTGATGTGGATAAATTATGGCGATGTGGGCTTTATGCCAATTTTGATGAGCGATGATGATGTTTTTGTTGTGTTGTTTTATTGTCGAGTCACATACATTGCATTGGCGACGAGGGCTTTTATGCAAAGTGTTCCTAATTATGGACAAAGCGACGGGTACCACATGCATAACATAGTCGTGTCTCATGGAGTCGGTTATGTTTATGTTGAGTTGTTTGGCGTTGGGTTTTAATTGATGGACGATGTTAAATTTCGATGATATATGATGCTTTGTTTGGTGATGATCTTTATGATAAACATGAAATGAATATGACTTGATAATTTCATGATAACTATGCGATGAATATAAAAGATGAGTTTTGCGATGATTTGACTTTGATGAAATGCTTAATGCAAATATGATGTGATGATGTTTGTGACGATGGACTTTTATGCCAAAAGCGACGATGGGTGATACATCACATTTAGCATACACATTACCAGTAAATATGATGTGATGATGTTTGTCACATACATTGCATTGGCGACGAGGACTTTTAATGCAAATATGATGTGATGTTATTAGCATTGTTTGATGTTGTTGTTTATGATTGTCGTGTTGATTTATGACACATTAACTTGCGATGATTTCGTGGTGATGAAAGGTTATGTGTTGTTGTGATGATTTATGTCGATGAGGTTATGGCGATAAAGTATTGATTATACACCTTAGAATGACGATCAAAGTGAGTGAGATTTGGATATGTGTTAGAATGCACTTATTAACCTATATCTTTTATAATTCCGAAACTCTCTCTCTCTTTCTCTCTCTCTCTATATATATATATATATATATATATATATATATATATATATATATATATATATATATATATATATATATATATATATATATATATATATATATATATATATATATATATATATATATATATATATATATATAATTATATGTTTTAATTATTGTTTGGAGTATTCCTTTATCTTGGTAACGTGCGGTTATGCAGAGATTAGATTATAGATATTAGTTGAGTCGATTAAGCCGATCGTAGCTCGGAAACATTTATGTTGTCTTGTTGTTGTTCTTTTGGTTGTTATTCCTTTTATGAATAAGAATCATACTTTATGAAAATATGATTTGATGAGGAAGTTTATTAAAGAAGATGTTTTGATTTTTAAGAATCAATTTATGATTTTCGACGATGCTATGTATCCGAGATTTATACTTTAAAACAAACAGTTTAAAGTAATTTGGTTTTGAAGATGTGACGCCTCAGTATTGAATTTATGAAATTTTAAATTACTCTGATTTTTACATATAAAACCTTGGATAATATTGAGGTGTTACATCAGTCGCCAGCCAAACTTCCAACACCCATTCCCTATCCAATCTTATCATCGAAACACCAAGTAATCTTTCTACCAAGAAAGGGAAGGTCTTCCAATTCAATCTCCTCGAAAAAAAATAAAAGAAAACACATCCATATCTCTAGATTTACCCTTCTTTTCCCATCCCTGTCACCCCATACACCATCTCCAAACCCACTTTTGACATTAATATCATCTCCAAAAGACTTGGGTGATACATCACATTTAGCATACACATTACCACATAACACCACTTTTGTTCTAGCAACATATCCTAACAAACCCCATACATTATTAGAAAAGTGCCTATTACAAACATAACTCCAGCATAACGTTTCTTCAACACAATTAACATTCCAATACTAAAATAACACAATCTACCTTAACAACCTAATAACAATACACACTAACACACAATCTTAAAAATGATAACATAATGTTTTTCATCAGAGTTTTCTTAACTTACAGAATCACAATAGGACTAGTCACTATGTGGTTACCATTTGTCCATCTTAAGTTACCAAATACCGGAAAACCACTAGGAGGCACACCTGTTACTTCAAGAATCACCTGAAACGTTTTCTTTTCTCCAATGTTTGTAAAAGTTAAAGAACTTGGTTGAACATTAACCTTAACCTCTTCTGGATGTTGAGCTTGAGCAACATAGGTGCTTGGAGAACCAACATTTGTAACGGTACGAGTGATGTTTATAGTGTTTAACCCTCGATTATGTACTGTGATTGAAGGATAGTTAAGATTTTCAATGTTGTAATATTCAGGACAAGTGAACGAGGTTTCGTTAAAGAACTTCAGTAAATTTTGATTGTGAGTAGAAGCACATATGAAGTTTAAGTAATCTGTTGTGTTTAGATCATAAACAAGACCAGGATCCATTGCGAGGTTAGGTTGAATATGTCCAGAACCATATTCGAATGGAGTTGATATCTTATCAAACGCGTCACGGATTGGTTGATTGGTGTTATCTAGCGTGGTAGCTGCAAGAAGAACATAGCTTCTAGTAAGGAAGTTGGAAAGATTTTACATAGAAGTAGAGTGGCATTTTATTTTTCGTAGAATCCTACCGGTAGTCATGATGGCTGATTTGATAGCAGCCGGACTCCAACTAGGATGAAGTGTTTTGAGCAGACCAACAATGCCAGCAACATGAGGGCAAGACATGGAGGTTCCTTGTTGCAGATTGTAAGGAATTCGACGTGGATCGGACGGTAGATTAGATGGACCGACGCCTAGTGAATATGCAGCTAGTATGTTCACTCCAGGAGCAGTTATGTCAGGCTGAAATAGAAAACGAAAGCAATGCAATCATAAAATGAACTAAGGCGAGTATTCATCGAATGTAGGATTGAAAAAATAGACAATCATTCAAGGAGCATTGCTAGTTATTAAAGTTTGCTGACCTTGAGTATCAATGGCTGCACTGCACTAGGACCCCTAGATGAAAATCCAGCCATAATTGGAGCTGGCTTTAATCCAGTATATGTTGTTGAAGCCGACATGTAAGCAAGCATTCTCCTGCAATATAACACAAAT
The DNA here is from genome assembly GCA_021764765.1 of Vicia sativa. NCBI lineage: Eukaryota > Viridiplantae > Streptophyta > Magnoliopsida > Fabales > Fabaceae > Vicia > Vicia sativa. Next base: position 305,178,707 of record CM038793.1, read on the forward strand.
CAACCAAGTTCTTCGTTTGCTGTAACGTGAAAAACTTTTTTTTTTTTACATTGTCTGTGCATAATCTTCTTTAAACTCGTATGAGTTTACCTGGTAACGTTATTGTCAGAACCACCTTTTCCAAACCATTCGCGTTGATCAATATCGTCATCCTGATTAGCATCCATACTTGCACCAGGTAAAGGATGAGGCTCCGCTAGAAGTATACTTCCACTTTTCTCATCATTGATCACAAAAACTGCTCTTGCCCCTGCAAGAGCAGCTTCGAAGCCTTGAGCAATAGATGTTGTTTCGTCGAGTCGAGTGCAGACTAATATCTTTCCCTTTACTTTGGTAGGATCAAGTGTTCTAGGCTTGCAATAGCGACTGCATGCATTAACACACACATATATGTAACAGAAATCCATGCAAAACAATGAATTTTTTTTGTGTACCTATTTGAAACAAGTTTATAGAATATGTGCTTACGCATCTTGAATTGTTGCATTGAGAAATCTAGCATCTATGGAATGAATCATTGGATATATTTCCTGTGAAGGACCTGATGGTAAGCCTTTACTAAGACTGGCACCCTGAAATACAAATGTTTCTTAAATTTTCCACAATTCAAGCACAAACCGTCTCCGTTTTGCCACCTCTAATTATAGTTAACAGTAAAAAAAAAACATGATACCTTAATGTAATGTTTGCCACCAATAGTAATCTGACTAACAAACTCCCTATCAATCGTACTAGCCGCCACAGTAAACGACCAAGGAGCAACATTGGTAACGGTTCTCGGACCAGGTCCATCATTCCCGGCAGAACAAACAACAACAACATTCTTCGCAACAGCATGAAACGCCCCGATCGAAATCCCATCCGTAAACAAAGCTTCAACATAAGGATTCGAACCACCCAAAGAAGTTGAAATCACATCAACACCATCATTTATAGCTTGATCAAATGCTTCTAGAATATCAGCTTCATGACATCCTCCTACATCATTTTTTGACCAACATACTTTGTAGGATGCTACACGTGCTCTAGGGGATCCACCTTTTGCAGTGCCATTGCCATTGCCGAAGATTGTTACGTCAGGTGAAAAGTTACCTGCGGCTGTTGATAAGGTGTGTGTTCCATGGCCAATGAAATCACGGGCTGTGAGGTTTGCAGGGTTGAGATTTCCATATCGCGATTCGTAGTTTTTGCTAAATATTCTTGCTCCAATTAGCTTTCTATAATTTTCACACAACATAGGAGTTGAGAAGTAGACTTAAAAATATCCAATTTTTTATCTAGTAGTTTTTTATTTATCTCATAGCCTAACCATTAGAATTTCAAATGAGGGGAATGTCGCATGTTTAAACTTCATTGTTTGAACATGCGCTCTTATATTAGATGTTTCTGCATAATTATCAATTGAGTTAATTTGTCGAAACTTTTTATTTATTAATTTAATTCTTGAAATTTCATTAATAAACGATCAATAAAAAAATGAATAAAAAAAATGTTACATGTTGAGACTCACGCCCCAACAATTTAATATCTCTGCATAACTATCAACTGAATTTGAATAAAAAAAGACAAATACATTAAAATTTTAAATTTTTAATAAAGGAAAAATTACACTCACTTTCACTAAAGTTTGGTACTCTTGAAAAAGAATCATAAGTGTGAGTAGTGTGAGAAAGTCCCACATTGATTAAAAATATGAAGACTTTAACATTTATAAGTAGAAGAACAAATACCTAACATTTATAAGTAGAAGAACAAATACTTATCACTTTAAGATTTTGAGTGAGCATAGTGTCGTCTCTTTCGTGTTACAGTGACACCAACACTCTTTTAATTTTAATTTTTAGTAATAGATAAAAAATAATAAATAAATGTTATTATAGACATCTAAGAGATTAATATAGAGATTAGGGCATATTTTAAAATTAGAAAAGGATATTATTATAATTTTTTTAATAAATAATTTATATAATAAAATAAAAAATTAAATATATTTTTAATCTCTGTAAATATGCGACTCTGTAATTTTAATTATTTTAAAATTTTATTTAACCCTAAAATGAATTAGTAAACATTTAATGATTGTGGTACAATACAATATCCAATTTTCATGGTAGGTAGAGAAATGATAAGTTTTATTTAGAAAACGACAACACTTAAATAGTAGTACTACTACTAATTTAATTCTGAACGTGAATTTAAGTACAATAATTTCCCTCATTGCTGGATAGAGGGAAACAGATTTATTTATTCAATAAGGTTAATGTACTTTAGACTGAGAAAAAAATTGATGGTGCTGCAGAATGAAATAAGTGAAGAAAATGACCTGTTACAGAATGTTGTTGCATTTGAAGTAATAAAATGATCAATCTCACAGACCCCATTCCCACGCCATTTTGATGGCACTGGACCGTAGCCGGTTCCGCTGAAGCTCTCATGTTCTGGCCAAACGCCTGTTTCAACAACAAACCTATCATCAATGCTTTGCAAATATATAGATAGTGAACCATGTCACATTCATATCAGTTGAATAATTTTATATTTGAATTAATTATATTTTTAATATGTAAAAAATAATATGTATTTAAATATTTTTGCCGTAATAACTATGAAAATATCAGCATACATCGACTTCAAAACAGCAATATATTATTTATTTATGGATTAAATATGTTTTTAATCTCTATAAATTTGCGATCGTGTAATTTTGGTCTCTCTAATTTTTTTTCTTCCGAATAATAGTCTTCACAAAATTATTATGCAAGTAATTTTAGTCTTCGTTGTTAAATTGATGTGTACTTTTGAATGATTATTTTACAGACATGTGTAGAACGTTATAAAAAGTTTCTCGAAAAAAAACTATTTGATTTTTAAATCGAAATTTTTATTGCTTTTATCAATATTTTTTGAAATTTAAAAAATTTATATTTAATTCTTTTTATTTTAAAAATTTCTAAAATTTAGTAAATAAATATTTCATAGTATTCTGAACACATTTGAAAAAATTATTCAAAAAATTAAAAATCTAAGATTAATTAAACCGTTTTAAAATTTTTAGCAAATAATATGAATTAAAATTGCAAGAATAAAAAATTTTCCATGATCATAATTCAAAATTTTTTTTAGAGGAATCAAAATTACATGATCGTATATTTATAGGGATTAAAAACTTATTCAACTATTTATTTATATTTTAAAAGAATGAAATTTTCTCTTATAAAAGGAAAAAGAAATTTTCAGCTACTAGATTCTTTGACAATTTTATTTTTCTTTTTTATAATGAGATTTTTTATCGATAAATTGCTTAACTAAAAAATATCACATTCCTTTTCAACATTTATATTTTCTTTCTGTTTAAAAAAAACTTTAAATAATTTTTTATTATAATTTTTATATTAACTAATGCATAAAATCCATAGCATTACAGTAATATTTACATATTCATAAATTAATCAGCATTACTGTAATATGAAGAATTTACTTGAATTTTTTATTTAATCAATAATTTTTTTTTTACCTGAATCTAAGTTAGCAATGATAGAATCTTCACCAAATCTTGCTTTCCACCAAGCAGAATCAAGAGAAATTCCTCCATCTCTTTCCAATCCAAGGAAATCCCATGATCTTGTAGTATGCAACTTATATTCTTTGCTCAAGAAAACAGAAACTACATTGGAGTTCTCTGCACTTACAAAAACACATGTCAAACAAATAATGTCTCAAAATATGACTCTACAAATCCATGGCGAAAAACTTAACCATATTTCTCACTTTCAATCTTTGATGCCTCTTCATCTTCAAGTAATGCAGCAAATCCATTTATATGCTTATTGTATGAATACATAACTGCTTCCTTTGCCTTCTCATGGCTGTTACAAACATTTTTATGGTACTAATTTCTCAAAATATGTAACAAAAATAAATTCATGGATTCTATTTATAATATATATATACCTTCCTAAGATGGAAGCAAGTAAATCATAATGTGAATTTGTGGCTGAGTTAAAATCATCAAGAGAAGGATTTGGACCATGAGAATGTCCTCCCAAGTATACAATATATGTCTACAAAAAGAGAAATAATTATGAAAATATACATTTTGCTTTCATGAATAAAAAACTTGTTTATATTTATAAAAAAACATGTGAATATTGTTATGAAGGGAGACATGCTTGCCTTTTTAAGGGCATGAGTGTGTTCTTGGAAGAGAATGCAAAGAATGAATGATAATAAAAAAAGTTTGGAGGTCGAAGATGATGACATTTTTCTTTAGGTTTTTGAAAATGTTTATAATGTGTTCTACTGCTTATATAATAGATTTATTGGTTTTTTAGATTCAAGTTTTATTGCTTTGCCAACTTTTTTCTCATAATTAAATATTTGAGGTGTCTTCTCGGGAGCATTACTATCATAAACACAAGTCAAATGTACTTGAAATGGTTACAAGTTGCGATCTTAAAATTTGATTCACATTGTTAGGCCAAAATTTATTTCGTTTACTAAATGTTTACTCCACAAAAGGAAAGTTTGTTCATGCCTAGTTCAATGAATATAAAGGTTTAAATTAAGATTTGAAATGAGTTATTCAAAAATTAACAAGAAAATGAGAGTTTTTTTTTAAATTTATTTAATATTTAAAATATTAAATAATATAAAAATAAATTTTAAATACATTTAAAAAATTGATTAATTTTTAAGAAATTATAATAAAAATAATGAATAAAATTTATCTCATGTGATTGAAATTGAACTCTCTGTTGGATCCAGAGTCATAATATTTTTCAATTATACTTAATTGCATTATCCTATACATTTAATTTGATTTATTCAGTGACCTTTCTTTATATTAGTTTTGGGCTGAATGAGATGATGTAGTCTTTTGGTTTGACTCGACCTTATTTATTGAGGGTGTGACCTCGTTTGTCTGTGCTAGTCCACCAGACTTTACCCTATAGTCCGAACAACTCTTAGGATGCATGCTCATCATATGTATACCTCATAGTCTTATGTGTTTCGTGTTCACAACCTGCTAAGAGGTCAGACATTTATATAGTATCCCAAAGATGAATTGTGTAGGGGCGAAATACTTTTCCAAGATTGATTAAGAGGTTGGACATTTACATAGACTCCAAGGACGAATCGTATATGAGAGAAATGCTTTTTGAGACCAGTCAAGAGGTCTAACATTTACACAGTCCCCTAAGCATGAGCTGTGTAGGGAAAAAAATTGTTTCTTGAGATCGATTTTGAGATAAGAGATTCACACACTTGCATAGGGACACAATGATTTTCTGATATCTGTTAATGTTTGTCAATTGCAATATGGGCAATCCATCTTCTTCGAGCTTACTCTAATATTTTTAGAAGTGGCAACCTTTAACCATGACTGACTACCATCCATTGGTTATCCGAACCTACTTTTTAATTCTCCCGCTTATAATAGATGTAGCAATTTTCTAGTGGTTATAATGATTGCCACATGCCTTCTGAATCATAGAAAACTTATGGCATATCCCTACTCCCTTCACCATAGGAGAATAACTTTAAATGCGACTGTCATTTGTCTGCCACCTAACCATTAAAATAGATTTATTATTTTTTACTTCCCTCATCTTTTCATTCCAAATTGTAAATTTGGTTTACATCTTCAGCCATTCTATACCTTCCTTATCTTTGAGCTTCTTCAATCGCTCACAACATCAAGTAACACTCTTTTTTCCTTGCGATTTTTTGTTTCTTCTGTCTACTCATGGTGTTTATTCGAGAGTATGATTCATTTGATAAGGTCACGGGTACTTAAAATAATGCTCAAATGTGTGAGCTATGTACTTAATGCTTACAGATATCAGAATGAAGGTACGAGGAAAGTTGATTACAACTTTGTTTAGATGGAGCTTTCTGGTAGTTACGAGAGTTTCTCTAGTGGTATTTTAATTATTGTATCGTCTAATGATATCAACACTGAATTAGTATCTTCTTCCTCATGTTTAGTTAGACCCGTCATGACGCTCTCAAATTCTAGCCAAATCTCTTTTTATAAAGAATCTATGAATATTGACTTGATTTCTCTTGAAGATGACTGGGTACAAGCTTGTAAATGTTTCCCATCCTAGTTCCACATGGAAAATTGGGCATTTGTTCGAGGATTCAAAATTCTCCATCAGGGTCTTAACATTACAACTACAATAGGTGTATTATTCTCATTCTAAGATATGAAATGTGTGAACAAGTGTGAATGGATATTTGTGAGCATCATCCATGGGCGAGCTCGTCTCCCCCTTTGATGACATGTTGTCATTGTATGTAATTTAGCAAGAAAAATTGACAAAATATAACAAGAAATGACAAAATTAGAAACAAATGAGTGAAAGAGTTTGTAAAATCACTTAGGGCTGAAGAAAAACACTTATCTGTAAAACTATTGAAAATGAATAAAAATGCGCTACTTTTCCTTTAGATTTTACCCGCCCGCATTAAGCTACCGATAACACAATGCGCGTGTGTTGCAAGCCAGTGCACCCACATTGTTGCTTTTTGCTGAAATTTTTTCTGAATGCTTTATAAGGAATAGAAAGGAAAAAAATAGGGGATCAATTTTGGAGAGAGAAAATTATGTTTTAAATCATGATTGTATCCATAAGAAGAGCATATAAGAATAAGGGGTTTATGGTTTGTAGGTCCAACAATATATAATTTGTTGTATGCAGATATAAGGTGGTTGAATAATAAACTCATATGATATTAAATTTGCATCGCAAGTTTAACCATGTACATGTGATAAATAAACTAAATAGTAGGTTTAAGTAAGAGCGATTTTAAGTATGTTGAATATCTAAATAGTAGGTCAATCATCTAATCTTAAAAGTTGGAACATTTATAATCATGTTTCATGAGACAAACTGTAGATGAAAAATTGATTTCAATTCAGTTATTGGACTATGACGTGTGAATAGAAAGGCGTGGCTTTTCACAAAGACGCATGATATATCACATATTTAGAATAATATCACCCAATAGCATTTAAGGTTTCATTGATTTGAGAGAAGTAGAGGAGAGAGATAGAGAAGAGAGAAAGAGAAGAGAAGTAGAGGAGAGAGATAGAGAAGAGAGAAAGAGAAGAGAAGTTGCTTACTTCTTCTGCTTGGCAAGTAGAGAAAGTGAGAAGAGAGAAGAAAAATTTGTGGGACCCGTACCATTTTGTTTTCTCTTCTAAAGTGAGAAAAAATAGCCAGAATTAATAAAAAGTCTCCTATGCAATTGTTTTTTTAAACTAGTTACATGTATTGTTTAAAAAAAATAATATTATGATTACTTAGCTGGCCAACCGATTTTGCTATTGCATTAGAAATTATTTTATTAATAAATAATAAATTTACTTATGAAATATAAATTAATAAACTAACAACTTAAATTTATTTATAAATGAATTAAAATATATTAATAATTTAATTAATTATAAATTGTATGTTGACTTTAATTCAAGGATGTTTTAATCTTTTAAAAAATTTATATAATCTATTTTTCTCTTTATTTTCTTCTATTAAACAACACATCAAATCTACTATATTTCTCACATCTTTCTTTCATCTCTTACTTTTTCTCACTTCTTTCTCTCTACTCAATTTCTCTTCGCCGCCAAACATATCATTAGTTCGGGTCGAGAATCCTTTTCAAAATGAATTGATTTGGCAGGGAGGAAGAGGTGATATCGGTCATTCTAAATATTTTAAATTATTCTCTTTTTAAAATATTCTCATTTTGAAAGGAAGGTGGACAAATCATAATAAAACATATGTATAAATAAAATTAGTTTTTAATCTTTATTGTAGAATCAACATGTCACCGTGGTAAGGAAGCGTTTTTTGCGTGTTCAAAACCTTATCACATAATATTTTATAAATTTATCAACTTTTTCAAAGAATGACATTAACATAAATCAAACTCATGTACATATCCAATATATTCATGCACTTTCTATTGCAATATCAAACAAATTGCTAAGTAGGATCAAAGTCATATTTACTTCATTTGTACATTATGCCCCTTTACTAAAAATGGCATAATTTCCACCTCCCTGGTTCTGGTCGAGCAATTTCAAAACCCATCACATCACGTGGATTTGATATTTTTTGTCAATTTCAGTTTCTACTCGTATTTCTGAAAGTTCGCTTTAAATTTTTTTTAAAATGCAACTTCAGATGCACTTTATATTACATTATTCTTCCTAAATTAAAACTACCACCTCGTTTTTACTAAAAACTTAATTTAAAGATGAATCTTCAAAATAATTTTTAATACTTCATTAGCTGTTTTAAAGTAGTCAATCCAATTTTATAAAAAATTATTTCAGAGATATAATTTCAAAAATATTTCTGAATGCATTTTTATTTATTTAAACATATGTATTTATGATGTGTTTTGTGTTTATTTCGATTAAAAATGGTACATCTGAAGAAGCATCTCTGAATACTTCTGACATTTCTAACTTTTGCTAAAAATTTGAAATATAAGAGTGGAAAAGAGTTTATAAATTGGACTCTTTGAGTATCCAATTAAAGTTATCATAGTCTAAATATAACTTATAAAATTGGATACGAATCGACATTTTCTATATACTCTACACATATTTTTCTAGTGTAGTATATTTTGAACGATACGAATAATATAAATAAAAAAAGTTATAAGCAATTTGCATAATCGAAAATATAAATTATTAGTTGAATCATATAAAAAAAGACATAAATATAATATAAGAAAATATAAATTATTAATTGAAGCATATACAGAAAAGACATAAATATAATATAATTAAACTTAAAATAAATAAATAATAATTATAAAAACTTAATTGTATTAAATAATCATATATAATATATTAATAATAATTAAAAAAATTTAAAAATAAAGATATAATTAAAAAAATGATATTGTGTTAAAAATATATAACCATATAGATTTAATTATATTAAATAATCATACAAAAAGAAAAAAAAGAACTGTGAGATGGAGAAAAAAAATAATATTAAAAAAAAGATATGATTGAAAAAAAATTGTATTGATAGTGACCCGTGAAATATATAATAATAACGTGATATGAATTTTATTATTTGATATGATATAAAATATATTTGTATGCACGTGTAAATTTGAAATGAATTATTAAATAAAAATTAAACAGTAATTATGTAAACTCAATTGTATTAAATAATATACATAAAAGGGGAAAATATGAATGAAACTAAAATAATTTGAAAATATCACATACAAATGCAAATGCCAAATATTTATATATAAATATAAAATATAAAATATTTAATAAAATTAACAATAATTATATAGTGACCCGTGATTAATTTCACGATTAAGTATAATTATTGTTTATTTTATAATTAAGTAAATAATTTTAAATTAAGATGATAATTGATTAAATTAAAATAGATATTGTGTTGATAGTGACCTGTGAGATAAATAAAGTTTTGCAAAATAAAATGATTAATTGAATTATGTAAAAACCAAACGTAATATAAACTGAATAATATAATGAAAATTAAAATAAATTAAAAAAAAATTATTTATAAAAAAAATTCTTTTTGAAGGTTTTATTTTAATTCCTTATAATACCTTCTAATCAAAATATATATTATTATAAAAATGACTAAAAAAACACTATTATAAGTAGCCATTTTGTGATTAATTTTGAATTACAATGCCAAAAAAAAAAAACTTCGGATAGAAATGTGACTACATTATTTAAAAATATGATAAAAATCCACCTTTATAAGAGGGATTGCGAGTAATTACATGTAGGGTAAAATGATAGAAATGTAATACATAGAGAGTACTTACATGGATAGTAATTACATGAAAGGTAAAATAATGTTTCAAAAATGATCAATCAAAACGAAAGACTTAGTTGTTTGTTGGGATAAGATATTCAAATTTATTCATTTTTATAGTGGAAAAATAAAAAGAGGATAGAGCAATAGATTACTCACATGATTAATATTAGCTTTATAGTAGTTGATATAAACAAATACAAATGTATAAAAATCTAAACATATTCAATGCTTTTATTTCAAAATTATCCTTATATTAATTATTTAATTATGCATTACTAATTTAATTAAGGAAACATGCATAATTAAATTATTTATTTTATATGAAATCAAGACTTAATTATCTTTTTTTGATAAATATAAAACTTGCGCAATTTACTTATAAATCATATCAGAATAGTATATAATATTTATCCTGAGTATGTTTTCTAGTTCTAATTCCTGATTGTCCTGGAAATCTTTGCCAAGAATTTGATGCATGTATCTTACTGGAAAAATAAGTTGCCATATCAAATTGCGTATAAAATTATATCTATTGCAAGAATATGGATTTATGAACTCCTTCTAAGTTCTTAACTCGTCAATTGCGCGTACTATCGATAAATATTAAATGTCTTGTTTATTAGTATCACCCGTGCCATTATAACCTGTTTGCTTATGAAGCCCTTATAAATGCTTCAACATTTGTTACTCGACATAAAAGCTACTTTTGGAAAATTATTTAATACACCTACTAGTACTAGTAGTAGTATTGATTTTGTACACTTTTATTACAAGTCATTATGACCTGTAGTAAATAAATAAATGATGTATATGGTTGAGATGATTAAATATGTTGGAATTACTTTGATAATTACTGTAATAGCCTTCTTAGTACAAAAACTAAAACAATAGTCATGATTTAGTGGAAAATCAAATAATCAAATGAGTATATAAAAATTATAATCTACAATATGATATTAAAAAGAAACTATGAAGAGTATTTTGATCTAACAAATATTCTTTGATAATAACAATGATAATTTTAAAATTCATAAAAAGATGAATGTAACAAATATATGTTTGAAAAACTACGAGTTTTTTTAATTTGGGTTTTGTTAATATTTTGTTTTAACGCTATAATCAAAATTGTCCTTCATTTTCTGAAAAAAAAGGAGAGAAGTTTTTTTGTCAACTTATTATTTCTACAAAATCTTTACCTTTTCCAAATTTTTTCTTGGAAACTAGTTTTGGGGTTTCTTAGATATGCGAGTTTAGACAACGATTTTGATATAATAGATGTTTACGTGCTAATAGTAAATGATCAAGGTCTAGACCGTGCTATGGATTTCTTACTATCTGAGTTTTGGGATGAGATTGTCTCTCATAAAATGCCAATGTAGGGGAATCCTTACCACTTAAAATTATCAAAATTAAGGAAAGAGAAAAAATTAATGTTGAAGATGTTTGCTACTCCTTGTCCAATGAAAATCACACTAGAGAGAGTATCTTCCCATGAGTTAATTTTGGGTTAGAGTAGAGATAATATGAAAGGTGAGAATGAGATGTTTTAATTCCACAGAAAAATCAAATGACAGGACCCTACTTAAACTTAGGACCATATCAATGGTAGTACTACTACAACATAACTAATAACTAAGCATGCAAAGCATCTTTTAAATACTCATTCCTAACACCTTATGAAAAACACCCTATACATTAAGCATAATGTCCACAAAACTTCTATCTTTTCATTTCATTCTCATCATGTTTTTCTCTTCATTTTTAAGTCTCTCTACCATCCAAGTTTATGGCATTTTCACTTTTGTTTCCTTTGCTTTTGCTCCCACTAATGCTACACAACTTCAAGGTAGTGAAGAAGCAAATGCACTATTAAATTGGAAAACCAACCTTGACAACCAAAGCCAAGCTTCATTATCTTCTTGGACAACCCTTTCAAGTCCTTGCAATTGGGAAGGAATTGTTTGTGATGAAAAAATGAAATTTGTGACAGATATAAATGTTGCAAACTTTGGTCTTAAAGGTACTCTTTCAAGTCTCAACTTCTCATCTTTTCCTATGCTTCAAACTTTGGATATAAGTAATAACTCATTTCATGGAAATATTCCTCATCAAATTGGTAACTTATCCAAAGCTTCCATCCTAAAAATGAATCATAATTTCTTCAATGGTTCCATTCCTTTAACATTTGGAATGTTGATGAGTCTTGTTGACCTTGATTTATCGGCTAACTATCTCTCCGGCGAAATCCCTTCATTAAAAAACTTGAAGAACTTAGAAAAACTTGCTCTATACGGGAACTCTCTTTCCGGATCGATTCCTATTGAGTTAGGCACAATCTCTTCTCTTAGAACTATCAAATTGTTGAAGAACAATTTTTCTGGTCAAATTCCATTTTCCATAGGAAACTTGGTGAATTTGAGGACACTTCAGCTTAGTGAGAACCATCTTCATGGATCAATTCCTTCATCTATTGGAAACTTGACAAACCTCATTGAATTGTCATTTTCAGATAACCAACTTTCTGGATCAATTCCTTCTTCAATAGGAAACTTGATCAATCTAGAAAGACTTGCTTTTTCAGAAAATCATCTTTCTGGTCCTATTCCTTCTACATTTGGAAATTTGACCAAACTAACCTTTATATTACTTTACAATAACAAACTGAATGGTAGCATTACAGAATCAATGAAAAATATTACCAATTTGCTAAGTTTACAACTAAGTTCAAATGATTTCACTGGCCAATTGCCTCATAATATTTGCCTTGGTGGTTCCTTGAGAAATTTTTCAGCTAATCACAATCATTTCAGTGGTTTTGTTCCTAGAAGCTTGAAGAATTGCTCAACTCTTCTTAGACTTAACCTTGCAGAAAATATGATTATTGGAAATATTTCAGATGATTTTGGTATTTATCCAAATTTGAGCTACATTGATTTGAGTCACAATCAATTTTATGGAGAAATTTCGCCGAATTTGGTGAAAAATCGTAATCTAATTGGCCTAATGATCTCGAATAACAATTTATCAGGTACTATACCTCGAGAATTAGGTCAAGCGTCTAGGTTACAATCGCTTAAACTCTCTTCAAATCATCTAACAGGAAAAATTCCTAAAGAGCTTTGTAACTTGACTTCATTGTTTCAACTCTCCATGAGTAACAATGAACTTTTTGGAAAGATTCCTACAGAAATAGGATCCATGCAAGGACTTAGCATCTTGAATCTTGCAGCAAATAAACTAAGTGGCGCGATTCCAAGACAAATTGGAAAGCTTCTCAAATTAGTTCAACTGAATTTGAGCAATAATGAGTTCATGGAAACCATTCCATATGAATTCAACAGATTGCAATCTCTTGAAACTCTTGATCTTGGTGGAAATTCGTTAAGCGGAGAAATACCTGAATCACTTGGAAAGTTGCAAAGGTTGAACACATTGAACCTCTCTCATAATAGTCTCTCTGGAATCGTTCCGTCTAGTTTTGAGTATTTGATAAGCTTGAATATTGTTGACATATCTTATAACCGATTAGAGGGTTCGATTCCTAACAATCAAGCATTTCTTAACGCGCTGTTTGAATCATTGAGAAACAATAAAGGCTTGTGTGGTAATGCTTCAGGCTTGGATCCTTGCATAAAGGGTAAACACAAAAGTGTGATATTGTCACTATGTGTTACTTTGAGTACTCTATTTGTTTTTGTGTTCTTGTTTGGTGGTTCTTTGTATATTCATTTGCAAAATGCAAGAAAAATTCAAAAGCAAGCAAAAGAAGAACAAGAACAGGCTCAAAATGTTTTTTCCATATGGAGTTATGATGGAAAAATGGTTTACGAAAATATCATTGAAGCAACCGAGGATTTCGATGAGAAATATCTTATCGGTGAAGGTGGTTCTGGTTCGGTTTACAAGGCGAATTTGCCCTCAGGACAAGTTGTTGCAGTGAAAAAACTCCATGCTGAAATTGATAGTGAAATGCATAACTTCAAGGCTTTTACTAATGAGGTTAAAGTGTTGACACAAATCAAACATCGGAACATTGTGAAGTTGCATGGATTTTGCTCGCACACGCGCCACTCTTTTGTGGTTTACGAGTTCCTTGAAGGAGGGAGCTTGGATAATGTGTTGAGAAATGATACACAAGTAACAATGTTTGATTGGAAAAAGAGAGTGAATGTTGTTAAGGGTGTGACAAATGCTCTTTATCATATGCATCACGGTTGCTTTATGCCTATTGTTCATCGTGACATATCGAGCAAAAATGTTCTTTTAGATTTGGATTATGAAGCTTATATCTCAGACTTTGGAACATCTAAGATTCTGAATCTTGATTCATGCAATTCAACAACATTTGCTGGCACTTATGGTTATGCAGCACCAGGTTAGGCCCTTCAATTCATTCTCTCACGAGTTTATATCGTTTATTACATGCTACTTCAAGTCTCGTTAGTTTAACCGTTAGTTTAATCATTTTTCGTTTCTTTTACCTTATTGCAGAACTTGCGTATACGAATGAAGTGAATGAGAAATGCGATGTGTTTAGTTTCGGAGTGCTATGTTTGGAAATAGTAATGGGAAAGCATCCAGGGGATCTCATTTCTGCATTGTTTTCATCATGTGAAGCACAAATAGCTCATAGTTTGCTTCTGAAAGATGTATTAGACCAAAGACTTCCTATTCCCGAAAATTCAATTGCTAAGGATGTGATCTTGGTTGCAAAATTGGCGTTTGCTTGCGTGACTCAAAATCCACGTTCTCGACCAACTATGAAACAAGTGTACGACATGTTTGTGATGCCAAAATCATCATCAATGGAGACATTCCGCATCATCACACTTGGCCAACTTTTGAATTAGCGAACTAATAAACTATGGTTAACTTGTGTTGCAAGCTTCTTCTGTCTTTTTTTTCTGCTAATAATGTGTTTGTGAGATTCTATAGGCTAGTTTTGAGCTATAAATTATCTAAGAAAATAAGATTCATATCTGGTGTGTTATAACAATTATTAAGGGTGCAGATACCATCAAACCAACTGTTGCTTACTACTAGTGATGAGAATATGGTATTCAAGAATCAAGAGTGCATTGAATTGCAAAGATGAAACTTTTTTGCATCAAAAGCAAAACAACATCAAAGTTGCACTTGGATAGACAGTTAAATTGAAGTGCATCATCTTCATTCCCATAATAAGAACAATCCTTTGCTATGAAATTGTCGCGGTACATAGTCACAAAACAACTATGAACTATCATTAAATAGGAGTGACCAAGATTTAGATACACTCAAATTGTTTAACAGATTTGAGAAAAAGTTTGGAAATAATGGAGAAAACAATGTCATGGGGTATATGATTCCTAACATGAACATTATGCGGAGGTGTTTTTATCCGGAAAGAACACATTTAGAATCCAAAAATTCCAAATTTTTCTTAAAAATCCAATAATACTTCAAGATATTTTTGGATTTATCTTTTCCAAAAGTCCTATAAAACTGCAAGAAAATTTTGAATTTTTCAAAAAATTTGATAAAAACTCACCAAATTCTTAAAATTTCGATAAAAATGCATAAAATCTTCCACTAGTGAATATTTTTGTACAGTATATTTGGAAAAAAACAATGTTTTTTTTTTTTTTATTTTAAATTTCTTAATCCACTTCATAGGGGTGAGGCGCACCCCATGAAAACACGAAAATGTCTTTCACAACCGGAAGTTTATTTCCTGTTAGCACCACTTTCTGAAATATTTGAGTGAAAATCGGAAGTATATCTCTGATTCCTTACCGAAAGTATACATCTAGTTCTGAGCATGACAGTTAGCAGAAAAATATAATTATAAGCAATTTAACGAAGTATTCGATTTATAATTCAAATTAAATACCTGTAATTTTTAAATTGAATAAAAGCCCAAAAAATGTTATCCAAAATGCATTTCATAATAATGGTATTCAAAATAAAGATTCGATACAATACGAAATAAAAAAAATTAAAGTCAAAATACAATCAAACTAAACTACTGCGTATGGCGTGCGGACAGTCACTCTCGAGGCGTCCCTCCACTGTCTCTTGTATGCCAGGGCATCCAGAGCCTCCGCCATGATGGCCTCCAAAACTCCTCTAACATCAGATCCGTCAGAAAACATCCATCTGTCAATGTCATCCCTAGCAAGCTCCATGATACGACGACACCTAGGCAGCACGTCCTGGACACGATCCCTCATCGCCTGCTCCTCCTCTAGGATCTCCTAATGAACCGGTCTGGGTGGGTCCCCTAGAGCCTCCCGTATCATGTATGGATGGGAAACCCTGAAGAACCACAACATGTAACCGTACGTGTAACTCCAGTCGTCTGGAGCCACGATGCTCTTTGCCTCCTCAAGTATGAGATGATTCTCAAAATCATTAAAAATATCATTCATCTTCCTCCTCTTCACTGTCGGAGGGGCAGATAAAGTAGGATGCCGAGGAATGGTCTGTGTATACTCGAACTGACACATCACTCGCTCGGGCATATAAGCAGCAGTCTTCCCAGTACCGTAGGCTAACCAACCTGTAAATAGAGAAACCTCATCAAATGGTATCGTCTCACGGTGGTCGGCGTAGGCATTGAAGTGAATGTCCTCATGCACTATTCGATCCAGGTAAACCCGATAGGGCAGTGTCACATGGTTGCCTATGAGCGGCTCGTATGCACATGCATTGAGCATCTGCTCAGTATAACCCTTAACAAATGACCATCCTAAAATTTGTGGGAAGTGTTGTAGGATTCATCCCTAAAATATCAAAATTAAACCAGTTAGTTTCAAAATCAAAATAATTAAAAAAGGAAGCTAAGAGAAATATTTTATACCGTCGTAATAGACATATTGCCGGTTATCTGCCTCGTCTTCCATTAGTCTCCTCAGTCAACTTAGTATACAAGTAAACCAAGCAGGCAGTCCCCTAGTTTCACCCATTGGCCTGCTCTAAATTAGCAAAGAACCTAAGGTACATGATATCAATGTAGGTGGCACTGGTGTCCACAAAGATCTGGGTGCCAACAAGATACAAGAGGTATGCTCTCATGGCATACCCCCTATGAAGGGTAACCTGCTCGGGATCACCATCAGCAGTAGTAGCACGCACAACCTTCTGATCAAAAACCTCCTTCAACCAACTATATCTCACATGGAAACTACGTGTCTTATCAACCTCCACCAGCGCCTTCTCCACGGTAACTCCAAGCCTATCAACCAGCAAAGTAATAGCCTCATCTTTCTCCAACTTCTAGTGATCCAGAAACCGCCCTCTGATCGGTAGGTGAAGCAGACAGGCGATGTCGTCGAGTGTGATCATCATTTTGCCATGTGGTGGAGGAAACGAAGACGTCTCCTCGTACCACGTCTCTACAAAAGCGTTGGTCATCCCCCAGTTGACCACGCTACATCCATAGAAGGTCAAGTCTCTTAACCCTATAATGCATAGTAGATCATCAGACCATGGCTCGAGAGGGGGAGTTAGCTTGTTGATCTTCCTCCCATGGCTTACGACCTTCGGTGTATCGCAATCCTGGAAGAAAAAATTTATTGTTAGAATTCATAATATTATTCATAACATAATTAATAACTGCAATATAAATATAAATTTCACACCTCTTCATCCCATATATGTCTAGCTACATGGTTGTGACAAAGAGTGAACACAGATAAGTCAGAAGGTCCCCCTCCAAAGATCTGAGGAACCTGTGATGTTGTCTCTGTCGTCGATGCCTCTGCTGGCAATGGTGTCACCGGTACCTCGGCGGCATTGGTACATCAGGTACTGGGGGTGTAGGATCAAGTCTCATCTCAGATGGGCCCCTCTATGAAGTAGATGAGGATTCTATCTCCAAAATCCGCGGTGGTGAGGATGTGCGTCTGTGGTAGGATGGTGGCGGGGAAAGATGGACTGGAGACTCTCGTCTGCTACAGGAGGAAGAAGTAGAAGGTGTAGAATCGGAATCAGCAGAATATGCCTTAGACATAGCCTGTCCGAATGTCGAAGGATCCTGTGTGGCCTGAGTCATCTCTATCTGCACAGAAGCATATTGTGCAACCCGATCATGCCTCAAATGTGATGGTCTCTTAGACATATCTCTTGTAGAAGTAAGAACAAAATGTTAGCATATGGCTTACAGAGGAAAAAATGAAATAAAATAATGCAGAAAGAAACCGAAAATAAACTTCTGGTTTTGTTCATGCCATGAAACCAGAAATAAACTTCCGGTTTCTTCTATGAAACCGAGCTTCGTACAGCCCCATCCCAACATCCCAAATGTGTCAAAAAAATACGGATTGATCGTCAAGAACAGTTTACAAACAGTTATATAATGACTCCTAATGATATAAATTGCAAGAAACAACATATTTAAAACCCTATTTCATTAATTTCAATTGAAATTATATAAACTCTAAAAATGTGTAAAGATCACTTACCTGATTGATTAAAGATGATTCTGGCTTGCTTGATTCCATTAGTTATTGTATTTATGCAATGGTTCATGGTTTGTGTTGGTTGTTTGAGAAAAAATTGGATTTTGAAAGAAAGGGTAGAAGAGAGTGATTGAGAGGGTTTGAGTTTGTTTTTTCAAAAAAAATTTTGTTATGGGGAGGAGAAAGGTTCTGGAGCCCTTTAAGTGCATCTAGGAACCAGAAATATACTTACGGTTTAGAACCAGAGATATACTTTCGGTTTATACCAAACCATTTTCAAAGAGATTTGCATGGTATAGGGTGCGAACCGGAAGTATATTTCCAATTTCTAGGGGCAGTAATGGAGTTTCACATGGTGCACTAGAAGATTATGGGGTGGGTTAAGAAATTCACTTTTTTTTAGCTTTTACGAGTCTAACAAAGTGAAATACAATCTCGTTAGTGTTGGGTTATCATGAGGAGCATCCACATTGGATCAAGAGCAACACAATACAAGTGAGAGAGACACCACATATTCACCCAAAATCTTAAGGTGATAAATATATGGATTACCTCACTTACAAAGTGTTCAGCCTTCATTTTTTCTAAGCAATGTGAGATTTTTAACTCATAGTTGTACACAACAATCCTCTTCAAGAGTGAGTTTAAAATCTTAAGATGTTAGGTAAATGAATTTCCTCTTTTATAAATCAAATATTACACCATTCATTTGAAATATGAGATTTTAATTAGGGTTAAATAAGTTTTTGGTCCCTCTAAATATAGTCATTTTCAACTTTAGTCCCTCTAAATATTTCTTTCAAAGTATGATCCTCCTAAAAAATTTAATTTTAACTTTTGGTCCCTCTTGCAATTTAGCGACGGTTTTTATACAATTTAGTGACGATTTTTTACAATTTAGCGACGGTTTTAACGATAGTTTTTTATTTAGCGACAATATTGGAGACCATTTTAGCCATGATTTTACCATGAAGGATCAAAAGTTAAATTAAAATTTTTAAAAAGACCATTCTTTAAAAGAAATATTTAGAGGAACTAAAATTAAAAACCCCTATATTTAAAGGCGCAAAAAAATATTAAACCCTTTTAATTAATAGTAACTTGCACTCAACAAAAAATTTGCTTTGTATTTTTTAGTCGTCTATTTTTTGGCCTAATGCACTATACATTTAGTCGGTCTCGTACCCAAGTGTATATCCCTTCTTTGTTTGCGTAACACTCATGATCTTGAAACCAGAGAATAAGCTGACCCCTTGCTCAAGTCAGTACCCAAATAAATCCATATAGCTGCGGATGCTTGAAGCAAAATAAAAAGATAGACTAAAACATGTTCATAGTTTTGGCTTATTTTGATTTTTTTTAAAGAAAATGTTCATTATACTTTAATTACCATTTTGGCTGTTTTATATATGGGATATTAGTCTCTTACAAAATGGTGGACTAATGTTTAAATTCTAATTATAATAATTATTTATATTAATGATGATCATTCTTTCAAAATGCCTGCCTGCACATAAATAAATAAGCATGATGATCATAATGTTTTACGCAGGGAAGTTAAAACTAATTTTCCATAATTTTTTTTTTTTTGCATGTAAGATTTTATAACTCAATTATTAAATTTAAAATTTAAAATTTTGAGATTAAATATCAAATCTTAGACACATGAAATTTTTCTTTCTGGCCAAGGATTTTATTATGGACCACAAAAAGTAATACTTGAATATAGCTAATTTGGCCTACATATATATGCTGACTTTAAATTTGTGATACGATATCTCAAAAAACTCTCCAGTTGTATCTGTCACACACACTATTTTGAAGGTATAAACTAGCTCATTTAAAGGCACTACCCTACGAGTGGTCTACTTGAGAATCAACTAATTTCCACACCGTCAGTTTATAAACATAAGAAATGAAATTATGAAATCTAAGTCAATAACTCTAGGTTGATAACTCAAAATCCGTACATATATCTTGTATTAGTAGAAGATTAGGCTTTTGAGTGTGTTCTATAAGGTGACAATGAGGAACTCGAACTTTGTTCTAAATAGGTCCACGCGTTAAGACATTGTATTTAATTTTGAATAGGTTGGTGGGTGTATCACCTAAATATGAACTGTTTTTTTTGGGAGTTTTACATAAATTTTAGTTGGTGAATGAGTACACCATATAACATTGTGCTTTTAAGTTCTAGCTTAACATTATGGTAGGCCAATATAATACAAACTTGATTATAGCATGTATATGGTATGGTATAAGTGATAATTCAACACTATATATTTTAGTTAGTTAAAAATCGATTAGATTGATTCTATACATATATGTGTAGTTTATTTTTAAAGTTTTTTTAATAACAAGTATTTTGATACTACTGTGAATCTTAAAGTAATGTAAGAACGATTATGAAAAGCATAAGAATGTAAAATAACTTCGATTGAAACTTAAAAGGGTTGAAAATAACGTTGATGTAAATGACTTAATATTGAATGAAGATATGGTGATTCATATGTATATGTGACTTATAAACTATTTCTCAACACACTTAGATAGTTTGAGTGATTTTAAGTTTGAATAGAATTTGTGTGTGATGGTAATTTAACTAACTCCTATGTGTTGTTTCTTTCGATTGTCGGTAACTCTTCAATCATAGTCGACTTCCATTGTTTATTCTTTAAAATTTCAATGTAGTTGATTGGTCCAATGCCTGCAGGTAAAATAAAATTAACTAATTCTCCATCTAGTGTTACTTCATCATCACCAGTCACTTCATAGTCTTGACGTCTTGTTGGACGAACTCTAGTTCTTTGGGGTCTTTGGCTTGTGCTAGCCAACGCCTCTTCGACTTCGACTGTGTTGGGAATGTCAGCAACTGCTTCAACTTCGATTGAAACATCGATAATTTCTTCGAATTTGACTTCATCAGTTTCTTCGTCGAATCCATAGCTCAATAATGATTTGTTAATTGCATCATCAAAATTTCAATCCCATGCAGAATTCTCATCAATCATAATATCTCAACTTATCATGATTTTATCATTAATTATATTGAATAGTATATATGCCCGCACTTTATGATATCCTACCAAAATCATAAGTTCACTCTTATCATTAAGTTTCCTTCTTCTTGCATTCAGAACATGCTTGTAACATATAGAGCCAAACACCTTCAGATGACTCATTGATCGTCGTTTGCCACTTCACACTTCCATTGTGTTGAGGCCTATAAAGAATTTCATTATGTTGAGGTGTATAAGGAACAACTACTTCATGATCGACACCATGTTCTGCACATAACTCTTCAAACATCTTGGACGTGTATTCACCACTTCCACTTGTTCGCGGAATACATCACAAGTGCTTTATCTATGTGTCAAGTTGTTTGGCTAATAAACTTGTTGCAAGATCTAAAGATCAGGGTGAGCATTCCTGTGAAGCTGGTGATAGACAACAAATCTGCCATAAGCCTTGCCAAGAACCCAATGGTGCATGGGAGAAGCAAGCAAATAGACACAAAGTTTCATTTTTGAGGAATCAGGTCCTGAATTGAGTGGTAGAAGTTGTACACTGTAGCACCCAAATACAACTTGCAGATGTTCTAACAAAATCTGTCCAGACTAATTACTTTGTCCATTTGAGGGATGAAATTAGGCTTATAGATTTTAGTTACCTGAATATGAATTAAGGGATAATGTTAGATGTAATTCGTATTCAAAAACAATGTTCTGACTCAGGAACAGAAGCTTCTGAGGATGTTATTCCATAAGTTGTACTTAGCTTCTAGGGTCTATTTTGTTTTAGCTTTGCCTACGTAGCTTTTTTTTTTATTGGTGTATTTAAATACCTTGGTGTAACTTATTTTAGAAGTGAATGTGAATTTACAAGATTTTTCTCTAAATAGTTTCTCTCTCTCAAAAGTTTGTTACACTTATTTTCTCTCTCCATCTCTTCTTTTTCTCTTTCTTCTTCCATCTTCATATTCGACCTTTTGCTCCAACAATATTTATGAAATGAGCTTCTTCTTGGGACCCTCATTTATATATTTGTGCAAAAAGAAACAAATCATTGTTTTCGATGAATTAAATGGAGAGAAACATTATGCCCTTGATGTTGTAACTTGAAAGCTTGAATGACTCTTGTTCTTGCTTTATGACTAAGACAAAAAGAATAGTCGCACTCTAGTTTTATATTGCAATAATCAAAATGCATTACACATTGTAGTAAATCCGACATTCCACGAAAGAACCAAACACACCAAAACCGATTGTTGTCTCATGCATGAAAATTTACAAGTTGGCATCATATGTTTGTTACTTATTCCTTCCCAAAATTACTATATCCTCGTGCACTTAACAACTTAATATTCATGATAGGTATGGTAAACATCTATTATACTCAAACTCGCGAGCGGATAATACAAGATGATGCAATCATATAACAAAAACATAGTATCCTTAGTTCTAAATCTATTAATACTCGTTTAGTGTGCAAGATAGGATAGAGACAAGATATAATAAAAGAGTTGAATAAAAATAGGATATGATAATGATATGATAGGTATATTTTATCATATGTTATCATATGTTTGGTGGATATAGGGGTGGCAAAATATGTTGTAGCCCGTCGGGTCGGCCCGTGCACCAGCCATAAAATGGCGGATTAGGTTGAGATTTTGGATCCACCACCCACCAAAGTCCATCCCGTTAAAGGCCGCCACCCGCCAAAGCCTACCCCGCCGCTCGCCCAAAGCCCGCCACACCTAATCGTTTAGCTTGTCTCACCTTAATCCCACACTTTTTTTAGTTAATTCTAATAATTTTAATTCTTGATGGTTTTATTTTATATATTCATTTGTGAATATATTCAATATTTTTTGAAGTAAAATTTGTTCTAATATGCTTTATAAAATTTGCTTTAGAATTTAAATGAAAAATCTAATTGAAAAGTAAAAGAAAAACCTAGTAATTTATTTTAAAATGAAAATAAATAAATAAATAAATGAAGTAGGCGGGCAAGTCCTCCGCCCGCCAACCCACCACCTCGGCGAAACGAGCTAGATTTTTATGCCCATTTTTAATTGGTGGCTTGCCCATCTCCCTCTTTTTTTGGCTGGCTTAAAACGGAGTGGAACGAGCGGACCGTTTTGCCACCCCTATGTGGACACATGAAAAGAAGCACTTCCTACAACCGAGTAGACCCTAAGATAAGGGGATTAACTGAGATTTAGCAATATCACTTCAATCATGTTGTTTTTTTTCCAGGTACACTGTAGAAGTTGGCATCATATGTTTGTTACTTATTCCTTCCCCAAATTACTATATCCTCATCCATTTAACAACTTAACATCCATGTTAGGTATGGTAAACATCTACTATACTCAAACTCATGAGTGGCTAATACAAGATGATGCAATCATATAACAAAAATCAAAGTAGCCTTAATTCTAAAGCTATATATTAATACTCGTTTAGTGTGCAAAAGATAGGATAGAGACAAGATATGATAAAAAAGTTGGATAAAAATAGGATATGATAATGATATGATAGGTATATTTTATCGTATGTTATCATATGGTTGGTGCACACATGAGAAGAGGCACCTCGTACAGTCGAGTAGACCTTGGGATATGGGTATTTACTGAGATTTAGCAATCTCACTTCAATTACGTTGTTGTTTTTCAGGTATGTTGTAGAAGTTGGAGAATCATTAGAAGGTCTATATTAGGAGCTCTGGCTACCATAGTGTGTATTTTTTCTTGTATCTTAGTAGACATTCTAGTTGTATACGTAACCCAGATGTAGTTTGTAATGTATACACTTTGTAATGTCATTCATCAACTTTTATATGTCCTCAGTACCAAAATTTTAATATCTTACTGATATGATTCTGGACGCATATTATGAACTACAATTAATATATTATTATTTTATAATTTTATGTATTTGATACATACTAATTACATAATATAATATATATTATAAAGTTATTTTTTATAAAATTACATATTTTTTGGAAGTTATATTTAATCTTTCTTTTAATTTAATATATAAATAAAAATATAAAAAATAAAATAAAAGTAAATTAAGTAAATTTTGATAAATTATATAAAAAATTATTTACACTGCAATTTAAAAAATTAATTGTATGTAACTAGTATTTCTTAAAAAATAATTTATTAAATAGATTTAGTATGTCATATTTACAATAGAGTATAATATGGTTATTATATTCTATCTCGTTAGGGATGACAATGGATAGAGCTTGAGCATGGTACTATAGTACTCGTCTTTATATCTGCGGTTAAAAAAATCTCCGTACTCGAGTTTAAATCTGTGTGGGTACCAATGTTTATACCCGTACCTGTATCCTATGGATACATTAATATTCATATTTGTACCAGTTTACCCGCATTTGTAGTAAAATTAAATTAATTAATTACCAAATATCATATAATTTAAAAAAAAAATCTACATATTTAAAAAACATTATGAAGGTTGTTGTTAAGAAATAAATTAATATTTTTATTAAAATGTGTAACAATTTAATAGCGATATTTTTTATTTATTTAAAATTAGATGTTCATTTTTCATATATTAATATCAATAATATTATATAAATATGTAGTGCGGATATGACACGTGATGAGTAATAAAGTACTCGTGCTCGCATCCATACCAGCTAATTTTAATGCATAATTGCTTTTGTCAGTACCCGTGCCTATTTTACGGATTCTTACCGTATCTGTTATGGGTATTTTTTACGGGTACCTATAATATATGGGCCAAACTACCATCTATATCCCTTGCATCAAATGCATCATTAATATTGTAATTAATTTTGAGAGATATCTAAAATATGCAATTAACATAAGTGTAATTTGATTATAGGCAAGATATATAATAAAGGATATGCAACCAATCACAATTAACTTAATAGTTAAATTATCCTATTATTTTTAAATAAATTATATGACGATATAATTAAATAATAATTTTTATTAGGTGAAAGTATAATACCTTTTAACTTTATATGCAATTAAGGATGAAAATATGTTACACCAATTAATAGGAATCAACACCTAGTTCACATAGATTCATGTCAGATTAATTATTTTTAATAGAAAAGACTCAAATTTTTTTATAAATCTATTTAGTTAAAAAAATTTAAATTCAGATAAAAAATATTTTAAGTTTATCAGAACAATATATATATATATATATATATATATATATATATATATATATATATATATATATATATATATATATATATATATATATATATATATAGTTTCATTATTATAATTATGTTATATTTTGTACGAATTAAAATACAAAAATAAAATTTGATTATCTTGAAGAATTTATTAGAATAGGTTGAAAATATCTTATGAACTTTGTCATAAGTTATTTTCATAAGTTTTCCTAAACAAATAGTCTCACACTACTTATATTAATAAATAAACTCAGATAAATCAATACAAACAAATTTTAATATCATTCATCTTTTAGTTTTTTCATTTAAAAATAATAATTGAATTATTAATTTATATATGTTCAAATAAAATAGATTTTTAAGTAGGCTGACAGGTCAGTCAGACATTAAAATAAAAAATAATCTCAAAATCAAAAATAAGTATACGATAGAACAAATGCGAGACTTACAATTCTTAAAATAAAAAAATAAGTATATGATAGATCAAATTCAACACTTACACTTTAATTTTTTAACAGAACAAACTCATACTTGACAAAATATAACTCAGTCCAATATACATATATGTATTTTATAATCGATCTATTTTGGTTACCCAATAATCAGTCATTTTTGGTTTGTGTAACGTATTATATTTCAATGAATTATATATTGGTTATGAGTATAGTTCCCTTTACATCATTATTTAGTAATTCTAAACGTAAATCTAAACACATTTATTTATTTGTTCAGAAAAGGACTCTCCATATCAAGAGGCTTAAAAGTCTCATACGCAGCTGAGAAGACAGAATAGGTGTAAGGTGTTTATGATTACCAACTCTCACTCTCATAAATAATTAGGCTGGTAAAGATCAATTCTAATAGTGAAAGCGTAAGTAAACTATTTATGGTTACAGAATTTATGCGTTACTTGTATGGTTGAATGCATCAATATGTCATTTATGGAAGTGGTATTTTGACAGAGTTGTAACGAAAACCATTGAAGCCTTCATGTCCCTTTCTATTAAAGCTGTCATTTTATTTTCTTGATAGTCACTTGTCAATTTGTCATTTGTTAAAAATGTTTCTGGTACCAATAATTATTTTTAAGGTAAATTAACCCAAGTAATTGGGAAGGAGTTCCAGTTAAAAATGTAATTCAAGGAATTCCAAATTCGATTATTAATTGAGAATAATATTTGATCAGTGTGTCTGTATCTTTCGGCACGAGTTATATCCAATAACAAACTTTATATTCGATTAATTTAATTATGTAGTTCAGATGAATCACAATATAAACATGTAAATAAATATTTATTTTATGTAAAAATGTAACAACTTCACGCCTTCAATGGTTTTCGTATCATGAGTGGGTTATCATTTAAATTTTCTCCAAAATATTGAACAAAGAGATAGAGTTGTAGATAATTTTTTTTTTATAATAATGAAGTTCTCAAATGGTGCTTAACTTGCCTCATTGGCGGCTACTGTTTCCTTCAAATAATTTTCAAACTACTAGTTTTTAGTATCACCAAGTCTTGCAAACTTAATCTTTTAATAGTAGGGGAAATCGCTTTTGATACAACAAGGTCACCAACTTTTCCATAAAAGTGTCATTTTTTCTTCGGCTTTAAAACTGGGGTACAAGATTTCATTACATTTGTTAAACAAATAAAACACCTAGAAACGTAGTAATACTCTCTCTATTTGTAAATCAACGCGTTTTTAATTCTTTTTTTTTTTTTGGAGATAGATATTTTAATAAAGAGAATACTTACCCATAATTTTAGATGTGTTTCTTACTATTTTCTAATTAAAATATGATAATTATATTTAAATATTTTTTAAAAGTAAAAATATGAGAAAATTATGAAAGAGTAAAAAAAAAATTTATTATATTTTTATTACTATAAAATTGTGTCTAAATTTTTTTTTTATTATAAAGAAAATTTAGATACAATTTTTTAGATATAATGTTTTACTATATTTCAATAAAAATAATAAATGTTCAATTTTTTATGCAATTTTTTATTTTTACTTTTTAAATAATATTTAAATATATTTTTCATTAAAGATTAATGGAAACTACACTTAAAAATTTATCTAAATTTTCTCTTTCAATAATAAATAAATTAATAAAATATTTATATGAATTTATATATTTTTTTAAAGAACAACCCTTTTTATTAAATTTCAAAATTTAAGTCATTTAATTTTTACTAAGAAAATTTAAATAATAAAATAGATTCAACAATTTTTTTTGGTTTTCTAGGTTCGAAGAATATGGTGTCAAATAATATTGACATTGATAAAAATATAAAAGGAATAAAATATTGACATTGATAAGTTGTGTTAAGTGTAATGGATGATTTGTACAAAAGTATTTGTATTAACATTACAAGATTAAAGATAATACACTATTATCTAATACAATTCTATTTTTTTAAGTGTTATTTTAGCATAAGATTCTTTATTCAAATTGTTAGAGTTATATTTCTATTTAAATGTTATTAATTCTAACATAATGTTCTTCAATTAATTCAAATTGTTAGAGTTATATTTCTATTTAAATGTTATTAATTCTAACATAATGTTCTTCAATTAAGATATTGAATTGTTAGAGTTATTTTTTCTATTATACTTTCATTTATTTTTTTAAAAGTAAATTCAATCATACATTCTCTCTTTTTCCAAAAATTAATTGAGAAAATAATTAATTTTATAGAAAATGTAACGTAGAATTATTGAGAAAGTAAGGGTATAATTGATAAATTATAAAAATATTATTTAAATAAAAATAATTTTTTTCTAGAACCACACTTAAAAAGTAACGGAATTAACGGAATGAATAATAATTTATTATTGACAAAATTTGTGGTGATGATTGATTGACAATAAAAATCAGTGCACATTTTTTTCTCTTAAAATAATAATATTAAAATTAAGGTGAGACTTAGGCTATCCTATGAAAATTTGTGGTTAATTTACCCTCAATAACTTATAACAATGAAATTTTACCACATAAAATTAATTTTTAAAATTACGTATTAACTCAAAATTTTAAAATATTATATCTATGCATTCTCACTCAAAAAAATTCAATATCTTCATTTTTATCCATTGTGAGAATCATTACTCAAATTTGACTTAGTGACATCTTAGTACTCAAAAATTAAATTATACATTATTTTTTTGACTTTATTTTAATTTTTTAAGATTTTAGATTAATACGTGACGATAAAATTATATTTGATAAGACAAATATTGATTAGTACATATCATAGAAGATAAATTACCCTTAAATTTATCATAAACTTAGACTACTTTTAGATAAGGGTTATTATAAAAGTCAACTATTATCGTACAGTGATGATCGAAATAACTTTACTGTTGGTGATCCTTTTCGAGCAAAATAACTTTACTGTTGGTGATCCTTTTCGAGTTCTTAATATATACTACTTTATCATAAATGCATGATTAACTTTTAATGATAAATCATCTTAAGTAGTGAATATTCTTAGAAAGGAGAAAGAGACGAGAAGACCACAACTTGAGCAAGATATGAGAAGTCAACCATATGTGCAACTTAGTGCTATCGTTTGATCACATGCAGAAAATTGTATAACACTGTGAAGGATGCATTGCACGGATATGTGAAGGATGCATTGCACGGATAAAAATTACCATTCACATATGTTAACGTTATCATTAATGTAGGCATTGAATCAAGTTTTTTTTTTTTTGACACACATTGAATCAAGGTTTAGTTGCATATCCTTGTTGATTGATAAAAAGGATATGTGCATGATAGTCTTGTATGGGTCACTGTGACATGGTTAGTTAATTTTGTTGAGATATATACTAGGTTAGTTAATTTTATTGAGCTTTGTTATCTTATAGGAGTGGGGCGTACCCTATAAAAACTCGAAAATGTCTCCACAAAACTAGAAGTTTATTTCTAGTTTGCACTCCATTTTTAACAAATCAGACAACATATGGTGTGACCCCTGAATTTACTTAAAAATTGAACCAGAGATGGATTTACCGGTTTGGAATCGGAGGTATACTTCCGATTATAATAGCGGGAACATTGAATTGTATGCCACCTGGATATTTTGTATGAAACTGGAAGTATACTTTCGATTTTGTCACGAGACTGATTGCTTAAAACAGCAACCATGATGATCACCGCCATTACACTCTTTCTCCTTCAAACCTCTCAAAAACCCTCTCCATTGTCAATCCATTTTCCACTCCAAATCCTCATTTTTGTGGTTCATCATATCAGGAATAACTCAACAAAGAAGAATTTTAGGTAAACTTCATCCCTTTTATCCCTCATTCACTACATTAATCTGTAACTTTTTGCTGAAAAGAAGGTTACGTACAAACCGAATGTATACTTCCGATTTCTGGTTGAACTAAATCAGAAGCGTATTTCTGGTTTTGTCTTTGTGTTAAATTTTCCAGTAGCTTTCACTATGAGTGGTGTATAATTTTTTTTTATGTAACATAGGTATGGTGCACCCCGATAACATTCATAAACCTGATGTGAATGAAGTTGTTTCGCCGGTTATATCTCCGATTCTCGTAATTAAGATGGTCGATGTTCGTGAACATTTTGAAAATGTTGAAGAATTTGAATTACTGGACGATATGTTGCAGTGGATTCGTTTAGAGGCAACGAGACTTGGATTTGGTACTGTGATAGCAAGGTCTGATAACAACACTGATAGAAGAAATGTGTTTATTATTTTGACTTGCGAAATGAGCGGAAAATATGTGGCTCGCATTCAAAATTTGAAACGCAAGGAAAACGGTACAAGAAAAATGTGAGTGTCAATTTCGGTTGCGTGGTTATCTCATGACCAACAATAAATGGAAATTTAATGTGATTAGAGGTGAACACAATCGTGATTTAACTCCAAAGTGGGTCGGTAATCCAATAGCATGTCGGCTACTTCTGGATGAGAAGACTTATGTTTCTGACATGACTTTAAATTTGGTACCTCCCAAAAACATTCTTGCAACTTTGAAGCGCAAAAGAATGGAGAGCACCTCAAATATCAAACAAGTGTACAATAATCGCTATCAAACAAAGTTAGCCCTTCGTGAGGATTGAACCGAAATACAACACCTTTTGAAAGTTTTAGATGAGAACAACTATGTTTGTAGGCACCGACGGGGTGATGATGGAGTAACTGTTAGAGATATTTATTGGACTCATCCTGATTCCGTTAAATTTTTCAACACGTTTTCTACCGTGCTCGTAATGGATTCGACGTACAAAACCAAAAAGTACAGGCTACCATTGATGGAAATTGTTGGTGTTATGTCGACTGAGAAGACGTACTCTGTTGGTTTTTCATTTCTAGAGTGTGAAAAGGAAGACAACTTTTAATGGGCTTTAAAGGTGTGTAGGTCAATGTTGAAGGACCAAGAGGATATGCCAAAAGTAATTGTTATCGACCGAGATACGACGTTAATGAATGTCGTTGCAACCATATTTCTGACTTCTTCCATATTACTTTGTAGGTACCATATTACAAAAAATGTGAGTAGTTAGGTTAAACCTGATGTCGGGGCAAAACAAGTAGCTAGTGATGATGGAAAGCTGGTCAAGTCGGGTGTTATTGTGGATAAAATCATGGTTGCATGAAATGTTATTATAAATGCATCTACAAAAGAGATGTATGCTGATGATATTTTACAATTCCGAGCTATTTGTGTGAAATATCCTAATCTGTTGAAATATGTTGAGAGCACAAAACTTGATCAGGTGAAGGAGAAGTTTATTTGTGCATGGACTAATCAAGTTATGCACCTCGGTCATACAAATCAAACCGAGTTGAATCTGCGTATGCTTGTCTCAAGAATTGGTTGGTAAATAGCAAGGGTGATTTGATTACGGGTTGGGAAGTTATGAACCATATGATACTGAACCAACATAATAAGATACAAATGACATTTGGTTGTAGTGTCACGGTGTTGGAACACAAGTTCAAAGACAATATGTTATATTTTCAGTTGGTCGGTAACATCTCTCGGGCGACGCTTAATTATATTTTTCATGAGGCCAAAAGACCTTCAAATGTGGGTGATGACACCGCAAAGTGTGGGTGCACTATTGTGAAAACATATGGTCTCCCTTGTGCTTGTGTCATATCCAAGAAGATGAGTGGTAATATCCCGATATGTATGGACAAGGTCTCTAGTCATTGGAAGAGACTTAGTTTAGACGATGGCGGGAAAATGAAAAGCGACAAGTCAAATATCTCCATCTTTACCGAATGAGAAGTGATACAAGCGAGATTTTTGAGAGTCAATGACACCACCAAACTCCACATCAAAGAAGAGTTGAGAAACATTGTGTTTTCGGAGACCACGGATTTGAAACCACCCTCCTAACCGGTAAAAACTAAAGGTGCACCAAAGAAGTTGAAACCTACATTGGGCGACAATTCTACTACGAGGAGTCCTTCGCATTTTGAAAATGTTGACAAAATATTTCCTGATTCACCTACACCAAAATCTCAAAAAAGTTCTTCCAAAGGTGCCCGTATTAACAATACACCGCCTACACCGACTCCATCAAAAATACCATTCATTGATCACATGTCGGTTTTCATGCACAAGTACGTTGAACGAATCGTCAATGTGGGTAGTGACGGTAACTGTGGTTTCCGAGCTGTTTCTTGTTTGCTTGGTAGCCGTGAAGAGTATTACAATATTGTGGGAGAGAACCTGCTCACAGATTTGACGCACACAGAGATTTGTACACACATGTGCTAGGGAGTAAAGAGAAGGTTGAAGAAATATATCACGCACTTGTGTTGGATGGATCTTAATTCCATGACATTTAGTTCAAGTCTACTTGAAACCGGGATGCCATTACCACCGACATCACCAGAGTGGGCGCTTCATTTCACAGAACCATCGGAGACATGGTCGGACGAATTCATTGAAAGGATGCAAGAATACAACAAGTTGAGGGAAATAGATATAGAAAAAATAGGGAAAATTCAAAAGGGGTGCCACCGGTGGATTTATCCAGCGACACTTTTTCGGTTCTTTCAAGTAGTTAGGTAGAATTTTAATGTTAACTTCATTTTGTTAATGTATTATGATGTGGAAATATACTCATTTTTGTAATTTTACCAAATGAAATAAATTTGAATATATGAGATTTTATGAGTATACTTGTAGTTTTTGTTCTGTTTCTGGTTTTTCAACCTCAGGCCATTTACCGAAAGTTTACTTCCAGTTTTAGGTAAGTTACAAATCAGAATTTTGCCTCTAGTTTTGCCACTGAAACAAGGATAGGATTTTTATGGTCCATGTTTACATCCTTCTACTATAAAAATACCTCTCCTCTTATATCTTTCCCTACCACAACACAAAAACTAGAAATGTACATGAAATTAGACATCACATGGGTTGTTGGAGTTGTTCATTTTCCCGGCGATAAACCGTCTCGCGAATTCAAGATTACGGTGTACCAATTAAAGAGGTGCGTGAAACATTGCAGGAGCTTGTACCTTACGATGATGGTCTAAAGGTAGAGAAGACCGAGTACCACTTGCCATCGATTGCCAATGAAGGAATCTTCAGTTCATGAACCGTGAATTGAAGAACGACGCTGATTTATGAGCTATATGGTCGACTTATCGAAGTTTTCGGGAGAAAGTTCCAATCGAGCTAGATGCGAGTTTATCAAGAACCGTTTATGACATTATGAGGATGTTGCAACGTCCACCCAGATATTGATTTGTAATGTTTGATTTATGTTTAACTACTAAATGTAATTGCTAAGTTTATGTTCTGAATTATATGTATCTCTATATATTAGTTAATGACATGATATTTTCTGGTTTTCTATTATGAATTAAACCAAAAATAGAGTTACGGTACAAAACCAGAAGTTAAGTTCCGGTTTGGTGTAACTTTTATCAGATGGTGGTGCGCACCGAAAGTATACTTTCGTTTTTTAGGGGCAATTTAGGAAATTTGCGCGGGTTGGGTAAGAAGGTCATGGGGTGGAATAAGAAATCCACAACCTATTTTTATATATAAATAAGTCTAATTCATTTTTCATATTCATTACAATCACAGTACAACAATCACTTTTATTCTTTACTATTTTCCCCTATCATTCTCTTTACACTCAAGTGTCTCATGCTCTAAAAAATTGATATCTAGAGTCTTTGATTTATTTTCTTGCTCGTGTTTTTAAGAATTGCACGTTGGTGGTCGTGTTTTCGAGGATCGTGAATTATGTTTGCTACAATGATGAATGATAGAAATAATATTCTCAATTCTCTTCCAGTTCTTGATGGCAAAAATTTAATCTGATGGAGTAAACTTATGCATTCATTGTTTGGTTTTCATTAAACCCCAAAAGTGGTTACTGATGGTGTTCTTAATTTTACTAATAATGCAACTGATGCGATATGCATTCAATCTGTATTAGATGCGACAAATTTTGATCAAATTTCTCATGCTAAATTAAAAAAGAGGCATGAGATATTTATATCATGTATTACAAATGAGGTGAGAAGGGTAAAAGTATGAAAAAAGGTGTGCGGTGCTATACGTGTGAAAAATGGGGCACTTGGCCAAGAATTGTTGGTACAAGAAAGAATAGAGCGACAAAAGGCAAGGAAGAAGAAGCGAACCTTGCACGTCAAGATTCAGAATATTCGAAAGATATGGTGGTTATGGTTGCAATTGCAGATGAGCATGTCAACTCCAATATCTGGTTCCTCGGCATGGGATTCTCGAATCACATGGCTGGTCATAGAGTGTGGTCATCATATTTCGACAAGTCAAAGAAGAGCAAGTTTAAACTTGATGATAATAGTTTGTTGCAAGCAGAAGTTAGTGATAACATAGTTATTCAAAGGAGCAATGAGGCAAAAACTATTATAAAAGATGTACTATATGTACATGGAATAAAGTGTAATCTGCTAACTATTGGACAACTGGTCGAAAAAGTTTTGTTAGTGATTATGAAAGATGGAGCTTTGAAACTGTTCGGCACTCGAATAATTTGGTCCTAAAATCTCCCTTGTCGAAGAATAGGACATTTAAAACCATGATCAGTTCAAATGGGGTATAATGCCTAAAAATATGCCACTCAATAAACTGGTTACTCAAGGTATGGTAACCGGTATACCAATTCTTGTGATGCTCGATAAACTATGTGAAGGTTGCTTAGTAGGAAAACAATCCAAAAAGTCTTTTGTTTTAACTATGTCAGTGAGATCCCCCTGCATACTAGTACATTATAATGTTGTGGTCTGTTTCAGGATCATACCATTGGTAGAAACATGTATTTTGTCTCATTTATCAATGATTATAGTCAGAAGATTTGGATCTATATGGTCAAGGTAAAGGACAAAGTATTTGAAATCTTTAAGAGATTCAAGATGCTTGTCGAAAACTAGAGTGAAAAGAAGATCAAGGTTTTGCAAACAGATGGAGGTGGTGAGTACACATCTAAGATACTTGAGAGTTGAGTGCAGAACATGGTATTGATCATGAAGTAATTTCTCTTTACATGCCTCATTATAATGGAATGGAAGAAAGTAGAAATAGGACCATAATGCGCATGCCGAGATGCATGCTGAAATAGAAGAATATGCCAAAATCCTTATGGAGTTAAGTAGTCACCACTTCTATTTATATTCTAAACATGTTCCCCACTAAGAAACGAAAGAATAAGGTTTTTGAGGAATTATGGAGTGGAAAATGACCATCAATTATTCATCTGAATGTGTTTGGCTCTATTTGGTGCAAGCTTGTTCCTGATGTAAGAAAAGTGAATTGCCAACACATTCAAAATCCATCGAAGTGAAATAGGTGTTCAAGATGAAGCACAATCCTGATGGGTCAATCGCAATACATAAGGCAAGATTAGTAGCTCTAGGATTTCTTTAGAGAGCATGACTCGACTACTTTGAAGCATATGCACCAATAGCAAGATTGGAAACTGTGAGATTGGTGGTAGCCTTAGCATGCAAGCAAGGTTGGTCGATATTTCACTTAGATGTGAAATCTCCATTTTTAAATGGTCTCGTAGATGAAGTCGTATATGTCACATAACCTTCTGGGTTTGTGATAACCCTGATGGCTACGCTAAAGATCTTTAAATACAAAAAACAAAGATACACTAACGTGCTTTTAATCCAAAACATAAATATAATAAAAAATAATCCATAATGGAATTTTATTCCAAAACAGAAGAAAGAATAAAAAATTGTAGAAAATATTAAAATTTTATTTTTGGGCCAGAAACAAATTCGAATAACTTAAAAAGTTTTCTTACATCTATTTCCCCTATAACAATTATGATAATATTTTAAAACTCAAACTGATCATCGTCTCGTTCAAACTATTGGATTATTTGGTTATTATGCCATATTGCATGTTTGTTAATTCAATTTATACAAATAAAAATTTAAAGTATTTATAAAAGAAAACTTTTGACATAAATTTTATAACTATATAATATATAACAAATTACATATTCAAATTAATTAATAACAATCTTCCATAAAATTCCAACTTATAAACATTGAAAGTTTTAATTATATTTGAAAAAAAATATTAGATTTTCTAAATGTGAGGAGAGGAAACATTTTTTTCTTTCAATTTATAGAATTTTTTACTTCCGTCTAAAAAAGGACACCGTTTTGATGAGTTAAAAAAATAAACATACAAATACATGTTAATTTGTCGAGTAAAAAAACCCATAAATTTATTAATATGACCGGTGAGTAGGCCAGATCACACTAGGTTTTGCTAGATTTATTGCGACTACGATCCTATAATCTTATTCGAATGCTCTACCTTTTGACTTCCGGTCTAATCGATCTAATTGTTCGACTTAGACTTAGTTTTTAAACAATGCTCTAGGCATAGGGGTGGGAATATGCAAGGACAGTTCTATAGCCCAACGAGTCCGAGAACGCACTCGGGCTCAACCCCTACTTTCTTTGTATTTTCTCTAATCTAATAGTCAATTTTTAGATAAAACCATGGACAAAATTAATAAAATCAAAGGAAAAATTCGTAAAAATAGAGTATGAAAACAAAAAAAGGTTAAATGTTTTTGACCAGGCTGCCTAAAATTCCTAGCTCCATCACTGGGAGTTAGTTAGGCCGAGTTAGATTTTATCAAACCTGGATATGACATGCTACAATTTCCAAAAGCCTAAGGCTGACATGTTGTCTCTCATAGACTTATTTGTAGGTTTGAGTCTGACCTTTTCGAAGGCATGTTTGGTCTATTAGCCTACATAAAAGCCTATTTTATTTGAAAATTTGTAAATAAGCAATTTAACTAATATTTAAAAAAATTAATAAATTAAAATATCAATGAGACGTCGACTAAATGTTATTTGCATTTACTTATTCAACTTTACCTATTAATATAAGATTTGCATTACTATTTGTTTAAGAGAACTTATGAAAACAACTGATGACATTGTTCATAAGTTTTTATTGAGCCTATCTTTATAAATTCTTCAAGATAACTAAAATTTATTTTTGTATTTGACTTCAAAGTACAAATAAAATATTATAATAATAATAAATATATTTTTATTTATTTAAATAGGTCGGTTTGATAAGCTTAAAAGATTTTTTTTTTTTATGAATGGTGACTTATTAATTTTAATAGATTTATAAAAAAAAAAATTGAGCCTTTTTTATTTAAAAAAAAACTACTCTAATGATGCAAAAAATAAATTACAAAAATTGCATAAGAATTAAAATATATAGTGAAAACCAATATTATTATAAGAGAAAAAATACGTAGTTACATATCAACCAATAAAAAACATGTATCGAAGTAAAATATATTTTTGTTTTTAAATGCTAATATAATATTTTTATTTTTATAATATTGATTTACAGGTCATACACTACCATTAAACTTTAATAATATTCTATCTTTACTTTAAAATGAGATATTAAATGAGATAATTATTTTTAACCAGAATGATAGCAAAATTGACTTAAGAGTTTCACTTTCTCATTTTGTGGGACTCTTTACAAAAGAATCCAAGCCTATTTGTAGACACATCTCAACTTTTAAAACTCAACTCAAATCACTTATGCAATTAAGTTGTAGTCTAGTGTGTTTGTGTTACGTAAGCCTTCACTTTTATTTTCCTAATTCCTTCCTTCACTCCTAAAAAATTCTCTAGAAGTTGAAGAGGGAAAAACAATGGAGAAAAACACACAACAACAATCACTTAAAAAACACCATTTTAGAGTTTCTAAAATCTCATTACTCATGCAACAACATTGTTGTCTTTTCCTTTTCATTTTCACCATTTTTACTACTAACACCACCACCCAAGCTTTTGATTATGGTGATGCCTTTCAAAGAGTCTTCTCTATTTCGAAGCACAACGTTCAGGGAGATTACCTTACAATCAACGTGTCACATGGCGTGATCATTCTGCCCTCATTGATGGCCTAGAACAAGGGGTTAGCTAAAATTCCAAACAAAAAAAATCACTTTTTTGATATTGTAATTCAAGTTAAAAATTGAAACTTTTTTATTTATTATGTGTATGTGTAGGTGGATTTGGTTGGAGGATATTATGATGCAGGTGATCATGTGAAATTTGGTTTACCAATGGCATTTACTGTGACAATGCTATCATGGGGTGCTATAGAATATTTACAAGAAATTGAAGATGCTGGTGAGTTAGAACACACACTGGAAGCAATTAAATGGGGCACTGATTATTTCATCAAAGCTCACACTAGTCCAAATGTCTTGTGGGCCGAGGTAACTCATTTTTCTATTTTCAATCCAATTAATTAATTAATCGATTAATTTGATTTCATTGTCCGTTTGTATGCTATTTCTGATTAATTATGAAATTAATTAATTAAGATGTTTTGTTTAAGGTGGGTGATGGTGATACTGATCATTATTGTTGGCAAAGACCGGAGGACATGACAACATCAAGAAGAGCTTTCAAGATTGACGAAAATAATCCTGGTTCAGATCTTGCTGGAGAGACAGCAGCTGCTATGGCAGCTGCTTCCATTCTGTTTAAGAAAACAAATCCTCATTACTCTCACTTACTTTTACACCACGCTCAACAGGTACAAATTATTTAACCGAGACAAGTTGATATATGTTGATGTCAGAGACCAGACACATGTACTTTTTAACTAATTAATGTACTAATTTGATTTGACTAATTAATGAAGTTGATTAATAACTAATGGAATTAAAGTTTTTGTTTTTTGGTGTAGTTGTTTGAGTTTGGAGACAAGTATAGAGGAAAATATGATGTAAGTGTTGGAGTAGTGAAAAGTTACTATGCGTCGGTGAGTGGGTACATGGATGAGTTGTTATGGGCTGCCACATGGCTATATAAGGCCACCGACAAAGAAGAGTATTTAGAGTATGTAATTAAAAATGGCAATCTCTTTGGTGGAACTGGTTGGTCCATTACAGAGTTCACCTGGGATGTTAAATATGCTGGTCTTCAACTCTTAGCTTCACAGGTAAATTAACTTTCCTTAATTATATTTTGTTGCCCTAAGTTTTCTAGTAAATGGGTATATAGTTATAGCCAATGTTCTAAGAAACTATTTGTTACAACAAAGATGAGTGTGACAAAACGGTATGAGAATGTCTCAATATTGATATCATTATTCACCATTTTTATGATGAAAAAAAATTATGATTAATTTGCATTGCAACGATTTCGATCAATATTGTAACATTTGCACCTATATTTGATGTGGTTTACTTTTTTTATATTTTAAATGTCATTCATGGAGCATGCATGAGTTAAAGAATATTTTGGTTGGTGTATAATCTTTAGCTATCGTAAAATGAAAACTGTTTAAAGTGTATTTAAGTGCATGTGCTTTTGCCTGGTGGTGCTTTAGCTTTGCATCATGTGTAATTAAAGTGATGTTGTCGCTTATGGTTGAGCCAAATGTTAGAGAAGCAAGTAAGATACAAATACAATAATATTAATATACTTTAAATTAAATTTCAACAATGCCATGTAAATTTGATTAAAGAAGAGTCAATTTCGGTTGCGTAAAGGTTTCTTAAAATTTAGAATTTAGATTGAATTATTTTCTAAACATATACCTTTTATTTAGGACATATTTATGCTTAGAATATTATATCTAGAGCGTGACTTGAGCAGTTTGATAGTATTGTAGTAACATTTTTATGCGCGAAACATTATATCTAAAGTGTGATCTAAGTAATCGGATAATAGTGTATAGACACTTTTATTTTCAGAACATTATATCTAGAACGTGATCTGAGTGATCAAATAGGAAAAACACTTTTATGCTGAGAACATTATAATTAAAGTGTGACCTAAGTGTTCCGACAGTAGAGACAAATTTTATGTTTAGAAGTTACATTTATAACTTGATTTGAGTGATTAGATAATAAAGACACCTTTACGTCCTGAACAATATATCTAGAACATGTCCTTCAGCGAACTAACTACAATTTTATTTTATTTTCAGTTTTTAAGCCAAGCAAAACACAAGAAACATAGTGATATACTTGAACAATATAGATCAAAAGCAGAGTACTACATATGTTCATGTCTCAACAAAAACATGAATGGAAGCAATGTGGAAAGAACTCCAGCTGGATTACTATACATCAGACAATGGAACAACATGCAACATGTTTCAACAGCATCCTTTCTACTCACAACATACTCTGATTTTCTCAATACCACAAATCAAAAGCTCACATGTCATGAAGGCACTATAGATCATGAAGAAATTCTAACTTTTGCTAAATCACAAATTGACTACATCTTGGGCTCAAACCCAATGAACATGAGTTACTTAGTGGGCTTCGGGCCTAGTTACCCTAAAAGGGTCCATCATAGAGGAGCTTCCATTATGTCATATAAGGAGAATAAAGGGTTTATTGGGTGTACTCAAGGGTATGATAATTGGTATGGTAGTGAAGATCCTAATCCTAATGTTTTGGTTGGAGCTTTGGTTGGAGGGCCTGATTGGAAAGATGATTTTGAAGATAAAAGGAATAATTTTATGCAAACTGAGGCATGCACATATAATACTGCCCCTTTAGTTGGTCTTTTTGCAAAATTCTTGCATATAGAAAATAATAAGATGGTAGATGATTGTAATTCACTTTTGGTTGCTTCCTTTAAATAAATAAATATTGAAAAGGTATATTTATTTATTTTGGTGTAGTATATGTTTTCAAGGGAGTAAATCAACTTTGTAGTATATGGATGGGTTATTTTAGTATTCAAATTTGTGAAATAACAATTTAGTTCTTAAATTGAACGATGTTAGTCAATTTAGTTTTCTTTTTCTTTAAAAGTTAACACCACAATTTTAAATGATTAACGTTGGTCTTGATGCAATATGATAAGAGGTGTTTAAAATCGAACCAACCTAATTGAAAATTGCAAAATAAATTAAATTAAACTGCAACTGCAAAAAATTGCATTTAGTTCGGATGTGTTTGAATCATCTTTTAAAAAAACCGCACGGTTCAGTTTGTGGTTTGTAGTTTGCAAACCGAACTAAACCAAATCAAACCGCATTATGTTATAACCTAAATTTTACTTAACTCACATTCTACCCAAACATAAACTTATTATACCTTAGACTTATGATTACGAACAATTTTCCCATCTTTACATTTATGGTTTCAATTTCGGTTTTCTCAAATATCTCATAGCATTATCTCACCTTCTCAAATCGTCACATACATCTTGTCTCTTTTTCTCTAATGTCTACTCTCTTATATTCTTTCTTTTTCACCTTCTCATTTTTATACAAATGTTCTCTCTTTCAAGTTCGTTTTTATCACACATCTTATTCTCTAATCTCCCCTCTCAAATGTTTTTTTTCATCTTCACTAAACTCCCACCTCTTCTACTATTTTGTTTTATTATAATATTTTTGATATTGTTTTCATCTTCGCTAATACTTCATGTTGCTTTTTCTCATCCTTTGATATATGCACATAGTAGTTGTCTTCATCAGAACATAATGTTGAAGAAGTTTGTCTTCTCAAAACAATAACCAAAAAAGAAAGAAACACATTTCTAAATACTTAAACACTAAACCAAAAATAAGAACAACTTGTTTCTAAAACCGGATAAAATTTTAAAATCTTAATTCACCCCACTTAGGCACACTTCGAACTTATAATTGCACCAAAGGAAGTTATAGGTAACCTATTACTTAAGATACATAATGGCTTTCGCAAATACTTTGATTTTTGAAAAATTCGCATGAAGGCCCACTTAGAAGCACAAGGAGAAGAAATATGGGATGTTGTCCAAAATGGTCCATTTGTTCCTACATGTGTTGTCAATGGTGTTGGATCGTCAAAACCTAAAGGAACGTGGGATGACGAGGATAAGAATAAATTCCTTTATGACAAGAAAGCAATAAATATTCTTCAAGGTGCTCTTAGCATGGAAGAATTTTTTCGTATTTCGACATGCACAACGACAAAGGAAATATGGAATACATTGGTAGAAACTCACGAAGGAACCGCTGAAGTTAAAAGATCTAGATTCAATATATTGAGTCAAGACTATGAATTGTTCATAATGCATCCCCGAGAATCAATCAACGAGTTGCAAAAAATATTTGTGCACTTGACAAATCATTTGAAAACACTCGGTAAGATTTTAACTAATGATGAACTTAATCTTAAAGTGATTAGATCCTTATCTAGGAAATGGAAACCAAAAGTGACAGCAATATTCGAGAAGAAGAATCTATCCACAATGACTTATGCAATATTGTTCGAAAAACTCCAAAAGCATGAAATAGAACTTGGAAGATTGGAGAAACATGAAATTCAAGTAAAATATTCAAAAGACATTGTCTTAAAAACAAGAATCAAACTTCATGATAGCAATTAAGAGGATGAATCCACTAGTGAAGATGATGATCTTATCAATAAGTTTGAAAATTTTCTAAGAAAAGAAAGGAAAAAGGAGATCATTAAAGGGGAAACACCAACAAGGAAGGTTAAATGCTTAGAATGTGGAGAAAAATGTCATGTTAAAAGTGAATGACAAACACTTGAAAAGAAGAATAAATACTTCAAAATAAAGAAGGATAAAAGGCCAAAGAAACCATATATAGCATAGGATGACATTGAAATAAGTTCATCTTCAGACGAAGAACATGTAAATCTTGCATTGATAGCAACACATCATTCTGATAATGAAAAATAAGAGGTTAGTAATGAATTTTCTCTTTATAATAATGATGTTCAAGGTGCTATAGATGAAGTTCTCAAAGAATGTAAGATTTTGTATAAAACAGTGTCAACTCAAAAGAAACAAATTATATCTCTTGAAGAAAAGATTGACACTGTTATACCCTAAAATTTACCCTCATATTTTTTAGATCAAGATACATCTCCATACTCAAGAGCTACTCAAGGGTTGACCAGACAAACCCTCTCTTAAGCAATCAACTCACAATTCGGGTTTTGCTTCTCTCAAGACAAAGATGGTTTCTAATGGATCAATTGAACTTTGTCTCCTCATATGCTTCAAAGTATCACCATGTCAAGTTTTAAGCCTCATAGCCCAAGTTTGCTCAATCAATTGCTCAGATGGTTGAAAATTAGTTGTATTGGACAAAAAGTCAATTGTGGTCAACATACAGTCAAACTTCATCATTTTTGGTCAACATCAATATTTTGAGGTCACATTCATCATTTGATCAAGGGTTGATCATGATTCATCAAGAAAACTCAAGAATTAATCAAACGTCAAAGTTACTTAATTAGGATTTCTTGAGGGAAAGTCAACAAAACTTTGATCAAGCATAACTTTCACATACTTCATCAAAAATTTCTTCACCAAAGCTCGTTTTAAAGGGAATTCAATTATCTACAACTTTATATCTCACAAGGTTTTCCCAAAAATGCTTCATTTGAAAGATATGGGCCAAGATATTATAGGTCCTTTCTAAAGTCAACAAAAAGTCATATTTTCTCAAAGAAGTGTACATGAGCATGGAAGCTTAAATAAAGATGAAACAAAATATAGCTTTTAGAGGACATCTTAAGCTTTCTAAAAAGTCCAAGGTCACTCTCAAATGATAAAAATTGAGCAAAATATAGTTTGTGCAAGTTTGGAAATTTTGAAGAAGTGCATGAAGAAAATATTGATCAATCTTGAAAATTTTACAAATGGGCATGTGTTTTCATGATCTAAGCCCAGCTACACGCCTTCCGACTATTTATTTTATTTATTTTTGAATTAATTAATTTAAATTAAATTTTAATTAAAATAAAATACAAAGACAAGCAGTAAGCGACTGCGTGCAAGGCCTTGGACTTAAGTGTCTTGAGGACCAAGGAAGCCCATGAAAGCTAGCAAAATCATGCAAGAAGAGATTGACATGAGATTGAGCAAATTCGGAAGTTTTGCATTTGATTTTTCAATCAAATATATTTCAATGAATGCAATATATTTTCTCATAATTTCTGACCTAATACACTCCTAATTATATATTCTACAAGACCAGAGGAGAAACATACAGTTTGCTGCATCAAAAAACCCTAGCAAATTTTCCAAAATTCTTCAAGTTTAGGGAAATCTTGAAGTCAACTTTCCAGCTGCTCTCAAGCCAAAACAAGCATCCATTCATCCTCTTGAGCCTTCCAGGAATCGTTCAAAGTCCTTAAGCAAGCAAGATTGTAACACCCATATTTTCAATTATTATTAAATTGGAATTGTAATTATTTAATTAATTAAAATTTGATTTTGGGAACTATGGTAATATT
The DNA here is from genome assembly GCA_021764765.1 of Vicia sativa. Classification (NCBI taxonomy): domain Eukaryota; kingdom Viridiplantae; phylum Streptophyta; class Magnoliopsida; order Fabales; family Fabaceae; genus Vicia; species Vicia sativa. The sequence goes on from CM038793.1 coordinate 305,222,995, forward strand.
AGAATTTTTGGAAAAATAAATAAGAGGAGAGAATTTGAATTTATGGTGTATGGATAAAAGCCTCTAATAATTTATTTTATTATTATTATTGTTATAGAATAATAATAAAAGGAATAAAAAGAGGAAAAAGAGAATTGAGAGTAAAAAAACTCTACTTAATCCTAATTAATTTATTTCTATTATTTGACAAATAAAAAGATATAAATAAAGGAGGATAAAAAGGAAAAGAAAAAGAAGGTTATTTGGAAAAGTCATTATACGTGAAATTGGAGAAGAGAAGAGAAGAGAAGAGAGGAAAAGCCAAACGCCGTAAATTCGAAGGATCATCGCGAGGTAAGGGGTGATTTCATTCAGTTATGATGCCTTATGGGTTTTGGGATACAATTGGATGATTTGGTATGTTAGGAAACTTGATTTAGATAATTCTAGGTTTGTAGGATTCATCCCTATTGGTGTCGGATTATGAGAATTGGAATCGTTAGTGTATTAAATGATTAATAAGAATGATGAAATCATGATATGTGTTGTTATAATGGTTGGATTTTGGTGTTTTGATGTTATAATTCGTATGGAAATGAATAGGAATGGATTGGGATACATAGTGCTGTCAAAATATCAAGTTTTTTATTCTACAGGTCGTGGGAACCGGTTACTCATGGGGAGGAACCGGGTTCCCAATTCAAATTTGCAAAAATTGGGACTTTTTCAACATGGGAACCGGTTCCCAGTATGGAGGAACCGGGTTCCCCATACAAAATTCCAGGAGCGTGTTATTTTTAAAATGTGGGAACCGGGTTCTCCCAGGGAGGAACCGGTTACCACCGTGTTGAATCCCAAAATGTTTAAAACTTCAAAAATTCATATTTTCCAAACCGTAGCTCCGATTTGAGTGCCGTTTTCGGCAGTATTTCTTAAATTAAAAATACTCTCTTATAAAATAAGAAAAATATTATTTTATGGAAATTATTTTAAAATAGTCGAATTCCCGATTTTTGTAAATTTTGGTATTTTGAGGATGGTGTAGAATTGGTTTAGATTGTTCTAACAGATTGAATAAGGATTGATGCTTATGTGTTGTTTTCCTTGTTGATTATTCATGATTGTATTGATAACATGTGTTGTTGTTATTGTATATACCAGTGATAGTCTTACTAATTGAAGGGTAAGCGGTTGGCATATTTATGCTTTGTGATAGTTGATTTCATGATTATGTTGTTATCATGTGATAGATTGGTATTGACATTTATGTGGAATTATGTGTGATTATATTTCGTTGAATTGATGTTGCATGCTTTTATGGTGCATGCATAAGCATTGTTTATGGTTCATTCCCATTGTGCGGAAGTGAGCTTGCAGAGCCAATAAACTTACCAGGATTTAGAGGTAGTGAGGCTGGATTCTTGAGCCAGTGGATATGGGCGAATCATGGATTGAGATTCTTGACCCAGTGGTTATGGGCGAATCATGGATTGTCGCTGTCTTTCCACATGTAAACAGAGCAGTGGGTGAACTCGGTTCACGTTTTGGTACCACATGCATAGAGTCTGCATTGCATATGGGATTGTAACATGCTAGGATGGTTTCCAGTGTTGCAATTTCCATCGCTTGTTATATTTACATGTTCATTGTGTGAGATGCATTTGTGAATTGACTGTGATTATGTGTTTGGATAATGGACTAACGTATTTAATTATTCTGTTGTAATTTAAAAACGTATAATGCATTTTATATTGGATAGAGATCTCACCCTTACTTTAATGATTTTAGATTTGAAGTGATTAGCTGCTTGGAATCAGTGAGGATAGCTTCTAGAGTCGAGTCATTAGTTAATCCGCGTGTCAGTGTCGTGCTCTGGTAGATGTAACACTGGGGAAACGCTTGATTTGAAATTCTTTATGAATATTAAGTAATGGTTTTGGTCCATGTTTCGATTTATATTCTGGCATAGTTATGAATGATGTATTCAGGATTTGTTATGTTTCATTTCCGCTGTTAAACATAACCTTAAGTCTGTTTTATTTAATGATTTCCTTCAGTGAAAGCATGACAACTGTTTTGGTTATAACTTTGAATTATATTAAAATTGTGATGCCTCTTGATATGTGTTAAATACTCTAATTATTAATTATAAATCGCGGGTAATTAGAAGGGGTGTTACAATAGTGGTATCAGAGCATAGTCGGTCGTTGTGACCAGTGTCTTAATGTCATTATTCCTTTTGTATACGACATGTGTGTGAAACACTGTCGATACTTGCTTGTTTTTTTCCTAACTACTTGGTTGCAGGAGTGGTTTAGAAGCAAGTGGGGGAGAAGCTTTACTTCTCCGATATGTTCTGGCGTGAAGAGTTGGATCGATGTGTTATTGACTACATGAGTGCAAATGTTGGCTAGACTGTGTAGTTTCCCGAATTCGGAGGGAGTACGAGTTCAAGAATTCAGTCTAACGGTCAGATAAAGTTCTCTTAAGGGGTAACAATTAGGTACTTGTGTTGTTCGCATCATTGAGAGTGAAGGACGATGTTATGGATAATGATGTCCCAGTTAGATGTGAGTTCTCATTATTATGTATCTCCTATTATGTATCTGCCCCAAAGCCATGTAATAGCGTAGGATATTTATTTTCTTGCACTTTACTTTCCCGCAAATATTTATCTACTAGATGTATGCCAATTAGGGTTTGTATGGCAAGATTTAAAATCAATCTTAGAATAACCCTAATTCAAAGATAAATACCTAAATCAACACATTTTGCACACTTAAACCCTTAGGATATCCTCTCTTGTTGCCTTCAGAAACAATGGTCATGTCCCTCGAACATAGGGGTACCATTAGCAAAAGTAACTCGATTCAAAATCATCATAAAGATCATAGCCCCTCGATGTTTCCTACGAATATATGATATCGTCTCTCGGTTGTTGCCTACGAATAAATGATGATCGTCCCTATGAATTACTAAGGTATCCTTACATGTTGCCTTCAATGACCATTCGATGACCCTACGTCTGTCCCTTCACATCCAACGGATAGAGCTATTTTATGAAATTGTTTTTTCCAAATAAGCTATTTTCACTTAAGTTTTCCTCATCCCAAATTATTCAGTTGCTCTAGATTTACATTGATAAAATAGAAATCGATACTTAACCATTGGTCCTTGTGGTTCGATAATTTTTTACTACTCTGACATAGTCGTGCACTTGCGACTATGTCAACCATGAATCTTGATTTGTGCCTTTCTGAAATGTATTTGAAGTGTACTTAAATGCAAATGTTGACCTGAACCATAATTGTGTACTTCAATGTTTTGGTGCATTTCATTTGGTATGGTGTATGATGTGTGTTGTGTACTACATAATATGACATGGTATTGATATTTGGTATTGTGCATCATAACACATGAAGATGGAAAGTTACTTATATTGGCATCATGAAGGAAGCATGTTATGTTTGTAATTTCTTAAGACCTCATTGGCCATGGAGCAACATAGAAGTCAAGATGATATGAGCTGATTGTAGAGTTGAGAAGATATAGTTTGGGTAGAAACTTGACTTTGGTCAACTATTTAACCAAAAAGTCAACAATTGAACAAAATTCAACAATTGAACAAAAGTAAACTTAAGTAAAAAAATGTGTAATTTTGTGTATTTGATGGATTCTAATAGAATTGATATAACTAATAATGGAGATTGTGTACTTTGACCTTTTATGGAATGTGATTGTACCTGACCAGAAGGTACGTCACGACCTAGGTGCAATGGCGGTTGAAGGAGATGGGGGTACCTGCAAGACACTCTAATGCCAAAGTAAGAATAGGCGAGAAAGCAAGCAAGCAAGAAAGAGAGAATGAATGTGTTACCTGACCCTCTCAAATGAGAGGGTATTTATAGACCCCCAACGCTGGGCCAAGGTCCAGTTAGTGGGTAGCGGATCCAAGCCCACTAACGGACTTCCAGGGATGTGTGTGCAAGGAGTCCGACACGTGGCCTCCTCCCTGGTTTGCCGCTCTGGGATATACGGGTTGCTTGACCCGGTATTTACGGAGGGCAGGTGGCGATTACGTTGCAGGAAACGCAGGGTGCTTTACCCGGTCTTCTTGGAGGGCACGTGGTGGTTAAGTAACCGATGACCATGTGGCCCTAACGTGCACAGGAAGGAAACCCTACTCGTTATGGGCAGATGGGCCTTCGAGCCTTCCTATTGGATTGAGCCTCAATGGCCATGGGCCAAGTGTTGGGCCAGTCCAGAATAGAATGTTTCACTTATTTGTAATGAAGCTTATTCCTTAATTAACAAGATATCATTTCCCTCCATTTTGAATTTTATATTCAATTTAAATCTCATGCCTTTATTTGTACCAATAGCCAATGTATTCAAAAGAATGTGGCAGTGGTTAGGGACAGTCGTAGTGCGGTTTGGGTGGTTTTGATGTAAAAAAATCATCTGAATCACAAGAGAAAAATGTGTGCGGTTTAGTTTGGTTCGGTTGACTTTTAAAAATAAAACAGAACCAAATCAAACCAAAGAAATGTGATTTGGGTTAGGTTGGTTAGTTCAGTTTTTTACAAAAAAAAAATATTGAGCCATACATAAATATACAGACAACAACATATATTTGTATTTAGTCATTTATGTGTTATCAAATAAACAACAAAGTTTATCATATTTAGACAACAACTTTCCCTTTGATATACAAAATTAGATTAGAGAAAAATGAAATAAAAAACATAAAATAGTAACATAAAACAATATCAAAAATATTATAATGAAATAGAAAAAACAAAGGAGATGAACGATTAAAGAAGATGAAAAAGAAAGAGCAAAAGAGAGAAGATATTAGAGAAGAAAATGTGCATTAAAAATATAATTGAAAGAGATAACAATAGAATAAAAATAATATGAAAAGGAAATATCATAAGATATGGGAGACTAGAGAATAAGAGGCGAGATGTACATGAAAAAGAAGATGAGAAGAAGGTGTGATACCGCTTGGAGAGATTTGAAAAGATTAAATTGAAATCTTAAGTGTGAGAAAGAAAAAAATCATTTGTAATTGTAAGAAAAAGTATAATAGGTTTGGGTTTGAGTTGGATGTGGGTTAAGCGAAGTTTGATGTGCCACATAATGTGGTTTGGTTCAGTTTAGTTCAATTTGTAAAATACAAACCAAAAACTGAACTGAACCGCGCGGTTTTGTTAAAGAATGGCCCTAATACATCCGAAAAAATGCAGTTTTTGCTGTTTCGGTTTGATTTAGTTCAGTTTAGTTGTTTTCTATTGGGACCATTCGGTTTTGAACACCCGTAGTAGTGATCAAATGTTTGGTCAATAATGTTGACCCTGTTGACCAAAAGTCAACCACTTCTTTTCTTTCGGTTTTCAATGTAATTTAAGCAACTTGTACTTTGCAATGTAACTTGTGATCCAAACAGATCTTGAATTCCAATTAAGTTTTCCTAAACAATAATCCAATGCAAACTCCATGTTCAAATTCAAACCCTTTGAATGAACCCTAAAACAAATGACTTATATCGCAAGTAATGAAATGAGCCCAATCCATAATTGATGACCATGAACCAAGTGAACCCTGGTGTTGAGAAAAAGTCGACAATAATCATAGGGAAACCCTGATAAACTGACCCATGCTTGGGAAATAAGCCTTAATCCAATGAACCTCATTTGAAATATCTTGTCCAACCCCAATCACAATAGATGAAGACCTGAATACCTTGATCTTGGTGAATTTTGATGGGGAATATCCTCGTAGGTTGATGAGAAAGAAGTCCATGATCTTGACTTGTAAAGCAAGAAGTTGGGAGAAAACTTTGGATAAGAATCAAACTTGAAATGTTAAGTGAATAATATACAAGACATCTATAAAGCCCAATCCTAATTCCACAATCCATGCATTAAGAAAAACCAGGTGAATCAAGCCTTTTTGATGTAGAAGTCTTCAAACCAATGTGAAACCCTAGCCTGCATGACCACTGATCCTTTTGAACTAAGGTGCCTTGTTGAATGAATGTATGTTATACAAATGACCTGATAGAATGATACAGATGAATTGAGAAACATAAGCCACATAATAGAGAAACTAAGAGGATAAATTTTGTGGTGCAACATAGTAAATTACATCTTTGAACATTGGAGTGCCAATAAGAAAGCAAGAGATTACATTGAACATGAATTTTTCATAACGAGAGATCTGGATATATCCATATGATTGAGATCATTTTTGTGATTGGTTGCTCAAAACCTAACATTATAACTCCTTTAAGAGGTCAGAGGTATCCTAAATTTTACACAAGAAGGGAAAGTATTAAACTAGATAGGCTGTAAAAGATGGTATGAAAAGTATCATAAAGTTGTAATGTAATAAACCAAATACCTTTTGATGAAATCATTAATATATGGCAGGTCATCATTTATGTGTAAAATAGTGACATTGCATGTATTCGAAACAGAAAGAGGATACTTGCATGCAATATTATTAATGGTTTTAATCATGCTTTTGAGTATAACAATAAATGTATATAAGGATATGTCGACTATATTTAAGACATTACCTTTTTCTTTAACCTTCACATATTGTAGTACAATTGTAACCAGGGCCATATCTTTTCTACCTTCGTAAAAGTTATGAAACTTCACAGCATAACTTTCCTAGAGAGTGCAGTTGATTGAGTTGTTACTGTGTGATACATGAGATTTTAAGAACAAATTGTTAAACATGTTAAAAAAATGATTTATGTTTAAAAGGAAAAAAGAACACTAACCATAAATCCTTCAGAATAAGATTGACTTGTTGTTTTTTAGATCAAGATTGACTTTACGTATAACCTATCTCATGAACTAACTCAATAATATCTGCAATGATTAATATTTATTTAACGATATGCGTATAAGATAGGTAAACAGTTAGGAAAAAACTAGCATCCTTACATACCTACTAACCGATGTTTCTTTCAGTTTCCTGAAATAATATCTGCAAAAGATTTGAAAATTATGGATCCACCAGCAATGGTATGTTTGTTAGGGTCAGAGAGTCTGGTTCCACCGGTAAATTTAAGGAGATGCCCATGGTCAGACGCCTTGAAAAACATATCATTCTTTTGAACTTGGAAGTTAAAAATGGTGTAAGTATCATTAGGAGCTAACGCAGACTCAAAGTACCCATTATAGAACGCTAGAATTATGACATGAATATCAGTACCCTACAATGTTAGACAATCAAGTTATAAAACCATATCCATAAAATCATAAAAACCATAAACTAAGAATACAAAATGATAAAAGTTCAAACAATATCTTTGTCGATTAAAATCATTTTGGTGTGTTCTTTATTGTCGGAGAATACCGCCCATTTGTGTACAACCTTCACAACTATCTTCCACAACTCTTTCTTGTCTGTGATGTCTTTGATTGACTCGAAAGGTCGGACCATTGTAAGAGAAAGGGTTGGAGATGTGAATGATAAAGGAAAACGAATGGTAAGCAGAAAGAAATGGCACACAAAATGGTATTAGAGAGAGAAATAATCTATGATAAAGAAGGTATAGTTTGTAGGAAGAGGAAAAGTTGGTTTTCCAAAGCGGTAAGAGATTTGCAGGATGAACAGTGCGAAGATAAAGATTACATGAATAATATTTGGTTGAAGAAAGGAAAAACAGTACAAAGTGTAGTATCATAAATCAAAAGAAACAAAAAGAGTTGAATATGGATAAAATAGTGTGCTTTTAGTAAAAAAATATATAATTTTTTGAACATAAAATACCCCTAAATAAAACACATGTCAGTTCATAAAACTGAGGTGAAAATGTGTTTTTCAGAACACATTTCTTTTTCATATTATAAAGATAGATTGAAAAAATTCATGATTCAATAAAATTTTTACATTTGTTAAATGAAAATTAAAACGCTCATTATATTACAAAAGAGAAAAAAATAAAATAGGAAACACCTTTATAAAGAGAGAATTTTTTTGGAAAACCTCCTCTTATTGAAAAGAGAGAAAATTTAGAAAACACTCCTCTTATTTAAAAGAGAGAGAAAAATTGGAGGAGAAATATTTTTGGGAACCTCCTCTAATAAGAGAGAAAAAATTTAGTAACACTCCTCTTATTAAAAAGAGAAAAAAAATATTTGAAAACACCTTTCTAAAAAGAGATTTTTTTTGGAAACCTCCTCTTATTAAGAAGAGAAAAAAAATTTAATAACACTCCTCTTATTTAAAGGAGAGAGAAAAATTTGAAAACACCTTTCTTAAAACAGAGATTTTTTTTGGAAACCTCCTCTTATTATAAAGAGAGAGAAAAATTAGAAACACTCCTCTTATTAAAAAGAGAAAAAAAACTTCAAACCACATTCTCGTTTTAAATACTATAGAAATTTAGGAAAACAATTAAAAAGTAAATACTGGAAAAAAAAAACCAACCAATTACACTGTAACTAAACAAATATTTTGAAAACCGATTCAAAGATTAAATGGTGAAACTTCCGTTAAAATTTAATTGATTCTATCAATTAAATATACGGTCGAACTGTTTATTAATTAAACTAATAATATAAAATTAATTTTCATAGGTATGTCATTCATAATCATGTATTCACAATTTAATAAAATAAATATTTTAAAAATCAATTACAAATTTAATATATTGATAGTATATATAATAACAGAATATACTTATACACTTCATTTTAACCATCAAAAATAATTTAAACTAATTAAACGAATTTAAACTAAAATTAAAATAATAGAATATAATATAATAAATAAAATATTACCTAAATTAAATAAGATAGAATCCTAAAACTAAACAATATAATATTTTAAGTTTTAATATTGATATATTAAACTTAAAAAAAGAGTATACAATAGTCAATTCGATGCATTTATTTGAATCGGGCGGTTTTATAAAATCGATTGGTTATTTGGTTCAATTGATTTTGGATTGTTTAATACAATTTTTTGATTTTACTCTGGTTTTAACCCATTAACAATTTTAAAAAATTAATTCAATCAAATTCATCTTCGATTCCCGATTCAACTGGTTAGACCGACCTATTCAATGAGATTTTTAAAACATTGAACAAAACAACAATGTGTATAAGTTAAATCATACTTAAATTTAAAAAATATTTTAATAGTTTAGTAATTTATGTATTTTTATTAAACCTAAGTGTAAAACAATTGTGAGTACATATCCATTATACTCATAAATAATATAATGACAAAATAAAATCATATTAAAATATAATTAAATAATTAATAAAATTAAATGAGAGTTAATTAAGAGAGCACAAATAGATATAAAAATTGTGCTTTGTGATTTGACTGAGTTATTTTCATTGCTAAAAATTTTGGAAAATTTCTTTTCACACCTAATAATTTTTTTAAATCTCGGATGAAAAACCCAAAATACCTCCGTAATTTAGATATGTATATTCGGACGCTACTCATTTTTTAGGAAAAAAATGGTTTTAAATATGCATATTCCAACGTACCTAATTTCTAAGAAAAAGTGGTTTTAGATATACATATCCGAATACACTTTTTTTATGAAAAAAATAGTTTCAAATATACATATTCGAATTATACTCTGTTGTAAAAATTTAAAAATACAAATAAAAATCAAATAAAATTAAATTAAGTGTTTATAATTTATTTTTCAGTTTTTTTTCTTCGAAAATATGAAAACGAAAAATAAATCAAGTAAAATAGAAAAACAAAGAATTTAAGATTTTTAGGATGAATTAACGTGATAAAATTTAACTCAGAGTCTATTTTCTAAAAAACTGAATTTTTTACGTTAGGTCACATAAATGCCTAAGACGCGGGAACACAAGGTTTAGAACATTGATATTATTTAGTTACATTTTATTATGTTATAAAATTTTCAATTTTTAGATTTCATCATTATAATTAGAAATTTAATTATTATATTCATAGTTTAATTTTATATCATAAATTAACTTTAATATTTAATTCTTTATTAATAATATTTTAATTTAATTATATTATCATTATAATACAAATAAATATTTTTTTAAAAATAAAATGAAAGTCGAAATAGAAATTCCTTCATTGACGCAAATCACCTCTTACGTGTAAAGAGAAATTCTCAAAATCTTTCTTATAAAAAAAAGAAAAGAAGAACATGAGTAAAGTAGAGCATTGAGAGAAAGGATTTACCGAAAAAAGAAATAAAATCCAAATCAAATAAAGAATTCCATGAAACTCAGACTTAGATCTTTTGAACCCCATCCAAAACACCATAAAAATGGAAGTTCCCGATCTTTCCCCCCACTCAATCGGCATCGCTGGTGATGGCAACCTCATCTTCTACGCTTTCAACCCCGATAAAAATGGTGGATGTGTCTGATGAATCCGCGACTTTGGTGGTGAAGAACGATTCGGAACATGATTTTGTGAAAAGGATTATCAGAGAAGCGTTTGGAGATGATGTTAGCGGTTTCAAAGGCATCCTCTCATACTGGCTTTGGCTTTGAACTTCTATGTTTTCTATTATGAAATCTTGAACTTTCTCTTGAAAGTTATATATGTTACATTACACACAACTCGTGCTTAAATATGTCGATGACATGGTACCAATTTTCGAATCTTAATCATCATATTTGTATAGCAGCTCAATACATGTTCTCATTATTTTATAGATATAATCAATACATGTTATAGATTTTGTGTGAAATATATTCTGAATGCTTATTTTACATAAATCTTTAGAGGTGGTTACCTTCATCGTGTTTTCCAAATAAAATATGTTTTTTGGGTACAAATTTTGTAAAAAATAGTTAAATCTATATTCTTGCCATTATGTGGAAACATATTATGTAAAATAAGCTCATAAGATGCTTATTTTGTTGTGTTTTTGTGTTGTTTCACATTTTTCTTTGAACTTGTCCAAGGATGTAGGAGGTTTCTTTTGTTTGTGAAGAGCCCAAGTAGAAAAGAAAGAGAAAAGAAAAACTTGGTGAAACACAACTGATAAGATCATCGTTCAACCATTTTATTTTAAGAGTGAACAAGTTCCACCAAATAATATAATGATGCATTTTAAGTCTTTGTTTTTCCAATGTTTTGTGCTTGATTTGCATTTTGTATACTTTCGTGGTCTCAGGCACAACTAGCTAACTTCATACAATTAGAGGCCTTTTGGAATATTTAAAGAGGAGGGACTAAAATACAGAGCATTGCACCACCCCAATTAGACGCAAATTCAAAGAGGAGGTGAATCTTTCTTATTTGAATTGCTTATCTATGTGTTGTTACTCTTATTGATTATTTTTCGTGGGCCTTTTTTCAAGTGGTTGGAGTAGCTTTAATGAAATTATATTGGATTGTTGTGTGAAATTCAAAATTTAAGAGCTTCATCCTTGGTCTTAAGAAAATAGATCAAAGTAAATTTGGACTTGTAGGCATATACAAATGCTATGTAGTATTTGAAATCTAAAGTAGAAGAATAAGGGAAAGGACCCCACAAATCACTAAATATAAGTTTCGAAGAAGTGGTGTAAGTAGTGGGTGAAGAGGAGAAGTGTAATCTATGGGCCTTTCTTGTGCAGTGGTGTAAGTATTTTGTGAAGAGGGGGAGTGTAATCTATGGGCTTTTCCCATGCAACAGGATGAGAAAAAACATTAAAATCTTTAACATTTAAGGAAACATTACAATCTTGTAGAACAAGTTTCAAGGCATGATTATTAGGGAGACCTAATCTTAAATAATTAGGCATGATTATTAGGGAGACCTAATCTTAAACAATTAGGTGTACTGGAATTTAAACAGACAATATTAATACTAGAGACAAGCTTATTCTAACACGATGAATTAGGAAGAAGAGAAGACTCAGCAGCCTGGCTAGAGAGACAGAGAGTGATGGAGGGAAATTCATGAAGTCCATCCCTTCCAACATGCCCTTCAAGCTGTGTTGCATAGGTATGGGTGCATATTTAGTACTCGGTACGTAGTACGACATTTTTAGAAAGACTAAGGTACGAGTACGTTAGTATAATATTTTTAGGTAATCTTTGTATTTTGCCCAAACAGAAAGGACTACGAAAGTCTAGCATGGACTTAAGATGAATAGGAGTTTGCACAATTGAAGAATTGCTTTCAAGGCCTCATGATTAGGATGTCATGGCCTATTGTGCCACATGGTGTAGGAAGAAGTACTAATTGATGCAATAGAGGAAGATGGACCCTTAGAAACATTGTTGATCATGATGGTTGATCCTGGATTGGGTTGGAGAGTCAAATGGATATAAACCATCTTTATGGAGGGTGGCTTGGAGCACTACTTCAGAGTCGTCCTTGTTTTAACAAAGCACTTAACATGGAGTTCAAAAAATACCTTGTTATCCCTTGCATATTGATTGACATAAATCAAATTCTTGGTAATGGCAACGACAAAGTAAAAGATTCTTGAGTGTGAGAGAAGTGTGTGTTATGTGAGGAAAAGAGAAATAGGTCGTGCCAATAAATGTGATGGGCAAACCTTGATCAGTTCCACGAATAACAATACATTTAGACAGATAATCAACATTATTAGTGACATGATGAATGGCACCTGAGTTAGAGTACGTTGAGAGACTGCAACTGTAATCTCTAAGCCAGTTCCAATGAGGTGAGCTTGGGGTTGATACTTGATAGGTCGGCCTTAGAGCAATGCTAGGTGAGAGCAGGAGGTAGCCATTGATTCTAGCAAGTGATTGGCAGTGGTTGAGGAGTAAACCATTGGTTGTGACTAGCATAGGGCATGCATTGAGTGTTGCTTGAATTGGTCCGCTAATTCCAACTTGGTATTTGACTCTGAGATGAGTAGTTCACAAGGAACGCGTATTAGATGACATCATAGACAGAGAGTCTGATAGTAAATACTAGAATCATGGCCATATTTGAAGCAAATATGGCATTGCGCTTTGAATCTTCCTCCAAATTTACCATCTTTGCCACGATTAAAGGAGTGACCACCACGATTGTCATTGAAATTAGGCACAGGATTAAGCTACATCATGTTAGAAGAATCAGGATTTTACTTGATTCACAAACTGAGGAGTGGCAGGTGTTGCTTGAGCAACATTTATAGAAAGAGGTTCAGAGAGTACATTAGAGTGACAGGTGTTGCTTGAGCAACATTAATAGAAAGCACATTGATAGAAAGAGATTCAATTAGTACATTCTTCCTATATTTGTCTAGTTTTGCTTCTTAAACAGGGAGCATGGATTTTGCCAGGACACAGAGTGGTACGATACTAAATGATTGAAACTAGGACATTGTACTTGTTGAGAAAATCGAGACTAATAGAAATTTTGATAAAACCGTGTGTCGAATACCATAGTGGAAGATGAATTATGTTCTTGACTGCCCGAATGCTCGGCGGAAAGTCTAATATCCTCGGATCCCAAGACCCTCTGCCCGACTTCCGTCGTGCAGAATCAGTACTTACGATGCTTAGGGCCATGCTCGGTGTATCCCACCTGCTCGACACAATGGCTAGTTACGAGCCTATTTTCCCGATTTTGACCTAGTCAGCTCTAACTGCTATATTCGCGGACCCGCATATCTCGGCCCGAATATAGAAACCAATGAGGATCTCTCAACATATATTATATAAACCCTCATATCTTTGAGGGCAAGGTATCATTTTCTTACACTAAAAACCCTAAATACTTTCTATCTTCTCATTCGAACATTTGGTTACTTTAGCATCAAAGTGTCTTGCAGGTACACCACCCCCTTCTCCTCACCAACTTGCTCGGAAGATCATCAACATCCTGACCGTCTCCAATTCTGATCACCAATTCAGATCAGTGGTGCCGTCTGTGGGAATCTATCTTCCCCATCTTCTTTAATCATTCCCAAAGATCAAAGATAATCTCAACCTCACAAGATGGACGAATTCAACGATCAATCTCCTCCCAACAACCCTATTTTCTCGCCTGTCTAGAAAATGGATAGGGTTATTCCCTCTCCTCGTCACGAGGACACCATCGATCACAGGGATGGTAGGACCGCATCCCCGGATCCCGAAGATACTGTAGACCAAGACTTCTTCTTAGAAAATCGGAAATCCAAGAATCAAGTTATTGACCCCATCGTTCCTCTATCCTCGACTTCATTGTCGACCAATGCGGATCCAGCACTAGTTGCCATTCTTTCCGCCCTCAACCAGACCAACAGTCTCCTCCTCCAACAGGGCCAACCCATCGAGGCTTTGGAAAGAAATCGCCTCTCGTCTCCACCTCGGAGACCCAAAGCGGCTATTTCCCGAAGTCCCTCGCCGAGAAAGCTTGCTCGGAAAGAAGATCGTCCCGACAACACGGTTCTGAAAAAGAGGGGACATAACCCACCTCGAAAGAATCGAGGGTCACCCCCCACCCACAAAAATACGAGGAACGAATCTCATCGCCCGCATGATCGGTCTATGTCACCAAGATCAAAGGAGGAGAGAGAGATCTCCCCCCATCACAGAAGACAAAATTGGTCCACCTCCTTCTCTCCCGACCAGAGCGACGAAGACGAGTATCACGGTTCACTCTGTCGGGCCATCATGGATATTCCTATCTCATATGGGTTGGAAAAACCTCCTCGGTTGGGCCAATACGAAGATATTACCGACCCAGACGAGCACATCGAGAACATTGATGCTTTGCTCGACTATAGAGGATTCCTTGGGGCCATCAAATGCCGCCTATTTCCTACAACTCTAAGGAAAGGGGCCATGGCGTGGTACAAGAGTTTTCCCGACGGGTCCATCTTTTGAAGTGAATTTACCAATAGACACCACCAACAACTATTTCATAACCCCAAGTTAGAAGAGAAAACAAGAAAGAAGATTTGCATGATGTGGTACACTTCTTTTCTAAATGTTCCTTATATTTAGTAATTCAATAAATATCGTTATTTTGGTTTATTTTGTTTTGCATCTCCTATTATATATAATACATCCAATAAAGCTAAAATCTCCTTTTCAATTTTAAACATTTGGTAATTTGTTGTCAGCACGCTATTTTTTTGTTGATTAATAGATATGTTACTGGTTTCAAAAATAAATTTGAATTTTATTACATTTAAATATAATTTTTTTAACATAGAACAATAATCTAGACCCGTGCACTCTTAATTATTTCTCTATGTTGGAAAGTCAAGCCAAAAGAAACTTATATTCGATAATTAGAATAATTAGAACTCAGCTTTAAAGTGAATTTACCAATTAACATCACAACCAATAATGCATAACCCAATGTCCATCTGTTTGAAGCCTATAGGCACCACCACCAACATGCCATAACCCCAAGTTCATTTATTTCAAGCCTTGTGTCTTCTACAATTAGAATTTGTTTCAAGGCATCCGATTCACAACAAATTGGTGCGGTGAGCGTGGAGAAGATGCCTTCGACAAATTATGATATTGAAAAGTTCACCGGAGTGAACGATTTCGGTCTGTGGCGCTTGAAGATGAAAGCCCTACCGGTTCAGCAGGTTGTTGGAAGCGTTGAAGGAGAGTCACCATGAACGAAGAGTTGACGGCTGAGAAGAAGGCAATGATAGAGAAGGCCCACGCAGCAATTTTGTTGAGCCTTGGTGATAAGGTTCTTCGGCTGTATCAAAGGAGACGACGGCGGTAGGTTTATGGGTGAAACTCGAAAGTTTGTACATGACTAAATCGTTGGTGAATCGACTCACCGAAGCAAGCTTTGTATTCGCTCAAGATGATTGAAGACAAAGTGTTGGTCGAAATTGGATATGTTCACAAGTCGATTCTTGATCTTGAAAATATTGATGTGAAGATTGATGATGAAGATCAAGCTGTCATTGGCGCTGCCCGCATCACATGCCCACTTTAAAGAAACTCTCTTGTATGGAAGGGAGTCCCGACTTTGAAGAGGTTCAATCACCTTGTATTCAAGGACTTGAATGAACGAAGGAGCATAAACCTTCGACGGTTGGTGAAGGTTTGGTTAAAGGAAAATTCTTGCGAAAGGATAATAAGTTCGACAAGAAGAAAGGTAAAAGTCGCAGGTTTTATAGTGGTGAAGCATCCGTATTCGATGCTATCATTGTAGAAGGAGGGTCACACAAGAAAAGTGTGCCCCCACCGAAAGATCATGGAGGAAAGGATAATGGCAATGCAACTATTGTTCAAGATGATTTCGACTCATCTGATGTTCTTGTGGTTTCAAGCAGCAACTCGTCGAAGGAATGGATTATGGATTCTGGGTGCACTTGGCACATGACTCCAAACAAAGACTTGTTCGAGGAATTATGTGATCAAGATGGTGGATCCGTATTGGAAACAACAAAGCTTGCAAGATTGCGTATTGGATCCGTGAGATTCAAACTCCATGATGAGTCAATAAGGTTATTGACTGAAGTCAGGTATGTACCTGATTTGAAGAGAAATTTGATTTCTCTTGGTGAATTCGACAAGAAAGGATATGTTTTTCAAGGAGAGAAAAGTATCCTAAGAGTCATGAAGGGGTCAAGGAAGTCTTGAGAGGCGTGAAGAAACAAGGCTTGTATACCCTTGTGGTGAAGTTAGTGGTTCGACAAATGTTGCATCCACGAAACCTTTGTCGAAGATGTAACCGCACATGAGATTAGCCATGTCGTTGAAAGGGTCCGTCGAATTGGGAAAACAAAATTTGCTTGGTGGAGACAAAGTCGAAAAGTTAAACTTTGTGAACCCCTGTACTTGGAAAATCTTGCAGAGTGAAGTTTAACAAAGGCAAACAAAGAACACATGGATCCCTTGATTACATCCATGCCGATCTTTGGGGCCTACAAGGTGTCCATCACATTCAGAGCAAGGTATTTTCTATCCATAGTAGATGACTATTCCGTAAAGTTATGGGTATTCATTCGTAAGACTAAGGATGAAACTTTGAGAATTTCAAAGGTTGGAAGACTCGTCGAAAACCAAACCGCGTAAAGGTCAAGAGGTCGAGAATGCATAATGGTCTTGAATTTTGCAATGAGGCATTCGATAGCTTTGTGCTGCCTCCGGTATTGCAAGACACGTAATCATCGCAGCACTCCACAACAAAATGGTTTGAAAGGTTTAACCGAACCATCTTGGAGAGAGTTAGATGCATGTTGACTAGTGCCGGATTAAAGAAGGTGTTTTGGGTCGAGGTCGCTTCGACAAGAACATATCCGATAAATAGATGTCCTTCGATCGTTAGATATGAAGACACCAAGAAGTTTGGTCGACATCCATCAAATCTCGACAAACCGAGAGTATTTGGTCACAGAGCCTATGCTCACATTAGGCAAGACAAGGTCGAACCTAGAGCTCTCAAATGCATGTTTTGGGATACCCGAGGAGTCAAAGCTTATAGGCTATGGTGCCTAGAGTCGTCACGTATGATTATCACCCAAGATGTTGTTTTCAATGAAGTCGAAATGGCTTTCAAGAAAACGGATGATGTTGGTCAAGCGTAAGTATCTCGACGAAGAGTTGAACAGTAGAGGTGGAGCATGTTGATGCCGAATCGCATATCCCGATAAAGTCAAGAAGCGATGATGTCGATGAAGTTGAGGAAACTGTTGATGACTATCTATTGGCAAGAGATAGGACACGAAGAGTCATCAAACCACCTCAAAGGTTTGGGTATGCAGATCTTATAGCTTATGCCTTAATCTCTCGCAAGTGAGGTTCGGACGAAGAACCAAGAGACCATAAGGAAGCTATGAGGAGTCGAATAAGACCGAATGGTCAAGGCCATGGATGATGAGATGAAGTCTCTTCATGATAACAACACTTGGGAATTGATCAAGAAACCGCTGGAGCCAAAGTTAGTCACCGTAAATGGATTTTCAAAGTTAAGGAAGGAATCAAGGAGTGGCGAAAAGATACAAGGCAAGGTTGGTTGCAAGGGGTTTCACTAAAGAAGGTATAGATTTCAATGATGTGTTTTCCTGTTGTGAAGCATAGGTCCATTCGAATGTTGCTTGCCATGGTGGCACAGCTCGATCTTGAATCGAACAGATGGATGTGAAGATCGCGTTTTGTATGGTGATCTAGATGAAACAATCCTCGATGAGGCAACCAAGGGTATGTCGAAAGGGAAAGGAAGATTATGTGTGCAAGTTGAATAGATCTTTATATGGGCTGAAACAATCTCCTCGACAAAGGAATAGAGATTCGACAAATTCATGACACGCATAAGTTTCATTAGAAGTCGTCGACCATCGTGTTTACTTCGATTTCGCCCGGTAATTCATTTGTTATTTTGTTACTTTATGTTGATGATATTCTCATAGCAAGTAACAATGTCGAAGAGGTAATAAGGGTGAAGGAAGAACTCAATAAGGAGTTCAAATGAAGGATCTAGGAGCAGCTTCCGTGATTCTTGAATTGACATTCAAGAGATAGAAAGCCAAAATTATGCTTATCTCAAGAGGCATATTTACGAAAGATTCTCAAAAGTTTGGTATGTCGAATTCAAGCCTGTTGGACTCCAACAAACCCTCAATTCAAGTTGAGTATTGATCAATGTCCCAAGATCGAGGTCGAAAGGACTTATATGAATAGCATCCCATATGCTAATGTAGTAGGTTCTTTGATGTATGCTATGGTTCGTACTAGACCCGACATAGCATATGCAGAAGTCTTGTGGGTACATGGCGAATCTCGAAAGGCTCACCGCAAGCATTGAAGTGGATTCTAAGGTACATAAATGGGTCTCGAATGTAGTCTTAATTTATGGTGGAGCCTTTGGTGAAGATAGTAAAGCAAAGAATCGAAGGATATGTCGACTCGATTATGCAGTTGTATGGATTCCGTAAAATCTATTTCGGATATGTTTTCACTATGTTTGGTACACTATTAGTTGAAAGCAACACTTCGTAAGGTTGTTGCATTATCAACCACCAAGCGGAATATATTACTTTAATCAAACTGAAAGAAGCATTGTGGCTTGAAGGTTTTGCTAAGGAGAAAATTCAAGGAAGTTATCATCGTTAAATGTGATAGTCAAAGTGCAATACACTGTCAAGAATTCACTTATCATGAGCGAACCAAACACATTGATGTGAGGTTGCATTTCGTCGAGGGGTAATCGAGCGTGGAGAAGTCCAAGTGTCAAGGTTTCGACAGATCATAATGTCACGATATGATCACCAAGACATTGCCTAGTTGCAAGTTTTTCCACCGTATGCGCTGATAAAGTCGCATGAAGAAAACTAATTCGTTAGTTGATAATAGAGTTTGTTCCAAGGTGGAGATTTGTGAGATATTGGGTCGAACTCTATTGTGTTGAAGGATGCTAGAATTGTTAGCATCGAATTGGGCCTGTTTGTTATGTCCAATTGGTTAAGTTAGCTTGTACCCTAAGTTAGCTTGTAATGGGTATTTGTGATAAAAGCCCATTAGTTTAGTATGTTAGGTTTATTATAAATAGCATACTAGTCTCTCATCATTGTATACTGCAAATCCTAATTTAGGGTGAGAGGGTTATTTATTATTCTTGTATACTTGTAATCTTGTTTTGAAGATAAAGGAAAGAATAGCAGTTAATAACCAATCCTTGTGTTCATCGTGTTCTTCATTCTTTTTCCCTACCTTGAGCAACAAAATTATATTTTGTTTCAAGGCATCCGATTCACAACAGAATTATTAGAATTCTTCTTTTGAAGTGAATTACCAATAGACACCACCACCAACAACGCCATAACCCCAAGTTAGGAGAGAAAACAAGAAAACAAGAAAGAAGATTTGCATGATGTGGTCCCCTTCTTTTTAAAATGTTCCTTATATTTAGTAATTCAATCACTATCGATATTTTGGTTTATTTTCTTTTGCATCTCTTATTATATATAATACATCCAATAAACTAAAATCTTCTTTTCAATTTTAAACATTGGATGATTTCTTGACAACATGTGATTTGTTTGTTAATTAATAGATATGTTACTGGCTTCAAAAATAAATTTAAATTTTATTACATTTAAATACAATTTTTTTAATACAACAATAATCTAAATCCGTGCACTCTTAATTATTTCACTATATTGGAATACCAAGCCAAAATAAACTTATCTTCTACAATTAGAATAATTAGAACTCAGCTTTAAAGTGAATTTACCAAGAAACACCACAACCAACAATTCAATAACCCCATGTCCATATGTTTCAAGCCTATAGGCACCACCACCAACATGCCATAACCCCAAGTTCATCTATTTCAAGCCTTGTGTCTTCTACAATTAGAATTATTAGAATTCATCTTTTGCAGTGAATTTACCAATAGACACCACCACCAACAATGCCATAACCCCAAGTTAGGAGAGAAAATAAGAAAATAAGAAAGAAGATTTGCATGATGTTGTACACTTCTTTTTTAAATGTTCCTTATATTTAGTAATTCAATCACTATCGTTATTTTGGTTTATTTTGTTTTGCATCTCTTATTATATATAATACATCCAATAAAGCTAAAATCTTCTTTTTAATTTTAAACATTGGATGATTTGTTGCCAACACGCTATTTGTTTGTTGATTAATAGATATGTTACTGGTTTCAAAAATAAATTTGAATTTTATTACATTTAAATACAATTTTTTTTAACATAGAACAATAATCTAGACCTGTGCACTCTTAATTATTTCTCTATATTGGAAAGTCAAGCCAAAATAAACTTATATTCTATAATTAGAATAATTAGAACTCAGCTTTAAAGTGAATTTACCAATAAACACCACAGCCAATAATGCATTAACCCAATGTCCATCTGTTTCAAGCCTATAGGCACCACCACCAACATGTCATAACCCCAAGTTCATCTATTTCAAGCGTTGTGTCTTCTACAATTAGAATTATTAGAATTCTTCTTTTGAAGTGAATTTACAAATAGACAACACCACCAACAACGCCATAACCCCAAGTTAGGAGAGAAAACAAGAAAACAAGAAAGAAGATTTGCATGATGTGGTCCCCTTTTTTAAATGTTCCTTATATTTAGTAATTCAATCACTAACGATATTTTGGTTTATTTTCTTTTGAATCTCTTGTTATATATAATACATCCAATAAAGCTAAAATTTTGTTTTCAATTTTAAACATTGGATGATTTGCTGCCAACACGTTATTTGTTTGTTAATTAATAGATATGTTACTGGCTTCAAAAATAAATTTAAATTTTATTACATTTAAATACAATTTTTTTAACAGAGAACAATAATCTAAACCCGTGCACTCTTAATTATTTATCTATATTGGAAAGTCAAGTCAAAATAAACTTATCTTCTACAATTAGAATAATTAGAACTCAGCTTTAAAGTGAATTTACCAACAAACACCACAACCAACAATGCATTAACCCCATGTCCATCTGTTTCAAGCCTATAGGCACCACCACCAACATGCCATAACCCCAAGTTCAACTATTTCAAGCCTTGTGTCTTCTACAATTAGAAATAATAGAATTCATCTTTTGAAGTGAATTTACCAATAGACACCACCACCAACAATGCCATAACCCCAAGTTAGGAGAGAAAACAAGAAAACAAGAAAGATGATTTGCATGATGTGGTCCCCTTCTTTTTTAAATGTTCCTTATATTTAGTAATTCAATCACTATCTTTATTTTGGTTTATTTTGTTTTGCATTTCTTATTATATATAATACATCCAATAAAGTTAAAATCTTCTTTTCAATTTTAAACATTGCATTATTTGGTGCCAACATGTTATTTGTTTGTTAATTAATAGATATGTTACTGACTTCAAAAATAAATTTGAATTTTATTCCATTTAAATACATTTTTTTAACATAGAACAATAATCTAGACCCGTGCACTCTTAATTATTTCTCTATATTGGAAAGTCAAGCCAAATGTAACTTATCTTCTACAATTAGAATAATTAGAACTCCGCTTTAAAGTGAATTTACCAATAATTACCACAACCAACAATGCATTAACCCCATGTCCATCTGTTTCAAGCCTATAGGCACCACCACTAACATGCCATAACTCCAGGTTCATCTGTTTCAAGCCTTGTGTCTTCTACAATTAGAATTATTAGAATTCACTTTTTGAAGTGAATTAACCAATAGACACCACCACCAACAATGCGATGACCCCAAGTTAGGATAGTAAACAAGAAAGAAGATTTGCATGATGTGGTACACTTCTTATTTAAATGTTCCTTATATTTAGTAATTCAATCACTATCGTTATTTTTGTTTATTTTGTTTTGCATCTCTTATAATATATAATACATCCAATAAAGCTAAAATATTCTTTTCAATTTTAAACATTGGATGATTTGTTGCCAACATGCTATTTGTTTGTTGATTAATAGATATGTTACTGGTTTCAAAAATAAATTTGAATTTAATTACATTTAAATACAATTTGTTTTAACATAGAACAATAATCTAGACCCGAGCACTCTTAATTATTTCTCTATGTTGGAAAGTCAAGCCAAAAGAAACTTACCTTCTACAATCAGAATAATTAGAACTCAGCTTTAAATTGAATTTACCAATAAACACCACAACCAACAATGCATTCACCCCATGTCAATCTATTTCAAGCCTATAGGCACCACCACCAACATGCCATAACTCCAAGTTTATCTATTTCAAGCCTTGTGTCTTCTACAATTAGAATTATTAGAATTCATATTTTATAGTAAATTTACCAATAGACACCACCACCGACAATGCCATAACCCCAAGTTAGGAGAGAAAACAAGAAAACAAGAAAGAAGATTTGCATGATGTGGTACACTTCTTTTTTAAATATTCCTTATATTTAATAATTCAATCACTATCGTTATTTTGGTTTATTTTGTTTTGCATCTCTTATTATATATAATACATCCAATAAAAATAAAATCTTCTTTTCAATTTTAAACATTGAATGATTTGTTGCCAACACGCTATTTGTTTGTTGATTAATAGATATGTTACTGGTTTCAAAAATAAATTTGAATTTTATTACATTTTAATACAATTTTTTTTTAACATAGAACAATAATCTAGACCCGTGCACTCTTAATTATTTATCTCTATTGGAAAGTCAAGCCAAAAGAATCTTATATTCTATAATTAGAATAATTAGAACTCAGCTTTAAATTGAAGTTACCAATAAACACCACAACCAATAACGCATTAACCCAAGTTCCATCTGTTTCAAGCCTATAGGCACCACCACCAACATGCCATAACCCCAAGTTTATCTATTTCAAGCCTTGTGTCTTCTATAATTAGAATAATTAGAATTATTAGAATTCTTCTTTTGAAGTAAATTTACCAATAGACACCACAACCAACAACGCCATAAACCCAAGTTAGGAGAGAAAACAAGAAAACAAGAAAGAAGATTTACATGATGTGGTCCACTTCTTTTTTAAATGTTCCTTATATTTAGTAATTCAATCACTATCGATATTTTGGTTTTTTTTCTTTTGCATCTCTTATTATATATAATACATCCAATAAAGCTAAAATCTTCTTTTCAATTTTAAACATTGGATGATTTGTTGTCAACACGCTATTTGTTCGTTAATTAATAGATATGTTACTGGCTTCAAAAATAAATTTAAATCTTTTTACTTTTAAATACAATTTTTTTATTAGAACAATAATCTAAACCCGTACACTCTTAAGTATTTCTCTATATTGGAAAGCCAAGCCAAAAGAAATTATCTTCTACAATTAGAATAATTAGAACTCAGCTTTAAAGTGAATTTACCAATAAACACCACAACCAACAATGCATTAAACCCCATGTCAATCAGTTTCAAACCTATAGGCACCACCACCAACATGCCATAACCCCAAGTTCATCTATTTCAAGCATTGTGTCTTCTACAATTAGAATTATTAGAATTCATCTTTTGAAGTGAATTTACCAATAGACACCACTACCAACAATGCCATAACCCCATGTTAGGAGAGAAAATAAGAAAACAAGAAAGAAGATTTGCATGATGTTGTACACTATTTTTTAAATGTTCCATATATTTAGTAATTCAATCATTATCGTTATTTTGGTTTATTTTGTTTTGCATCTCTTATTATATATAATACATCCAATAAAGCTATAATCTTCTTTTCAATTTTAAACATTGGATGATTTGTTGCCAACACGCTATTAGTTTGTTGATTAATAGATATGTTACTAGTTTCAAAAATAAATTTGAATTTTATTACATTTAAATACAAATTTTTTAACATAGAACAATAATCTAGACCCGTGCACTCTTAATTATTTCTCTACATTGGAAAGTCAAGCCAAATGAAACTTATATTCTATAATTAGAAAAATTAGAACTCAGCTTTAAAGTGAATTTACCAATAAACACCACAACCAATAATGCATTAACCCAATGTTCATCTGTTTCAAGCCTATAGGCACCACCACCAACATGCCATAACCCCATGTTCATTTATTTCAAGCCTTGTGTCTTCTACAATTAGAATTATTAGAATTCTTCTTTTGAAGTGAATTTACCAATAGACACCACCACCAACAACGCCATAACCCCAAGTTAAGAGAGAAAACAAGAAAACAAGAAAGAAGATTTGCATGATGTGGTCCCCTTCTTTTTTAAATGTTCCTTATATTTAGTAATTCAATCACTATCGATAATTTGGTTTATTTTGTTTTGCATCTCTTATTATATATAATACATCCAATAAAGCAAGAATCTTCTTTTCAATTTCAAACATTGGATGATTTGTTGCCAACACACAATTTGTTTGTTAATTAATAGATATATTACTGACTTCAAAAATAAATTTGAATTTTATTACATTTAAATACATTTTTTTAACATAGAACAATAATCTAGACCCGTGCACTCTTAATTAATTATCTATATTGGAAAGCCAAGTCAAAAGAAACATATCTTCTACAATTAGAATAATTAGAACTCAGCTTTAAAGTAAATTTACCAACAAACACCACAACCAACAATGCATTAACCTCATGTCAATCTGTTTCAAGCCTATAGGCACCACCACCAACATGCCATAACTCCAAGTTCATCTGTTTCAAGCCTTGTGTCTTCTACAATTAGAATTATTAGAATTCACTTTTTGAAGTGAATTTACCAATAGACACCACCACCAACAATGCGATAACCCCAGTTAGGAGAGTAAACAAGAAAACAAGAAAGAATATTTGCATGATGTTGTACACTTCTTTTTTAAATGTTCCTTATATTTAATAATTCAATCACTATCTTTATTTTGGTTTATTTTGTTTTGCATCTCTTATGATATATAATACATCCAATAAATTTAAAATCTTCTTTTCAATTTTAAACATTGGATTATTTGGTGCCAACACGCTATTTGTTTGTTAATTAATAGAAATGTTACTGACTTCAAAAATAAATTTGAATTTTATTACATTTAAATACATTTTTTTATTATAGAACAATAATCTAGACATGTGCACTCTTAATTATTTCTCTATATTGGAAAGCCAAGCCAAAAGAAACTTATCTTCTACAATTAGAATAATTAGAACTTAGCTTTAAAGTGAATTTACCAATAAATACCACAACCAACAATGCATTAACCCCATGTCCATCTGTTTCAAGCCTATAGGTAGCTCCATTAACATGCCATAACTCCAAGTTCATCTGTTTCAAGCCTTGTGTCTTCTACAATTAGAATTATCAGAATTCACTTTTTGAAATGAATTTTCCAATAGACACCACCATCAACAATGCGATGACCCCAAGTTAGGAGAGTAAACAAGAAAGAATATTTGCATGATGTGGTACACTTCTTTTTTAAATGTTCCTTATATTTAGTAATTCAATCACTATCGTTATTTTGGTTTATTTTGTTTTGCATCTCTTATTATATATAATACATCCAATAAAGCTAAAATTTTCTTTTCAATTTTAAACATTGGGTGATTTGTTGCCAACACGCTATTTGTTTGTTGATTAATAGATATGTTACTGGTTTAAAAAATAAATTTGAATTTTATTATATTTAAATATAATTTGTTTTTACATAGAACAATAATCTAGACCCATGCACTTTTAATTATTTCTCTATGTTTGAAAGCCAAGCCAAAAGAAACATATATTCTATAATTAGAACCATTAGAACTCAGTTTTAAAGTAAATTTACCAATAAACACCACAACCAATAATGCATTAACCCAATGTTCATCTGTTTCAAGCCTATAGGCACCACCACTAACATGCCATAACCCCAAGTTCATCTATTTCAAGCCTTGTGTCTTCTACAATTAGAATTATTATAATTCTTCTTTTGAAGTGAATTCACCAATAGACACCACCACCAACAACGCCATAACCCCAAGTTAGGAGAGACAACAAGAAAACAAGAAAGAAGATTTGCATGATGTGGTCCCCTTATTTTTTAAATGTTCCTTATATTTAGTAATTCAATCACTATCGATATTTTGGTTTATTTTCTTTTGCATCTCTTATTATATGTAATACATCCAATAAAGCTAAAATCTTCTTTTCAATTTTACACATTGGATGATTTGTTGCCAAAACGCTATTTGTTTGTTGATTAATAGATATGTTACTGGTTTAAGAAATAAATTTGAATTATATTACATTTAAATACAATTTGTTTTAACATAGAACAATAATCTAGACCCGTGCACTCTTAATTATTTCTCTATGTTGGAAAGCCAAGCCAAAAGAAACTTATATTCTATAATTAAAATAATTAGAACTCAGTTTTAAAGTAAATTTACCAATAAACACCACAACCAATAATGCATTAACCCAATGTTCATCTGTTTCAAGCCTATAGGCACCACCACCAACATGCCATAACCCCAAGTTCATTTATTTCAAGTCTTGTGTCTTCTACAATTAGAATTATTAGAATTCTTCTTTTGAAGTGAATTTACCAATAGACACCACCACCAACAACGCCATAACCCCAAGTTAGGAGAGAAAACAAGAAAACAAGAAAGAAGATTTGCATGATGTGGTCCCCTTCTTTTTTAAATGTTCCTTATATTTAGTAATTCAATCACTATCGATAATTTGGTTTATTTTGTTTTGCATCTCTTATTATATATAATACATCCAATAAAGCAAGAATCTTCTTTTCAATTTTAAACATTGGATAATTTGTTTCCAATAGGTTATTTGTTTTTTAATTAATAGATATGTTACTGGTTCAAAAATAAATTTGAATTTTATTACATTTAAATTCAATTTTTTTAACATAGAACAATAATCTAAATCCGTGCACTCTTAATTATTTCTCTATATTGCAAAGCCAAGTCAAAAGAAACTTATCTTCTACAATTAGAATAATTAGAACTTAGCTTTAAAGTGAATTTATCAATACACACCACAACCAACAACGCATTAACCCCATGTCCATCTGTTTCAAGCCTATAGGCACCATCACCAACATGCCATAACCTCAAGTTCATATATTTCAAGTCTTGTGTCTTCTACAATTAGAATTATTAGAATTCATCTTTTGAAGTGAATTTACCAATAGATACCACCACCAACAATGCCATAACCCCAAGTTAGGAGAGAAAACAAGAAAACAAGAAAGAAGATTTGCATGATGTTGTACACTTCTTTTTTAAATGTTCCTTATATTTAATAATTCAATCACTATCTTTATTTTGGTTTATTTTGTTTTGCATCTCTTATGATATATAATACATCCAATAAATTTAAAAACTTCTTTTCAATTTTAAACATTGGATTATTTGGTGCCAACACGCTATTTGTTTGTTAATTAATAGAAATGTTACTGACTTCAAAAATAAATTTGAATTTTATTACATTTAAATACATTTTTTTATTATAGAACAATAATCTAGACATGTGCACTCTTAATTATTTCTCTATATTGGAAAGCCAAGCCAAAAGAAACTTATCTTCTACAATTAGAATAATTAGAACTTAGCTTTAAAGTGTATTTACCAATAAATACCACAACCAACAATGCATTAACCCCATGTCCATCTGTTTCAAGCCTATAGGTAGCTCCATTAATATGCCATAACTCCAAGTTCATCTGTTTCAAGCCTTGTGTCTTCTACAATTAGAATTATCAGAATTCACTTTTTGAAGTGAATTTTCCAATAGACACCACCACTAACAATGCGATGACCCCAAGTTAGGAGAGTAAACAAGAAAGAAGATTTGCATGATGTGGTACACTTCTTTTTTAAATGTTCCTTATATTTAGTAATTCAATCACTATCATTATTTTGGTTTATTTTGTTTTGCATCTCTTATTATATATTATACATCCAATAAAGCTAAAATCTTCTTTTCAATTTTAAACATTGGGTGATTTGTTGCCAACACGCTATTTGTTTGTTGATTAATAGATATGTTACTGGTTTAAAAAATAAATTTGAATTTTATTATATTTAAATACAATTTGTTTTTACATAGAACAATAATCTAGACCCATGCACTTTTAATTATTTCTCTATGTTTGAAGGCCAAGCCAAAAGAAACATATATTCTATAATTAGAACCATTAGAACTCAGTTTTAAAGTAAATTTACTAATAAACACCACAACCAATAATGCATTAACCCAATGTTCATCTGTTTCAAGCCTATAGGCACTACCACTAACATGCCATAACCCCAAGTTCATCTATTTCAAGCCTTGTGTCTTCTACCATTAGAATTATTATAATTCTTCTTTTGAAGTGAATTTACCAATAGACACCACCACCAACAACGCCATAACCCCAAGTTAGGAGAGAAAACAAGAAAACAAGAAAGAAGATTTGCATGATGTGGTCCCCTTATTTTTTAAATGTTCCTTATATTTAGTAATTCAATCACTATCGATATTTTGGTTTATTTTCTTTTGCATCTCTTATTATATGTAATACATCCAATAAAGCTAAAATCTTCTTTTCAATTTTACACATTGGATGATTTGTTGCCAAAACGCTATTTGTTTGTTGATTAATAGATATGTTACTGGTTTAAGAAATAAATTTGAATTATATTACATTTAAATACAATTTGTTTTAACATAGAACAATAATCTTGACCCGTGCACTCTTAATTATTTCTCTATGTTGGAAAGTCAAGCCAAAAGAAACTTATATTCTATAATTAGAATAATTAGAACTCAGTTTTAAAGTAAATTTACCAATAAACACCACAACCAATAATGCATTAACCCAATGTTCATCTGTTTCAAGCCTATAAGCACCACCACCAACATGCCATAACCCCAAGTTCATTTATTTCAAGCCTTGTGTCTTCTACAATTAGAATTATTAGAATTCTTCTTTTGAAGTGAATTTACCAATAGACACCACCACCAACAACGCCATAACCCCAAGTTAGGAGAGAAAACAAGAAAACAAGAAAGAAGATTTGCATGATGTGGTCCCCTTCTTTTTTAAATGTTCCTTATATTTAGTAATTCAATCACTATCGATAATTTGGTTTATTTTGTTTTGCATCTCTTATTATATATAATACATCCAATAAAGCAAGAATCTTCTTTTCAATTTTAAACATTGGATGATTTGTTTCCAATAGGTTATTTGTTTTTTAATTAATAGATATGTTACTGGTTCAAAATAAATTTGAATTTTATTACATTTAAATTCAATTTTATTAACATAGAACAATAATCTAAATCCGTGCACTCTTAATTATTTCTCTATATTGCAAAGCCAAGTCAAAAGAAACTTATCTTCTACAATTAGAATAATTAGAACTTAGCTTTAAAGTGAATTTATCAATACACACCACAACCAACAACGCATTAACCCCATGTCCATCTGTTTCAAGCCTATAGGCACCCCCACCAACATGCCATAACCTCAAGTTCATCTATTTCAAGTCTTGTGTCTTCTACAATTAGAATTATTAGAATTCATCTTTTGAAGTGAATTTACCAATAGACACCGCCACCAACAATGCCATAACCCCAAGTTAGGAGAGAAAACAAGAAAACAAGAAAGAAGATTTGCATGATGTTGTACACTTCTTTTTAAATGTTCCTTATATTTAATAATTCAATCACTATCTTTTTTTTTGTTTATTTTGTTTTGCATCTCTTATTATATATAATACATCCAATAAAGTTAAAATCTTCTTTTCAATTTTAAACATTGGATTATTTGGTGCCAACACGTTATTTGTTTGTTAATTAATACATATGTTACTGATTTCAAAAATAAATTTGAATTTTATTACATTTAAATACATTTTTTTATCATAGAACAATAATCTAGATCCGTGCACTCTTAATTATTTGTCTATATTGGAATGGCAAGCCAAAAGAAACTTATCTTCTTCAATTAGAATAATTAGAACTCAGCTTTAAAGTGAATTTACCAATAAATACCACAACCAACAAAGCATTAACCCGATGTCCATCTCTTTCAAGCCTATAGGTAGCTCCATTAACATGCCATAACTCCAAGTTCATCTATTTCAAGCCTTGTGTCTTCTACAATTAGAATTATTAGAATTTACTTTTTGAAGTGAATTTTCCAATAGACATCACCACCAACAATGTGATGACCCCATGTTAAGAGAGTAAACAAGAAAGAAGATTTACATGATGTGGTACACTTCTTTTTTAAATGTTCCTTATATTTAGTAATTCAATCACTATCGTTATTTTGGTTTATTTTGTTTTGCATATCTTATTATATATAATACATCCAATAAAGCTAAAATCTTCTTTTCAATTTAAAACATTGGATGATTTGTTGCCAATACGTTATTTGTTTGTTGATTAATAGATATGTTACTGGTTTAAAAAATAAATTTGAATTTTATTACATTTAAATACAATTTGTTTTAACATAGAACAATAATCTAGACTTGTGCACTCTTAATTATTTCCCTATATTGGAAAGCCAAGCATAAAGAAACTTATATTCTATAATTAGAATAATTAGAACTTAGCTTTAAAGTGAATTTACCAATAAACACCACAACCAAGAATGCATTAACCCAATGTCCATCTGTTGCAAGCCTCTAGGCACCACCACCAACATTCCATAACCCCAAGTTCATCTATTTCAAGCCTTGTGTCTTCTACAATTAGAATTATTAGAATTCTTCTTTTAAAGTGAATTTACCAATAGACACCACCACCAACAATGCCATAACCCCAATTTAGGAGAGAAAACAAGAAAACAAGAAAGAAGATTCACATGATGTGGTCCCCTTCTTTTTTAAATGTTCCTTATATTTAGTAATTCAATCACTATCGATGTTTTGGTTTATTTTCTTTTGCATCTCTTATTATATATAATACATCCAATAAAGCTAAAATGTTCTTTTCAATTTTAAACATTGGATGATTTGTTTCCAAAACGTTATTTGTTTGTTAATTAATAGATATGTTACTGGCTTCAAAAATAATAATCTAAACCCGTGCACTCTTATTTATTTATCTATATTGGAAATTCAAGCCAAAAGAAACTTATCTTCTACAATTAGTATAATTAGAACTCAGCTTTAAAGTGAATTTACCAATAAACACCACAACCAACAATGCATTAACCCCATGTCCATCTATTTCAAGCTTATATGCACCACCACCAACATGCCATAACCCCAAGTTCATCTATTTCAAGCCTTGTGTCTTCTATGATTAGAATTATTAGAATTCATCTTTTGTAGTGAATTTACCAATAGACACCACCACCAACAATGCGATAACCCCAAGTTAGGTGAGTAAACAAGAAAGAAGATTTGCATGATGTGGTACACTTCTTTTTTAAATGTTCCTTATATTTAGTAATTCAATCACTATCGTTATTTTGGTTTATTTTGCTTTGCGTCTCTTATTATATATAATACATCCAATAAAGCTAAAATCTTCTTTTCAATTTTAAACATTGGATGATTTGTTGCCAACACGCTATTTGTTTGTTGATTAATAGATATGTTACTGGTTTCAAAAATAAATTTGAATTTTATTACATTTAAATACATTTTTTTTAACATAGAACAATAATCTAGACTCGTGCACTCTTAATTATTTCTCTATATTGGAAGGCCAAGCCAAAAGAAACTTATATTCTATAGTTAGAATAATTAGAACTCAACTTTAAAGTGAATTTATCAATAAACACCACAACCAACAATGCGTTAACCCAATGTCCATCTGTTTCAAGCCTATAGGCACCACCACCAACATGCCATTACCCCAAGTTCATCTATTTCAAGCCTTGTGTCTTCTACAATTAGAATTATTAGAATTCTTCTTTTGAAGTGAATTTACCAACAGACTCCACCAGCAACAATGCCATAATCCCAAGTTAGGGGAGAAAACAAGAAAACAAGAAAGAAGGTTTGCATGATATGGTCCCCTTCTTTTTTAAATGTTCCTTATATTTAGTAATTCAATCACTGTCGATATTTTGGTTTATTTTGTTTTGCATCTCTTATTATATATAATACATCCAATAAAGCTAGAATCTTCTTTTCAATTTTAAACATTGGATGATTTGTTGCCAATAGGTTATTTGTTTTTTAATTAATAGATATGTTACTGGTTCAAATTTGAATTTTATTAAATTTAAATACAATTTTTTTAACATAGAACAATAATCTATACCCGTGCACTCTTAATTATTTCTCTATATTGGAAAGTCAAGCCAAAATAAACTTATCTTCTACAATTAGAATAATTGGAACTCAACTTTAAAGTGAATTTACCAATAAACACCACAACCAACAATGCATTAACCCCATGTTCATATGTTTCAAGCCAATAGGCACCACCAACAACATGCCATAACCTAAGTTCATCTCTTTCAAGCCTTGTGTCTTCTACAATTAGAATTATTAGAATTCATCTTTTGAAGTGAATTTACCAATAGACACCACCACCAACAATGCCATAACCCTAATTTAAGAGAGAAAACAAGAAAACAAGGAAGAAGATTTGCATGATGTGGTAGACTTCTTTTTTAAATGTTCCTTATATTTAGTAATTTTATCACTATCGTTATTTTGGTTTATTTTCTTTTGCATCTCTTATTAACACAAGAGAGATAGTCACTGATCGCTTAGCTAGAAGATCGACGACCATCAATCTATTCATGTAAGACAACATAAGACCCAATCTTTCAACACAATCGGCAACAATAAAGCTATGAGTAGCACCAGTATCAATAATGGTAATTAAAGGATTACTATTAATGAAACATGTACCTCTGATAAGTCTGTCCTCATTAGTTGTCTGAGTCTCCACCAACGCGAACACCTTTCTCCAGTTTGCGCCTTGTTTGGTTTCTGACACTGACTACCAATGTATCCCTCTTCACCATAGTTGAAACAAATCATCTCCTTGTGCTTGCACTCAGATATTTCATGTCTTGTCTTACTACAATGGAAACACCTCCTCACCTAAGTAGTATTCACACTACTCTTATGACCAGGTTTTCCACATTTAAAACAAGTCACAGTAGCAGGAGCATCTCCCCCACAAGTTTTCTTACCCTCATTAACTTTATGTTTACCTCTACCAACTGGAGCATCATAAGGCTTAGCATAATTCTGATGGTACTTTCTCCTCTTCTCATTAATGTTCTTGTAATGAGCATTGTTATCCTCTTCATAAATTATGCAGCTATCAGCCAAATTAGAGAAAACACAAATCTTTTGGTACCCAACTACTTTCTTGATCTCTGAGAGTAACCCATTCTCAAACTTGATGCACTTCGAAAATTCAGCAGTTGTCGCTATAGTGCGGGTAGAACTTAGCCAAATCAATGAACTTTACAATATACTCAGTAACCGACATATTTCCTTGATTCAGCTCCAGGAACTCAATTTCCTTCTTACCCCAAACATCTTCAAGATAATACTTCTTCAGAAACTCTCTACGGAACACAACCCAAGTGATATCTTCACTTGCAACTTCCAACCTCTGACGAGTCTCTAGCCATCGGTCATCAACCTCGACCGCTAGCATATGAGTCCCAAAATGAACCTTCTGCGCTGGAGTACATTCATCACACGAAAGATCTGCTCAATCTCTTCCAACCAACCCAACGCTCCATCAGGATCATACTAACCCTTGAAGGTAGGCAGATTCTCCCTTTGAAAAGTCGCCAAACTAAGAGATCTCGTATTCTCATTAACGTTCGACAGATTCTGCAAAGACTCATCCATTGCTTCTAAAGCAACAGCAATTACAGCATCATTCCTTCCATCCATTTCAACTTATCACTACAACATAAACAACAGTTAGAACTAATTAACAATACTCGATTGTTAAACAAAAACACTACGACTCGACAACTTTGGTCGGACGAACCGACCGGCTCTGATACCCTAATGTAACACCCCATTTCTACCCAACGAATAATATAAATTCAGAGTTACAAAGTTTCCATCAAAACAAATGGAATGCTACACTTTAGCTTAAAACAACGATATTCAATCACCTGTAGTTCAGATACATAACACATAATTTCGGGTGAACCGATAACAATCTGTTTAGTCTTTAAAAATAAAACAACTTTCAATACTACGCAACGGATTCACAAATTCAACTCAAAATACCAATGACATCATATCTACCTCAAAACAAGCTTTAAGAAAACAAATAAATATATCATCTTTCTCCAACATAAAACAACTTCAAAATAACAAGTCTTCAATGAAAACAACTTACAAATCCAGCAACATAATAAAACCAACAATAAAGAAAAGATGTGTTTATCCCCCCGAGTGCTACGTATCAAAGTGACGGCACAACTCGAATTAACGAAGATAGACAACCTTCACTCTGAATTACATGCACGTTATCCACGTAGAGGCAACATAACAACAAAAAGAGTGAGATACCAAACCATATAATTGAGCGTATGATAAATAGTATACTAGAATTATATTAAGTAAAATCACCACTTCACAAACTACAACAACATTTATTATAACGCAAACATCAACATAAGCTACCAACAAATTCATCATCAATAATGCAGATATGTAACATGAAATGCAACTCGTTATAATGAACATGCATGTGGCACTAATGGAGCATAACTCTCAAATTATAAATTCGTCAATTAATAGAGGCATCAACAAGGCATAAGCCTTCAACTTCAACATTTTGTCAATCCAGGCCAACTTAACAGAGCATAAGCTCCAAAAAATTTATGTTATGAATGTAACAACTTTAATAACCACGTCAGCAACTATAACAACAACTCAACATAATTCAACTTTGGCTTTAATCCTACAACTTATTAATTGCAATACATGGGATGCAATAAAACACAATCACTACCTGCAATTTCAACAATTAAATATTACAACAACTTATATACAACAATGTTATCATTTAACCAAATCCTACTTATTTAATTTACAAGTATAATTTTACAGATAAACCTTACTACAATTTTCTGCTAAATTACCAACTACTATTTCTATTAACGACTCTGCTACTGACTCTTTTTCTGCAACTCTACTACTAACTCACTATTATTAAGTTTAATGAAATTAATACTTCACCCTCTACTTAAATAATACCACCCTGTAATTGCACTTACTGACACCATATAACTAATTTATAATTTACTTCCTCAATTTTATTACTAATTTATTCTTCATTGTAATATATATACCACCCTTATAATTCTAACCATATGAAACAGGCAATGAAAATAACATGCACGACAA
Source organism: Vicia sativa (assembly GCA_021764765.1). Lineage (NCBI taxonomy): Eukaryota > Viridiplantae > Streptophyta > Magnoliopsida > Fabales > Fabaceae > Vicia > Vicia sativa. Next base: position 305,258,652 of record CM038793.1, read on the forward strand.
GATATTAATTAAGTATACAGAAGTAATGAAACAAGTAAGTAAAACAAAAAGAACAATTCCTACAACAAAAATTAAAGTGTGCCTATCACTTACAAAAGGTTTACCACTCGGCACACCCCCTACTTATACATAGGTGCCGACTGACACCCCCTCCCATGCCCCTCGCCATGCATAAATTTTTTTCTCGTGCCGTTCGGCATAATTTTTGTGCCCCTCGGCTGTTAGCTGGTAATTTTGATGACACTACTTTGTTGAAGAAATTCTTAATGTCAGGAAGATGTTCATTCGAATAAGGTTCAAAGGTGAATGATTTGGCTGATCAACAAGGAGTTTCGAGTAAGAGACAGATGATTGAAGAGTTAGAATTGTTACTTTGAAGTGTTTTGATTTTGAATGAGGATTAGCTAATAAAGACTTCGATTTCGAATATCCTGTTTTATTATAAGGATTCGAATTAAAGGGACTTTATTCAAAGCATCCCCACTAGAGTCCCCTTGTGGTGAAGAAGTAGTGGGATTTGGAACTTGGCCTTGAGGGCAGAGAAGTCAGAGGAAATGATTTGAACACTCTGCATGTGAAGCGAATGGTTAGCATAAATAAAGACACTCATATAGACATGATTTCGAATTTGGCGAGTAATTTTACCTTTGGATTATCAGAAGAAACATTGCTTCCAATGTGTTCTAAGATCACATTTTTTGAAGTTTGTGGTTTTTGAATGACTTTGGATTTGGATTTGGGAGCAGTTGTTTTTATTTCACTACAAGGTTGACTGGTAGGTTGGGAACTTTCGCCAAGTTTTTTGGCCTTCTTCTTCTTCCTCTTGATTGATTTGAGCGGGGAAAGATAAATGTCTTCGCTTTGCTACGATTCATAATCAGAAGCAACATCCTCGTGTCTTCGTTTTTTAGGAGACTTGGGAGGAAGCTCACTTTCCTGGATAAACAAGAAAAGATAGTTAATAACAATCAAAAGAGAACCATCGAAAGGACGAAATAAAAAACAAGGTAATACCTTTTTCATTTTCTTTCTCTTTGGAGTATCATCTTGATCTTGGGTAGGACCATTAGTAATTTCTGTTGGTTGCTTCAAAGTGGTGGTTGAACTTGTCTTTGGAACATCCTTTTCTTTTTTCAAGGACTTTATGTCAACAGCTGAAAAAAGGAAATTATAAGGTAATCAAGACAAAATATAAAATAAGAAGAAATTAAAAGAATTTCGAATTTCTTTGGTTCCACACCTTTGCGATGTTGAGATCTAAGAGAAATGGATGATAATTCATAGCGAAGATGGCCTTTGAAACTGTCCAAATCACACTTATCCCACACTACCCTCTGGGCAGATTTTTGGGCATCATTTTCATATTGATGAAGAGTGTTTCCACAAACAAACCACAATGGGTATGGAGGAAAAAAGGCCAAAGCCATCTCTGAAGTAGGCGGGTTGGAAAACCTTGGTGGTTTATTTTTAAAAGCCCACCTATACCTATCTCCAAGTTTCACACAAGGAGGAAATTTAATTTTAGAAAGGTGTTTTTTAAATTTTTCCTCCAACGTTTGTGTTGCTTCGAAAACGGTTCGATGCAGGTTTGTGGGATTATATACAATTTCGAAGTATTTGTGGAACGCCTGAATTTCTTTGATATGAGTAAATCTACCTTTTTTAACGTGTTCCTACATAACAGAAAAGGCTGCCATCAGATGTTGTTAAATTTGGAGAGTGTTAAACATGTTTTTTGAATAGTGAGGAGTCCACCAATTGTAGAAATCTTTGGTCATATAAAAAGAAGGTTTGAAAGAGATCAATGTAAAGTCAGCAAAGCCAGCATAACGTTCCTGGTGAATTGCAACTTCTTTAAAAGCATAGGGCACTCCTACAATACATATCTCTCTTTTTTTATTAAAAAGTGGCTCAGATAGAATTTGACACAGTCCGAATTGACGGGCTACGAAGTTGGGTTGATAGGCAAGTATACAGACTTGGATCTTCACAGGTGTGATCCTGGAGACTATAAGTCTAGGGTTCAAAAAGGCACACCATGTGTTTCTAATCTTTTCTTCTTGAATAGCTTCTTCAAGAGGCATGGTGAACCAGCTTGGACTACAGCTTCGAGTGGCAAATGGAGCCATCGAAGAATCAAACTTATGTCTTTTAAGAAAATCATCATGTAGCTGGTGAAGCAGGTTTAAAATTCTCTCTGTCATCATTTGGAGTCAGTTTGAGCATCCTGGTACCCTCAATATTTTGATTAACAACATCAGGGTGTTCATCATTGATTACCCCAAATGTTGGAAGAGATGATTCAAATGTGGCATTCAACCAAAGTTGAAGGAGCCATAAAGGACCAGTGAGAAGTAAATTGGTTCCAACTTCGTAAGTTTTTAACTTTGAGACTGTAGAGCCTATACTTTCATATAAACTCACTAGCAACATTTCACTTATGCATACCCTTCGACCATGGTGAAGCTGATTTGCAAGAGTGATAAATCTGCCAGCAACTTGTAAAGATTTGCTGCAGAAAACATATACTTCGATAACCACAATGCTAAAAATGCTATGTGTTCAACTTCAGAAACTTCTTCCTCAGTGGAATGGTAGAAGTTGATATATTTCAAAAAAACTAGCACGTTTGACATCAAAGTCAATAAGGTTGTCTGTGTCTTTGTTGGGATCGAACGTTTCCCCAATAGGAGAAAGTCCAATGATAGCAGCAATATCAAAGAAAATGGGTGTGAACATCCCACAAGGAAGATGAAAGGTATTATAAGTATTATCCCATAAGTACAGGGATGCTAGTAAGAAAGGTTGGCTATAGCTGAACCCTAGTTTGGACATTCGAATGAGATTCAGAATACCTAAATTTTCCCATTCTTGGGATTTTTTACTCTCTACTTTCGATAGCTAATCCTGGTATAATTGGTCTGACGAAGGACATGAGCGAAATGGTTTGAAATTCCCGATGACGTAATTTGCTGCAGAAAACATACTTCGATAACCACAATGATAAAAATGCTATGTGTTCAACTTCAGAAACTTCTTCCTCAGTGGAATGGTAGAAGTTGATGTATTTCGAAAAACTAGCATGTTTGACATCGAAGTCAATAAGGTTGTCTGCGTCTTTGTTGGGATCGAACATTTCCCCAATAGAGGAAAGTCCAGTAAGAGCAGCAATATCAAAGAAAGTGTGTGTTATCATCCCACAAGGAAGATGAAAGGTATTATAAGTACTATCCCAAAAGTACAGGGATGCTAGTAAGAAAGGTTTGCTATAGCTGAACCCTAGTTTGGACATTCGAATGAGATTAAGAATACCTAATATTTTCTATTCTTGGGATTTTTTACTCTCTACTTTTGATAGCTAATCCTGGTATAATTGGTCTGATGAAGGACATGAGTGAAATGGTTTGAAATTCCCAATGACGTAATCCATGTTAAAAGTTTCTCTCCTGGATTTAGAAGATTCTTCCTCGGAGGATTTGTCTTTTGGATTTTTTGAGGTTTTGACCACAGAGTCATTTTCTTTATTTTTCAAAGGAGTGGAATTATTAATAATGGGTTTAGTTTCAGAGTAAACAAGAAAAAACCCTTTGGTTTTCTCTAAACGCTCAGTGGAGATTAAAGGACCCATAACACCTAGGGTTTTATCAAGAATAGGTGTAGGAATGATTACCTAAGATGCATAAATAACTTTCTGTTCTAGACTAAGCTTTGGAGTTGTAATGAATTCCTGATTATCAACATTGATGATTTTGCTCACGGGTGTGTGGCCAGAAGAAGCAGCGCCTTTGAGCTTTCCATCTTTCTTGGATAAAGATGATTGCATTGGAGAAGAAGATTTCTGAGAAAAGGGAAATAGGTTTGTTGAAGATTGCTTGAATATTGATGAAGGTTGAAGAAAGTGAAAGTTCTGCTTTTGGAAGTTGAGTCGTTTTTATAGAGGCGCTTGACGGTTTACGAAATTTGACCTTTGGAGAATGTGGAAGACATGTAGTTACGCTATTGGAGAGAAAGAGAGGTGGTTTTTGAAAATCTTTGGGAATTGACGTTTTACTAATAATTAGCTATAACTGCTATACTTGCACGTTTAGACAAGCATGGTGCGTGGACGTTTTGCAGAAAAGTGGTTGATGGTTGTGATGTCATATACAGTGTAGTCATCATTGAGTTGGTTTCATCGAAATCACATGAATAATTCAAAAATGAGCATTTCTTTGGATGTCGAAATACACATTTTCGAGGGTCAATTTGTTAGCTGGTAATTTCGATGAGACTACTTTGTTGAAGAAATGCTTAATGTCAGGAAGATGTTCATTCAAATAAGGTCCAAAGGTGAATGATTTGGCTGATCAGCAAGGAGTTTCGAGTAAGAGACAGTTGGTTGAAGAGTTAGAATTGTTACTTTGAAGTGTTTCAATTTTGAATGAGGATTAGCTAATAAAGACTTCGATTTCAAATATCTTGTTATATTATAAGGATTCGAATTAAAGGGCTGAAGCGGTCCAGCGAAGAGTTTTTCTGAATTCAAATCGAAAGATTCAAATTTACCAAGTCTGTTGCAAGTTCGAAATTTAAATAAAAGGCGTCATTTTTAGAAGACGTGTGGAAGCCATTGAACGTAGGAGGTATGCATGCTTTGAACGTGGCGTAATTCTAGAGTGCGGTTGTTAGGGTCGAAATAGTATAAATAGATGTTCTAATGTTAGAATGGGTGTGTTCATTTTGTACTAGAAATTCTTATATACTCAAAATACCGATTGATTAAGGGAAACGAGTTGCAAATATAATGTACGTATAGAACACCATTGTTATGCTTTTTGCAGTTTAAATTCAAGTCATTTACTTTCATCTTGCCTTTACAGTTTTCATTCTTTTAAGTCTTTTCGTTTCCTTTACATTTCAATCAAATATTCACTTTTCCAAAAACCTTTACTTTCTTGTCAAAGTCTTTTACATTTTATCCACTTTACTTTACAAAGTTTTATGTTTAATTTTCAAAGTCTTTTCTCAAATCGAAGTCAGTAATTAGTTTAAGCATTCTTTCATCAGTATATTTCGTTACATGAGAAACTGTTACCAAACGAATTCATAGGATCACTTTAAGATTCTTGTATTATACGTCGAAGATACAAATCCATAAATAACAAATATGAACATGAAACTTAACTCAGACATAATAAATCATGACACATGTCCTAGGATCAATCTAGTCGATCCTGCAAGTAACCAAAATCAGTCATTTGGAAGACTAGCGATTGTTTGCGAGAAATCACAGTAAACAACACCTGTTTTCACGCAGATTATTCTGTTTCTCCTCAGTTTCAATTTTTTAGAATCTCAAATAATTTTATTGATTATACTTCCAGCCACAATTACATGAATTATACTACAACATGATAATTATATCAACTAATTTCCCAACATCAAATCTATCGACTTAATCACTGCAATCTATTAGAGATAGAATAACAGCGGAAACATCATCACAATTGCAACATCAATTACACAAAGAAGTAATTTTCTACTGATTAATCCCCGCATACAATTCATCATATCCTCAATTATAAGGTCAGAACCCCACCTTACCTTGGATTGAAGGTCTCTCTATAGTTTTTCGATCAAATCCTAGCCTTGCCTCCTCTTTGCACTTCTACGTATGTCTTCCAAATCCTTATTTCCTCTTACTAATTCTTCTACTTCTTATTAATCATTTTATTATTCTTATGTCTCTTATTGGGCTTAAATCCCTACAACTCCCTTTCTATTACTTACAGCCAAATAAATGAGCCCAACAACTTAGTCTTATAATATCTTAGTGTATTATTACTAATATAAATCGACCGACTAATCAACGAAATAATCAACTAATTAATCAACTAAGCAACACAACGCAACATATAACAACTTATCAACAATTAATCTGGAAATAATTTAATTAAATAATTAATTAAATAATCAGACGTTAAAGAATGCCCATATTTTTAGAAAGGAGGCGCCATATGAGATGGCTCCTAAGTGCATGACTTTTGAAAAAAGTCATCTCAGATAGTGCCTAAGTATAAATGGGAGTCAAAAATTATATTTCTTTAAATAAAAGTCAAGAAAGAGACAATGTTGCGTAGTTAAACTTCGAATTTAAATATTCATAAAAACATTACAAAATGTGAATAACAATTACATAATTTTTATTGTTACCCTAGGACTCGATAATGATCAGTTGCATTAAACACACATGGCTCTGCAACCTGGTATTTGTTTGATCTCTGACAAACATGCTTCTATTGAGAGAACGTACAATAATCCTACTAATGGTTGGCATGACCCCCCTTCTACGCATGTGTATTGCGTAAGACATATCATTCAAAATTTCATGCGAGGGATCAAAGACATGACTCTTCAGAAAACACTTATGAACGTAGGGTACACACTAACACAACCTTCATTCTAACATTATCGCAATGAGATTAGATTATCAAATTCAGATGCAAGTAGGTGGGTTGATAATCTTTTAGTGGAAAGGTGGACAAGGTCATACGACAATGGACAACGTTGGGTCACATGACAATATATCTAATTAATTCAATGAACGGTGTCTTCAAAGGCATACAAAATCTCCCAATAACCGCTCTGGTGAAATCAACTTATTTCTTGATGGTTTTGTTGTTTTCCAAAAGAGGTGAAATATGGAACGCGACGGTACAATCAGGAAAACTATGGATGGAAAACTGCATGAAATTCATTAAGGCAGAAAGTGTCAAAGCCATCACTCATCATGTTACAAGATTTGACCGACATAACCACAACTTCATTGTCAAAGAGACACTCGACCCTAATGAGGGGCTGCCTAGACAAGAGTATAAGGTTAAACTACCATCTCGTTGGTGCGATTGTGGAAAGTTTCAGGTCTTTCGAATTCCTTGATCTCATGTCATTGCGACATGTGCGTATGCTCATCAAGATACATTGGCACTTCTATCTCCCATTTACAAGGCCGAGACCTTGCTCAACGTATACAACAATGGCTTTCCATTGGCTTCACAACAATCAAATGGGAAGAAATAAAAAGGGTCATCCCAAAAGCAAACGTATCACAAATGAAATGGACTCGCTTGACAAACTAGATAGAAAATGTGGTTTATGTCATCAGATTGGCCACATTCGAAAAAATTGTCCCTATTATGCTACTAGCTCGACAACATAAAAATATATTCATACTTAACTACACTTTGTTTTTAAAGCAGGAATATTTTTTCCATTGAAAGCTTTAGTTACAACATACCAAACACACTCAAAACATAAAATGACATCACAACTAAAACAACAACATAAACAACATACAAACGATCAACAGTTACGTAACATCTAAATAACATCAACAATATATCTAAGAAATTACAACCGTAAAAACAATTTCATCATCTTCATGCATCATCGCGATTACATCTCTGTCTGTTTTGACTTCCTCCAACCAACTTTGAGGTGTTGCAGATAAAAATGAAGTTTTCGTCTTTCTTCTATGAATCCTTCTAATTTGTTCCCCAAATTCAATTTCCCCTTCTAACCATCACATCAACTCTTTCTTGAGTTTGACCATGGTATGAATGTGTCAAAATTTCATTTTCATCGGAGGTTTGATGGCCGAAAAATGATGTACCCATCTCTCGTGAAAATTATGGGAGATGTCATGACGCAAAAACCAGAGAGGAAATGAGAGAAAATGAGAAGAGATTGTGAGAAGGTGTGAAGAATGATGGAGAAATGAGTGGTTTATTTATAGAAAACTCAGATACATGTAGGAGCCATCTCAGACGGCGCCTCCTCCTAAATATTAATTGTATGTGCCATCTCACTTGGCTTTTAGAAGTACATGCGCCATCTAAGATGGCTCCTACGTGTAATGCAATTTCGAACATAGTTATTTGCATAATTTTTTTCTTTCTGAAACATAGTTATTTGTGTATTTTTTTTCAATACCTGATTATTGCTAAAAAAAATTCAATATTAGAGCAAGTAAAAAATAAACAAAATTAGTTTAAAAATTAATAAATCAACATAATTAAAATATAAGTAATAATTTTACATTCTTAAGTTTTTTTTTAAAAAAAGAAATAAATCTTAAGATAACAATTTAAAAGTATCTCTATAACAATTTATCTATCAAAATAAATTGTGAAAAAGTATGTTTCTATAAAATACGTCATATGATATTAAGATGATTTATTTAATTATTAAGATTCAAAGAGTAATATTTTTTAAAACTATATAACATAATTTTATATAATAATTTTAGTACAAGGAAGATGAGTAAACAATTTATGTTTTTGATTATTTTAAAACTCATTATTTTTCATAAATTTTAGTAATAATATATTTTAATAACAATAAATATGTTTATAATAAATATTTTAATAACAATATATATGTTTATAATAAATATTTTAATAACAATATAATAATAACAATAAATTTTTTTTTGGTAAGAATATATTGTTTTTCTAATTTTGTTAATAATAAGTGTAATAGAAAGAGATTGAATAAAGTATTCTTTATATAAAAATTTTAAATCTTATACTGTTATTGAATCTGATGGTTGATAATAATAATTCTCATTAGATACACTTACACTTATATATAGAGAGATCAAATTATACCCGAAGAGTTACACCATGAGTTACACTCGCTCAAAAACATCACTTCAGATTAATAGTTTTTAAAATCAACCGTTTGATTGAAACATATCATCATATAAATCATACCTATAAAGTTTGAGATTAATCTATAAAGATTTACTATACGATCATAAAGATTTACTTAAAATTGTAATATTTACTAAATCATGTGTCATTAATAGGAAAGAGATTTAGTAAAGATAACAATTTAATCTCAAATTTTCGTTTTTAAATCCAACAATTGTTATTCATTCTCACATTCTCATATAAATTATTCATTTAATTCATTATATATATATATATATATATATATATATATATATATATATATATATATATATATAGGGCGACTTAAGTGAGAACACTTGGTTATTATGAGAAACGAGAACAATTAATCACAACCATTAATTTTTTATCATTGAAATTAATGGACTAGATTCATTTTTCTTTCCATAGTCATCCTTCATTATAACTTATTCACGTCATATTTTAATATTTTAAGAATATAAATAAATTTGTTGCATTTTAAGAATTATGATAACCTATTAAATTATTTATATATGTTTTCTTCATTTAAACTTATGTAATCTAAGTCAAAATTTAATTTACATTGTATTTTAAGAAAAAATAAAATTGATTGCATTTTAATAACTTGGTAAACAATTAAATTATTTTTTATAGATTTTTAACCTAAATAATTTTGTTCGTAGTATTTTTTATATTTTATTAATATATAAATATTTAATGTTATTGTACCATAAAATAGAAATTAATGCATAAATTAAAATCTATAATTTTTTTATTAATATATAATTATATTTAAGGTTTAAATAATATATTTTTTTGTTTTGTTTATTCAATGAGAATAAATATTGTTATTATAATTATAAAAAACATACAATTCTTTTATGTTAAAAAAAATTAACAAAATAATCTGATCGTTTTATCATTACTCTTAGTTTATGTTAAAAAATCCATAAAATAGTCTCGTGTTATCATTACTCTTAAGATGTAAAACATATATTTTTTCCAATAAATTATTTGTTTTTTATTTTATGACATAAAATTATTTTATCTATGGTGTGTGTTATTATGTAATTATAATATAATCATTTATTTTTATTATATATAAAAACAATTAACATATTAATTAAAAATGTTAATACAATTATATTAATCAGAAGAAAACATATACTAATAAATATCGTTGCAGTCAAAGAGTAAAATTTTATAATCATATAATAATCATAAAATTATTATAAGCAAAATAATCAAAATGATTAATATCACCATGTATTCTCATTAGATAATTATATTTAGAATTTTGATTAATATATAGTTAAATTAATTTCTTAATTTTCTTTTATGAATACAATATAAGTAACAAATATTTTACTAATGAATATATAAGTATATTGATGGTTTTAATTAATGTATTAATTAATTTTTTTTATTACAAAAACATTAATATTTGTTTTTTATTAAAAAAACAATATCGATAAAAATAATTATATTAAAAATTTATAAAAAAAATTTAATTGACCAACATAATTTTTAAATGCAATAAATATATTTTTAATCGTAAAATATAATGTGAATTAAATTTTGAATAGATTACCTAAGTTATAATGAAGGATGACTATGGAAAGAAAAATGAATCTAGTCCATTAATTTTAATGGATAAAAAATAAATGGTTGTGATGTCATATATATATATATATATATATATATATATATATATATATATATATATATATATATATATATATATATATATATATATATATATATATATATATATATATATATATATATATATATATATATATATATATATATATCAAGTAGTGTTATTTAATTAAGAGATAGGAGGATTCAATATTAACCATTGGATTTGATAAATGGTCTTGATGAGATCATGATAATAAAAGTTCATCAAGACCATTTATCAAATCCAATAGTCAGCATTCAATCCTCCTATCTCTTATTTAAAAAACACTCATACTTGATATATATATATATATAACATTTCAAGTAAGACTATGTACAATGACTTTATTATTCAACATTCTACTTTTCCACTTTTTATCCTCCAGATCATCTTATCTTTTTCCGACCTGATAATTTAACAATCATTCAATTTTTATTCACTACAATAATTTGAGAATTTTTCCTGCCACCCCCATTTTTAAACCTGACACCCCCACATTTTTGTATATTTCGAAAATACTCTGACCCTATTTACTCAAAATTTCTACTTTTTAGAAAAAAAATTTATTGTTGATAAAATTAACCAAAAGCTAAATTTCCGTTTGGTCAGAGCAAATTTCTGGTTCTGTTATTTGGCGCATACTGGAGATTCTTTGTAAATTTCAAATTTCCGGTACTGATATACCGAATATTTACAAATTACCGATGCGATTTACCAGAATTTGTTAAATTTCTGATGCGATTTACCGAAAATTGCCAAAAATTCGGTATATTTTTTAATATTACTTCACGTATCGGCAATTCCATAATTTCGGTATACAATTAATACCGAAAATTTCATATTTTCGGTATACCGAAAATTTCATTGAACTGTTAAATTTCTGGTATAGAAGATGAAATGTTATATATTTGTGGTCCTGAATCGGCTGCTTCAGCTTCTTTTACGGATTCATGTACTGATCTTACGCAGTACTTCATCACCGATATGGTACACTATTCTTGACTTTATACGCATTTTTATATTCTTTTATAAATACGGATTAATGTAGCTAATTAAACGTTAATGCGATGGTCAAATTTTTGAATCACGAGAAAAAGTTCTTGAATAGGCACAGTCAATTGGAAAAACTCATGGTATTATTGTTGTTACAATCCGATCCAATACTGCTAATGGTATGCGAGGGAGGAAGGATAAATTGATTATGGACTGTGACAGATGAGGTAATTACAAAAAGAAAAATGTGGTTGCAGCTCCTTCCGATGACACTTATTCTATGAAGGTTAAATGCCCATTCAGGCTGAGATATGTTCTGAGTGGTGATGGTTGGAAGGTGATGGTAAGATGCGGGATGCACAATCATAAACTAGACAAAGAATTGGTAGGGCATGAAATTTTAGGCCATCTAAAAGAGGAAGAAAGAAAGTTTGTGAGTGACATGACGAAGTACAACATGGCTCCAAGGCACATCATTTCTGCTTTGAAAGACAAAGATCCAAAAAACCTCACGAGTATTACCCAGATATATAAAGCTAGAGCAACATACAGAATGAACAAGAGAGGTGCAATGACATAAATGCAAATGTTATTGGATCTTGTTCACCAAGAGAAATACTTGTATTGGTCTAGAAATAAGGATAATTCAGATATGATGGATGATATCTTCTAGACACACGCTAATTCTGTGAAGTTGTTGAATATGTTTCCGATGATGTTGATTTTTTATTACACTTACAAAACAAATAGGTAAGAATTTTAATTTTAATTTTATCACATCTTAAAAATATGCTGAGTGAGATGGTTGCTGAATTGTCTGAGTTTTGTAATTGTGCAGGTACCAGATACCACTACTTGAGGTTATTGGTGTTACATCAACAAAATTGATGTTTTCAGTTGCTTTTGCATATTTGGAACATGAAAGGGAATAGAACTTCACATGGGCCCTGGAGAGGTTGAAAGAGTTGTTTTATTCTGAGAAGTTGCTACCAAATGTCATGGTGACGGATCGAGAGCTTGCATTAATGAATGCCATTTAGTCAGTGTATCCAAATGCTTATCATATGCTGTGTATGTTTCACATTTCAAAAAACGTTAGCATGAAGTGTAAGGAGTATGTGAAATTAGAGAGACAGGAACATGTCATGGATCAATGGAACAACATGATGTATTCAAATACAACAGACAAATTTGATGTACATCTGAATCATTTTGAGAGTGTTCGTTGTAACACCCCATCTTTTCAATTATTATTAAATTGGAAACTGTAATTATGTAATTAATTAAAATTGGATTTTTGGGAATTATTGGAATATTAGAATTTTAGGAAAATAAATAAAAGGAGAGAATTTGAATTTATGGTGGAAAGAGTAGAAGGAGGGGTGTATGGAGTAAAAGCCTCTAATAATTTATTTTATCATTATTATTATTATTATAGAATAATAATAAAAGGAATAAATAAAGGAGGATAAAAAGGAAAAGAAAAAGGAAGGTTATTTGGAAAAGTCATTGTACGTGGAATTGGAGAAGAGGAAAAAGAAGGAGGAAAACCAATTTGTGTCGGAAGTCGAAGAACCCATAAGGTAAGGGGTGATTTCGATTAATTAATGCGTATTATGCATTTTGATTTCAATTGTATGGATCATAGTATGTTAGGGAATCCCGGTCTAGAAATTCTAGGTTACCGTAGATGTGTCCCTATTGTGTCGGAATATGAATAACCTTGGATTAGTATGATATAGAGTCAATAGGAATGAGCAATTCATGTTAAATTGCATGTTAATGTGGTTAAATGAGTGATTTTACTGTGTTGGAATATATGGACACGTTTGGGATGGATAGTAAAAATGGTTTTGGGAAATACTGCTGTAAAACTGATATTTTTGACTCTGATGGTCGTGGGAACTGGTTCCCCAGTGGGAGAACCCGGGTTCCAGTGTGTAAAATTGAGAAAAATGACATTTTTAAACTTAGGAACCGGTTACTCCCAGGGAGGAACCGGGTTCCACGTTGTAAATTTCCAAATAAACTGATTTTTCCTTCTGGGAACCGGTTCCCTGCCTGGAGGAACCGGGTTCCCCATACATTTTTCCAGGGGCGTGTTATTTTGGAATTGTGGGAACCGGTTACTCCCAGGGAGGAACCGGGTTCCACTGAAGCTTTTTGAAAATTTTTAAAACTTTGAAAATTCATAACTTTCAAACCGTAAGTCCGTTTTGAGCGCCGTTTTGGACGTTGTTTCTCAAATTTAATGCTCTATCTTATAAAATGAAAAGATTTTCTAAAACTTGAAATTATTTTGGAAAGGAGTCGAATTTCGAAATAAATGATTATTGACTGACGCACATTGAGGTGCATGTAGCGGTGGAACTGTGGTGATGGATGTATTAGTGTTGTGTGAACGTAAAGCATGTTTAGGCTGCTGTTATTTGTATGCATGATGGTTGAAATATCATGTTTTTGGTTTTGAGTCGGTTTGTGAGGATTAGGGTGTTCATAGGTTGATTTTCATGAAATGAAGAAAATTATAATCAATGGGTTTTACTTTGAAAAGAGCTGTTTTCCATTTTGTGAACAATGAGAGTTATGGGAATGAGTATGGGATTGTTCTGACAGGTTGAACATGGAATGAGGCTTGTATGTTATCTTCCTGCTGTTTATTCATGATTGTATTGGTATCATGTGTTTTGTTGGTGTTGTATATACCTGGCAGTTGTTGATCGTAGTTGTTATTAATGTTGTTGTATATACCGGTGATAGTCTTACCATTTGAAGGGTAAGTGTTTGGCATCTTTATGCTTGTGATGATTTATTTCATGATAGTTGATGATATCATGTTGTGGTTGATGATGGTTTATGATGTCTGTATGTGGTCATAACCTGTGTTGAATGTTGCATGCTGGTGTTGTGCATGCATATGCGTTCTGGTGAAGTTAATTCCCATTGTGTGGAATTTGACTTGTATTGCCGTTAACCGATACCCGGGTGATGATGGGTGGTTAGGCTGGATTCGTGTCTGGGTGGTTATGGACGAATCGATGGTTACTGTATCCGGTTGATGATGGATCAGTGTTGGGTGACTTGGTCACGTGTTGGTACCACATGCATTGAGTCTGCATTGTATTTGCATAGAATTGTAACATGTTAGAATGTTTTCCAGTGTTACAATTCTCTGATTGTTAATTGTTGTGCATGCTGATTGTATGATTGTAACTGTGTATTGAATCTGAAGTTATGCTAAAATGGGTGAATTAATATGCTTATGATATATTATTGATTGAGAAGCTTATAATGCGTTTTAATTATGAGAAGTCTCGCCCTTACTTTAACAATTTCAGATTAAAGTTAGCACTCGGTTGGTGAGGATGGCTCTAGAGCTTATCATTTAAGTTCGCGCGTCAGTGTCATGCTCTGATTAGGTTGTAACACTGGGGGAACGTCTAGTTGAGGAATTAGTTATTGTTCAATTGTTTCTTTGAATCTCATTGGGAATAATTTATGATTTGGTTTATCCCGTCGTGGTTATGGTATTTTTCCGCTGTGTAAGACATGGTCTTAATTTGCTTGAATCATTTGAATAATGATCCTCAGTGTAGCATGACAACTGTTTATTGGAAGTTTTATTTTATTTCATAATTGTGACATCCCTTATTCCGTGTTAAATCTGATGGAATGTGTCTTTAATCATTGATATAATTAGTATTATTTGGGGTATTTTAGAAGGGGTGTTACATTCGTGGTGATATTCCTAAATTTGTGAAGTATGTGAAAGAAACATGGTTAACACCATATAAAGAACAATTCGTTGTTGCATGGACTAACAAAATCACTCATTTAGGGAACAGAACAACAAACAGATACATTCTTATAACATGAAATATGTTTATGTTTATGCATTAAATTGAGAGTTATTTATGTAATGTGTTTATGATGTCTAGCGTGGAGTCTGCACATTGGAGACTGAAAAACATGTCGACTACAAGTCGTGGTGATTTATGTGCTAGCTGGGATGCTGTGAACACAATGTTGAAGTTGCAGTTAGGTTCTATAAGGGTATCGTTTCAAAAAAGTATCGTCAATATTGATCACAAGTATAACACCCCATTCTATTCTAAGTCACACATTTTTGTTTCAAGACAGTGTATACAACTCATTGGAAAGGAACTTGAAAGAGTAAAATATGTTGGTACAAGCAAAGAGAGGTATTGTTGTTACATTAGAACAACACATAGGTTACCGTGTGCGTGTCAGCTTGCAGGTTTTCATATTTTAGGCCCCCTATACCTTTGGAAACAATTCATGTGTTTTGGACAAAATTGCAAATTGTAGAACATGAGGTGAGTCCTGAAGAGATAAAGTGGGATTTAGAAGAAGAGTGTGAAGAGTTGAAGAAACAGTTCAATGCTCTGGATATTGTGGCTCAAAGAGTGTTGAAAAAAAAGCCAGTGACCTAGTATATCCATCAACAACTTCAATATGTCCACCGTCGGTAAAATATAAGTCATCAAAAAGAGGAGTTAAGAATAATAGAAAGGGTACGCAAAGTGATGTGCATCGTGATCCAAGTTAGTGGGAATATGCTAAAGCTTCGCAAGGGAGTCACACTACAAAGAGATCATGCATACAACCAAGTGAGAGTCAGTCGTCAACCATACCGATTCATAGGCAACCTTGTACCAATTCTGTAAAAGGCGAGTACTTGCCACAGTTTAATGCTTTCTTTCATCCATACATTGAAGATATTATTGATGTAGAACCAGATGGGAACTGTGGTTAGCGTTGTATTGAAACTGCGTTGGAATGGGACACAAATGCATGTTTTAATGTTAGGAGGCAGTTGGATACTCATATCCATCAACACAAAACATTATTTTCTAAGGTGTTCTACGACACTGTGTCTTATGTGAGGAATTCATTAATCGTGAAACACTTGGGTCCTTAGGGTAGGGAGAAATGGATGTCGATTCCAGATATGGGTTACCCTATTGCTTATATATATGGTGTTGTTTTTATTTCCTTATCCATGAGTCATAGCAAGACATTTTTTCCGCTTCTCATACCTCCACATCTATACACAAGTCATCATACAATTGTTGCGGTTGGTTTTGTCAACACAAATTATTGAGTTTTGATAAAATTAAAACATGGTTGTCCATTGCCTCCCGTCACAAAGCGTTGGAGGAATAATTATTCTGATGTTGCAAAAAGATGATAATCATCATATGCGAGTCAGATCAGACATTGAGCAGTACTATCTGGAGAATGATTGTATTTTATTTGTAATGTATCTATGTATAACATTAATTATATTTGTTGAAATTAATTATATTTGTTTTGGAAATAAGAATATATATACCCAAAAACCAATTTAGTTACAAAGCGACCCCTAGGGTCCAGCCGCGAAACACTACACCAAACCATAACCAAAATCTAAGCTAGATAGCTCTAATTAATCATCAGACTTGCTATTCTAGTTCTCAGCTTTGGTTTTCTCCAAATTCTATTCACTATACAATTTACTATATTATTATATACCATGTGTATATCTTTCCTATTATTATCATGTGTACTATAGACTCTATTATTCCTATACATCCAGCCACCATAAATCGCTTCAGCAAATACAATTTTAAGAATTTTCGTCTTCCAACTCTTGTTTCTGCACTTCTAGATTATCCACTGTAGCTCATTTGTCCAGCCTCTCGGTTTATGGTCGATTCCAAACCAATGCAGCACCCAAGCCTAGATCAGGTTTATCTCCCTGCATTCAAACATTAGATGATTGAGAGTTTCTTTCTCATCACAGAACACACAAGTATCACTAACAATGAATCCAAATCTTGTCATTTTGTCTTTGGTTGCAAGCCGTGTGTGACAAGCCATCCATAAGGTAAAGATTGCACGAGGTCTTGCTTCATTGTCAAACATAAGTTTTCTCCACGGAGCTTGAATACCATGAGTATTTAGAAAATTATACGCCCGTTTCATGTTGAATTTATCCTTGCTCATAATCTGGTCCCATTCAGGAACTCCATGAATGGTGTCTCTCAACATCAGAATTTCTCTCAAAATCCAAGAGCAATTCCGAGTCAACTGCGCTGTCATCAGTTCAACATCTTTTATGTAATATACATGCACCCATCTCACCCATAATCGGTCCTCTTTCCTGCATAAGTTCCACAAAAGCTTAATCATACAAGCTTTGTTCCAATTAGTAATGTTCATTACATTCAAACCACCATTGCTCTTTGCGTTGCAAACAGTTTTCCAAGCAATCAAGGATTTATTTGCTATGTTGTCTCTGCCAATCCAAAGAAACGTACGACATATTGCCTCAAGCTTTCTGTTCACTCCTTTTGGCAGCGGAATACAGTGTAACCAGTAACTCGTAGTGGCAAATATCACATTATGAATCAGTTGCAATCTGCCCGCATAACTCAAAAGATGAGCAGTCCGGTATGTATTTGTAATGCCTCTATGTCTGACATTAATTATATTTATGTGTTCTATTTAAGTAAAAGTGTAAAAAAAATTCAAAAATTTTTAAGTCCCAATGTTACTGGAAATTCTAAATTTCTGGTACAACAATATTACAAAAAATTTAGAATTTCCGGTATGTATTTCAGTTTATAATAGACTAGAAATTTAAAATTTTCGGTACCCAACCAGTACCGGAAATTCTAAATTTCCGGTCTATTATAAACTGAAATACATGTTGGAAATTCTAAATTTCCGGTACTGTTTTTGTATCGAAAATTTAGAATTTTCGATACCGGATATTTGAATTTTACGAAAAATTTCAGCAAGGACGGTAAAATGGTAATTTTTCACAATTTCCGGTATTTATCATAAGATTTTTGGTACGAATCAGAAATTTTGAAACCTCTGGTATTCTGAAGGGATATTTTGGTAAAATTACCTTAATTGGGGGGTGCCAGGTACAAGTGGGGGTAGCAGAAAAAATTCTCAAATAATTTTGTTTAATAAAATTCAACATCCTACCCCATCATCATTTACAACACACTAAAAATCTAATTAATCACAACAACCAATAAAATTTTGCAAATTATTGTATGTGACATCACTCCCTCCTTATTTAACATGTTGAATATTTTTAACATCATTTAATCCACATCATTTTCATCACCTCATTCAACACTCCATTACAAACATTTAACTATTGAATAATTTATTCAACATCTCATTATACATAATTTAAGAGTGTTTTGAAAATGAGAGAATGAAATATTAATCAATAAATTAATTTAGAATTATTTATTAAATTAATAATATAAATATTAACTTCTCTTTTGATTAGTTACGGTGAGATTTTAAATTAAATTTTATTTTAATTATTAATAAAATAATAATTATGAATAATTGTGATATATTAACATCAAACTTTTTATACCGATAGTGAATGATAATTAATCTTAAAAAACTATTTCGTGAGGATAATAATACAATTAATGATTTTATTTTTATTTACAAGGGAGAAAGGGAGAACACTGATTGTTAGTGTACTTTATCGTCAGCCATTGGTCTCAAATTTTGATAAAGAAAGAAAAGAAAGGTTTTCTTTTCTCTGATCTCTCAAACCCCATAACTTTTCAACAAATGGGCGTCGATGAATGTCCGCGGCGGTGGATATGGTGGTGCTTCCTTTTCTTCATCGGAATAACAACCGTTTTAACCACCGTAACCGCTTCCGACAGTCGAAACCGCGAAAACCTTGTGTCAAGAATTGCCTTTGGATCATGTTCTAACCAGAGTGCTCCTCAGGTTTCAATTTTGTTCTTCCACTTTTGTTTGTTTTTCTTTGTACTTTTGTTCTATTCTGTTTAAACTGTTTTCTGTTTTTTGTTTTCTTCGCACGTTGTAGTCTTGTCGTTTATTGCTAATTCTTTTTTCAACCACGTCCCAATCTTCGTATAAGCACAGTTAAAACATATGTTATGTGTGGTCCTTTAATTTGATTTTTATGTAACATTCAACAAACCAGCCACTGTTTCTGTTTTTATTTTGCTTGAATTCTAGAACTTTCTAAGAAGTATTAGTTGGGGAAAAGATTTATAATGTGGTGTAATTTGTTTTAAAAGGGTGAGATTATAGTTGTTAATTGTGTATGGTTGTTCGTTCAAATTCTCTTGTCTAGTATTATAGAATGTTTTATACTAAATAAAAGCTATATTTGGCACTATAGCATAGCAGAACTTGAACAAATTGTTTATTTTTTATTGTGTTACGATACGCTATTTAGTGTAAAATGTTATCAAGAGACGTTGTAACACTAGTGCGAAGTGGAATTTGCAGACTACTATTACCTGTGATCTAGGATTGAGAATACTGCTATATAGCCCTATATTTGTCAGCCTGTTAATATATGTGCATGCTGTGTCTTGTGTATATTTGCCAGCCTATATGGGATGCAGTGGCAGACTTCAATCCTCAAATATTTATATTGATGGGAGATAACATTTACGGAGACATCAAACGTCCTTTTAAAATTTTTGGACGAGAAAGGACTATTGGGCCATGGAAGAATGTTCCCCGATTTCTTCCAGCTTCTGAGCAGGAAATGGAGGCTAAATATCAGAAGGCTAAGTCTAATCCAGGTTATGCTCGGGTTAAAGAGAGAGCCGAGGTTTTCATTCTAACCTTTTATTAGTGGTTTTTGTGGAGGATATCTTTATTTACCCTCCTTAAGCCTAACTTTTACATTGAAATGTTATAGGTTATTGGTACATGGGATGATCATGACTATGGATTAAACGACGCAGGAAAAGAATTTCATAAAAAAAAGACCAACCAAAAGTTACTTCTTGATTTCTTGGATGAACCTCAAGATAGCCCAAGGTGGATATGTTATAACTTATAATGATAAATTCTTATGTTATAAGTGTGCCTATTTAAGTTGTTTATCTCCAAACAGTGTCTTGGTACTTACTGTAGCTCTTATTTCAGGCGGAAACAGGCTGGTGTCTATGCCTCATATACTTATGGTCCCATTGGAAAAGATGTCAAGGTATTGACCGAGTAAAATTCATTTGATATCCGATTCATAATATCTTGTCATGGTTATTATGCCATGGTTGGTTATAAGCCCCTACAACATCTCAAAATGACACAACATTTCACTTTGTTATCTTCAATAACAAAGCTACAAATTTTTTTAAAATAGATTTTAAATGTTTAAGCATGCATCTTTATTGTACTAATATCAGCTTTTGTTGTGAATCGGGGAAACCTACTCAGGTTGTACTCTTAGATACCAGATACCACAGAGATCCTGTAGGAACTGATGGAACCATTTTGGGGGATTCACAATGGTCATGGTTGGAGAGAGAGCTAAAGGGTCCACCAACAGCCATTACCATAATTGGATCTTCTATTCAGGTACAGTAATTTGTTATCAAGGGTTACAATCACTTAATCAACGAGATTAATCTGTCCGTAAATTTTATTAGATATCTAACCATAATGTATACTTCGACATATGCATCTATTTAAGTTTTCGGCTGTGTTATGTATTTCAGGTTATATCAAATCTATCAGCAACTCTTCAGCCGTTGGTCGCAATGGAATCATGGGGTCGTTTTCCAAAGGAAAGAGATCGCCTTTTCAAATTAATAGCCGATAGTAAGGTAATAATATAACATGAAGTATTGAAGTTCATTCTATTTCTACATTTTGTTTTACTTAATGTTGTGAATCAATATATATTGAACATCTTGTTATTTCGTTCTTTACAGCGAGGTGGAGTATTATTTATAAGCGGAGATGTTCACTTTGGCGAGATTACAAGATATGACTGTGCTTCGGACTATCCACTATTTGATATAACCTCGAGCGGGCTTACTCAATCCGTCGAGGAAGTTGTTCCACGTTTCTTGCGTCCTCTGGTGAGATTTTTTGCATGGCTTACGCCGTCGACAATGAGAGTTAAGGGACCAAATTGCAAATACAAATCCTGTGTATATGGTAAACTTTACCTCCTCGTTTATGTATAAGAATACTTACACATTGGTTTGAAATGGTTTCCATGTTTTGATGTTTCAAATGTGGGATTTTGTTAGGCCAGCCAAACTTCGGAACCATTGAAATCGATTGGGAATCTCACCCCGTGAGTGTGCAATTCGAAGTTCGGGACAAGAATGGGGTCGCTGTTACAGGTGTCAATGTTTCGCTAACAGAGTTACATCCATCAAAATCAGACTCTCTTGACAAAGTAAAAACAGGAGATAATCAGAGGCATTGCACTCTTGAAGCTAGTTTGCCGTGGATTAAAAGATATCGCATAGCGATTTTATTTTATTTTACGATATTTGGTAAGTCACTTCCAAATTTTATCTGCTACTAAAATTAACGTCTAACTATCAGTTAATTTAAGTTCTTTCTTTCTTTTTATTGCTGCAGTGTTGCTTCTTACAATATTGATTGGGGTTTCATGTGCTTGTGGCTCAATTTTTCAACTTGGAGGATGCAAAAGAAAGCATGAATGATATAGTTAGGTGAATACTGAATCAGCTAAAGGGAGCATGTGTAGTATTTCCCCCTTTATAGATTTAACCAAATTTCTGATTATTATAGGCCAATAAGATATATAGAGTATTCTTCAACTGTTTTCACTAGTTGGTACAGTTAGTGTGTTTGATTTTTGATTTGAAATATTTACACAAGTTTTAGTATTATCCTTTGAAGCAGATTTTTCATTTCGCTTGGTTGTTTTATTTAATGATTGAACTGTTTGATATGATCCATGGATTAACATAGGCATGTTAACTTGTTTGAGCTGTGTGAGATGTATCAGACTAGCGTAGTCAAGACCAATTCCTCAAAAATACCAACATGGTGGATATAGTCAACCTAAATTCAGTAAAAGAATTGAAAAGTATAATGTTCAATTTCATCTTTTCTTCTAGAAAGAGGACTTCCAGTCAGCTGCACTGCATGGAATATGTATGCGACGTCTAAACCAGGGTGTCCTTTTTCTCTTCATACATTAAATTTGATATTGGGTCAAACCTTTTTAACACACAAAACAAAGAAAATAACAAATAGTATACGCGTTCTTTGAATTCCATACACAACAACAACATAACAAATCAACCAATTTAAACCTCTACCTATACACACCAACAAAACCAACCAAATCAAAAACACCTTCACCATGGCATGTCCAACATTCTTAACACTAATCATCCTCACAACAATTTCCCTTATCTTCATCCCCAAAACACTATCCCAACAAGAATACGTTGGTGACAAACAACCAGATTGTGAACACACATACAACTCAACACTGGGCAACATCTGCAACAGCATCAACTCATGTCAATCATACCTCACCTTCCAATCAAACCCCCCATACAACACACTCTCTTCCATTTCCAACCTCCTCAACTCTTCACCTTCCCTCATCTCCCAATCCAACAACATCTCCACCCTCCAAACCATCCCCGCCAACACCATCCTAACCGTCCCCGTTACCTGTTCCTGCACCGGCAACAACAAATACTACCAACATAACTCTACCTACACTTTGAACACCCTCGGTGAAACCTATTTCTCTGTTGCTAATTACACCTACCAGACTCTTACCTCATGTCAAGCTCTTATTGCTCAGAATCCTTACGCTATTCGAAACCTCACTGTTGGTCTCAGCTTAACTGTTCCTCTCAGATGTGCTTGTCCCACCAAGAAACAGACTGATCAAGGAATCAAGTATCTTCTCACCTACTTGATCTCTCCAGGTGAATCTGTCTCTTCCATTGCTGATATTTTCGGCGTTGATCAACAAAGCATTCTTGATGCTAACGAGCTTTCTTCTTCCACTATTTACGCTTTCTCACCCATTTCAATCCCTCTCAAAACCGAACCACCCAAAAAAATAACAAGAGCTGCCTCACCTCCAGAGAATCCTCCCCCTCCACCGCCCAAAGACAGTGGTTCCTCCTCTTCCAAGAAATGGGTCATCGTCGGTGTCGTTGTTGGGGTTGTTGTATTGCTTCTGGTGATTCTTGCTATATTTTTCCTCTGTTTCTATAAACGGCAGAAACCGCCTAAGTTACCACCGCCGGGAGTTCAGAAGTTATGGGATTCTAACGCCAAGAAGACTACCTCAACAACTCAATCTTGGTCTCTTTCTTCTCAGGGGATTCGTTATGCGGTTGACTCGTTGACTAAGTTCAAGTTTCAAGAATTGCAGAATGCAACCATGTTTTTCAGTGAAGAGAACAAGATTAAAGGTTCTGTTTATAGAGCTTCTTTTAAAGGTGATGATGCGGCTGTTAAGATTCTGAAAGGTGATGTTTCTTCTGAGATAAACATTTTGAAGATGATTAATCATGCCAATATTATAAGGTTGTCTGGTTTTTGTGTTTACAAAGGTAACACTTATCTTGTTTATGAGTTTGCTGAGAATAACTCTCTTGACGATTGGCTTCACTCTGAGGATTCGAATACTATGTGTTTGAGTTGGTTTCAGAGAGTTCAGATTGCTCATGATGTGGCTGATGCACTTAACTACCTTCATAACTATGCTAATCCACCTCATGTTCATAAGAATTTGAAAAGTGGTAGTATTCTTTTAGATGGAAAATTTAGAGGAAAAGTTTCGAATTTTGGGTTGGCAAGAGTTATGGAGAATGATAGTGATGAAGGTTTTCAATTAACAAGACATGTTATAGGAACTCAAGGTTACATGGCACCTGAATATATTGAGAATGGTTTGATTACTCCAAAGATGGATGTTTTTGCATTTGGTGTTGTGATTTTGGAGCTTCTTTCTGGTAGAGAGGTTGTTGGTGGTGACACGAACAATGGTTTGGGAGATCAGCTTTTATCTTCAACTGTGAATCAGGTTCTTGAAGGGGAAAATGATAGGGAGAAGCTTAGAGGTTTCATGGATCCAAATTTGAGAGATGAATATCCTTTGGATCTTGCATATTCGATGGCTGAGATTGCCAAAAGATGTGTTGCTCGTGACCTGAATTCAAGACCAAATATTTCTGAGGTTTTCATGATTCTATCTAAGATTCAGTCCTCTACATTAGATTGGGATCCTTCGTCTAGATCAGTTAGTCAAGTTTCAAGTTTCTGATGGTTGATATTTTTCGTGCCATTGGATTAGTGTTTGAATTTATTCAATCTTTATACATGTAGAGTGTTCTTATTTGTTAGAGTATACATGCAGATATTTTATGTTTGGCCTATTTTGTATCACGACGCATGAGTTGATGATTGTTTTGCTATTATAATACTGAAGTCCACACTTTGATCTTGTACATTATTGTATTCCTAAAAATGGCAGCTTTACTTTGTAATTCTTTAACATAATAAAGATGTTTCTGTACTCAATTTGGTATTCATTAACCTAACAGGATATTTTAATTGATTTATGTGAAGCCTCGAGAATCACTTGTGCTTATTGTTTCACTGAAAAACAGCACTGCAATCCAACTGCTTAGAAGAGTGAATGGCATGCCAGCAAGAGTTCTTAAATTGTTTTAGGATGAAGTTGTAAACTAGAATTTGTTTTTTTGCTTGCTGAATCAATTGACATGTTTCAGCTTTAAAAAATAGATTTTTTATTTGTATTTTTGAAAATAGATTTTCTAAAATTATTTTTCAAATTATTAGAAGTTTTTCTATATTTGTTTTTTCTAAATCGAAACATTAATTTTGACATTCTATAATATAAACGTACATTATTGAAGACCAACAAATAGTTAAAATCATAATTTTTTTTAAAAATTGTATTTTAAAAATGATTTTTATGACAATCTATTTGAAATAGCTCCAAAATTAAGTGATTTTTTGAAATTTTAATATCCAAAAAAAGTTTCAATAAGATGAAATGCATAAAATAACATTTTAAGAACAACTATTTAAACAAAATTTTCAATAGAAGCTTTTATAAAAAAAAATTTGTAAATTTTTTTTACATAAAATTTTGTAACACTATAAAAATCATTTTAAAAAAAAACTAAAACAAACGGGTCCAATATCTAACACATGTTATGAAGAACATCACTCCTCAAGAAGCTTGAAAGCGGAGTTATGCTCTTTGTTTAACAACTAAGAGTTTTGAAATTCATATATACCAAAAGCAAAATGAGGTAAACTTAGTGATAAAAGTTTTTTGTGTATTATGTTGGGTGTGAGTGATGAGTCAAATGGGTCACGATTTGTTTGATCTTGTTCTTGTTAAGTGTATGTAGGTATTTTTTAGTAATGTGCTATGAACATTCTATACTTGTCAGCAGTTGATAGTTTGATGTATACTATAGTTTGTACATGTCGTGAGAATGGTGAGTCGTTATCTCTCAAATCCAAAAAGAGATTATTGGGAGGTCGTTAGGTGGGTGATGAGATATTTGTGTGAATCGTTAAGTTTGAAGCTAACTTTGGGATGCAAGAAGCCTATGTTGGTTGGATATACTGGTTCAGATCTAGTCGGAAGTTTAGATGATCGAAAATCTACTTCGGGGTAAATGTTGACTTTTGTCGTTGAGTCGTAGCTTGCCAATTAAAGTTGTAAAAGTGTGTTGCACTCTCTACTATCGAAGCCGAGTTTATAGCCGCCGTGGAAGCGTCAAAAGAGTTGTTATAGTTGAGAAAGTTTGCAATGGAATTTAGTGTGAAATAAGAAAAATATGTCTTGTTTTTGTGAAAGTCAAAGTGCGATTCGCTTATCAAAGAATTTCTTCTTTCACTCAAGGTCGAATCATATTGATGTTCATTATCATTGGATTCATGATGCATTAGATTTCAAATTGATGGAGTTTGAGAAGATTCACACCGATTATAATGGTTCAGCTATGTTGACAAAGGTGTTGTCTCAAGAAATATTTGAGTTTTGTCATATGGAAATCGAATTGGAATTGCCCTCTAACTAGTCAGTTGGAGGAGTTTATTGGGCTATCTCTCCTATTTGGAGTGGCTCAAATGGATGTGGGTTAGTGACTCATGTGTGTAAGCTTTTGTTATTATCCAACAAAGAGAATTAGGTTATTCCTTCATTGTGTGAGAGAAACAACAAGAAAAGCTAGAGAAAAAATAATATTCCCCTAATCCTAATTTTGCATAAATCAATCCCAAAAAATCGGAGTTTGCACACAATCCAACAATCGGATCATCCTGAAATTTTGGCACAATGTTAATAATTCATAGGAGCAAATTCAATGATAACGAACATCAATTATGTTCTCCCTCAAGCAGAAGCTCTTTCATCCATATACATTTGTACCGCTGATGCGGACACTACAACGGAACACGTCGTCAGACCACCACGTTATCAGAAAGACTTTCGATACAAAGAGTCGGTCCCTTAATTGAACTATCGACTCTGATACTACTTATTGGGTCATCATAGATAGGATTCATATTGGATCAAGAGCAACACATAAGTGAGAGGACGCATACAACTATCACCTTAAAATTTTGGATGATATGTGATATCACTCTCATTTATGTGTTGCTGTTGGCGTAATACGGATGCTCTCCATGATATTAATATTTATAAGTTGAATTAGAGTAAGACAATCACCAATGCACTTGATAACATAAAAAAAGGCTAACCTAAACCTCTGTATATAGCAAGATCAACTAATCTCTAAAACACTTATTCATTGGCATTAAAAATCACTAACTATCTGCTATCAGAAACTTGGCTAACAGATCTAGACCTTTCAAGTTCATCAGATGGATCCCAGTCTAATGTAGAGGACTGAATCTTAGACAAAACCATGAAAACCTCAGAAACATTTGGTCTCGAATTCAGGTCACGAGCAACACATCTTTTAGCAATCTCAGCCATTGAATATGCAAGATCCAAAGGGTATTCATCTCTCAAATTTGGATCCATGAAACCTCTAAGCTTCTCCCGAACATTTTCCCCTTCAAGAACTTGATTCACAGTTGAAGACAGAAGAAGTTGATCTCCCAAACCATTATTCTTGTCACCACCCACAACTTCTCTTCCAGAAAGAAGCTCCAAAATCACAACACCAAATGCAAAAACATCCATCTTTGGAGTAATCAAACCATTCTCAATATATTCAGGTGCCATGTAACCTTGAGTCCCTATCACATGTCTTGTTAATTGAAACCCTTCATTATCTTCATTCTCCATAATTCTAGCCAACCCAAAATTTGAAACTTTACCTCTAAATTTCCCATCCAAAAGAATATTACCACTTTTCAAATTCTTATGAACATGAGGAGGATTAGCATAATTATGAAGGTAGTTAAGTGCATCAGCAACATCATGAGCAATCTGAACTCTCTGAAACCAACTCAAACACATAGTATTCGAATTCTCATAACTCTTGTTCTTGTTCTCAGAGTGAAGCCAATCATCAAGAGAGTTATTCTCAGCAAACTCATAAACAAGATAAGTGTTACCTTTGTAGACACAAAAACCAGACAACCTTATAATATTAGCATGGTTAATTCTCTTCAAAATGTTTATCTCAGAAGAAACATCACCTTTCAGAATCTTAACAGCCGCAGCATCCCCTTTAAACGAAGCTCTGTAAACAGAACCTTTAATCTTGTTCTCTTCACTGAAAAACATGGTTGCATTTTGCAAATCTTGAAACTTGTACTGAGTCAACGAGTCAACCGCATAACGAATCCCCTCAGAAGAAAGAGACCAAGATTGAGTTGTGGAGGTTGTATCTGAAATTTTGTTGTTGTCGGAATCTGAGAAAGGTTTACCCACCGGCGGTGGTAGCTCCGGTTGCCGCCGCATCCGTTTATAGAAACAGAGGAAAAACAGAGCAAGAGCCACTAAAAGCAAAACAACAACCCCAACCGCTACACCAACGATGACCCATTTCTTAGAAGAGGAAGAGCCACTATCCTCAGGATTCACCGGTGGTGGCGGCGGCGGAGACTCCGGCGGTGAAGCTTGTTTGATAATATTTTTCGGCGGTTCGTTTTTGAGAGGGACTAAAAGCGGTGTGAAGTAGAAAATATTTTCAGAAGAAAGCTTGTTAGCTTCAATAACGGTTTGTGGATCCGCGCCGAAAAGATCAGCGATGGAAGAAACTGATTCACCTTGAGAGACCAAGTAGGTGAGAAGATACTTGATTCCTTGATCTCTCTGTTTCTTGGTGGGACAAGCACATCTGAGAGGAACGTTTAGTTTGAGACCAACAGAGAGGTTTCGAATAGCGTAAGGATTCTGAGCGATAAGGGCTTGACATGTGGTGAGAGCCTCGTAGGTGAGATTAGCGACGGAGAAATAAGTTTCACCGACGGTTTTCAGAGTGTAGGAAGAGTTATGCTGGTAGTAGCTCTTGTTGCCGGTGCAGGAACATGTAACAGGGACGGTTATGATGGTGTTGGTTGGGATGGTTTGGAGGGTGGAGATGTTGTTGGATTGAGAGATGAGAGAAGGTGAAGCGTTGAGGAGTTTTGAAATGGAAGAGAGAGTGTTGTATGGAGGGTTTGATATGAAGGTGAGGTACGATTGACATGAATTGACGCTGTTGCAGATGTTGCCTGATGTTGAGTTGTATTTGTTTTCGCAATCTAGTTGTTTGTTGTTGACGTATTCTTGTTGGGAGATTGTGTTTGAGATTAAGGAAAAGATGATTAGTGTTATTAACGTTAGCCATGACATGATGAAGATGAAGTTGAAGTTGTTGGGTGGTTTAGGAGGAGCATAGGTAGGGATTTTAAGTGGTTGGTTTATTGTTGGCGTAGCATATGGAGAGGACAGGTCAAAGACGTTTGGGGTTTTATTATCTTCTTTGTGTTGGTTGTAATAGCAAGACCTACTAGAGATCAACATTTGACTTACTTTGAAGTAAACTCTTATTTGAATTCATTAGATTTGATTTCATATTTCATAAAGAAGTTTGCTATTTTGAAACGACCTCTTACACCAAACTTACACGGTATACATTGTTTACCGTACAGTATTTTTGTATGCATATTCGAACTCGTGACTTGAAAGAAGATTATCCCTAAGACTCGAGCTCCTTTCCGCTGAGCCAATTTTTTTTGATCAAATTTTATTTTTATAAATATACAAATAATTTTGTGCTTTTTTTTTCTTTCTTTTAGAGATCAATTCATGTACACTTTTAATGGTCAACTTAATAATTGTTATTTAGGACTGAGCAATTAGTCCATTTAGACCAATATCAAGTCTAAAATTTTACACAAACCGCGATTTCAATATAAAGGTTCTTTTGACCATTAAATTTTGATTTTCAACAATTTCAGTTAAGTCGATTTGGTGAATAAATCAAATTGATTTGTGCGGTTTAATATTTATTAAGTTAGACCTATAAAAATAGTTTATCTTATATAAAATTCACAATTTTTTTAATAAAAAAACTATCAAAATTTTAGAATAGTTTACAAATAAACTATTTTTTATTATTAAAAGGAAATTGTAATTTGATTATTATTATGCTTTAAATAACAAATTAAATAATATTTAACATTTCATATTACAAATTTTGAATATATATTGTCGTAATTAAAATATTAAAATGATATTAACTTTATAAATAATAATAGAAATAAATAAATTTTAATTGAATTCGATCGAGTTCGATTTTTAACATATCTAAAATAATCGTTAAAGTTTGATAGAATCAATTTTATATTATTCAAATTAAATAATTGAGTCAATTCGATAATCAATCAGACCCAATTTATTTATACATATAAAAGATAATGGATATGTCGATTTAAATATGTTGAAGCAGTGTTTTATAAATCAAGCCGAACATCAAACCAACGAAGTGTTAGCTGAAGATTTTGATGTCTTGTGATTCGAAGAAATATCATGGAGCTCGAGACGAGATGACGTTAAAGTATTCAAGGGAATATAGTGAATATCATAGTTTGGAAAGAAAGGAATTAGTCCTTCGAATGGATGTATTGAGTTCCGGAATGTCGAACAGAAATACTGGTGATATATGTGAAACAAGCTTTGATCGGGTAATAGAATCATACCAGAGGAAATGGGTTCGAGATCGAAGCGAGTGATACATTTGAAATTCAAAACGCAAGCGGGATAAAAGGAGTTGAAACGAAGAAACGGTTCGAAAACGTGGAAGCAAGAGAAGCATGGTGTGTTGCATGTTCTAAACGTGGCAAGATCTTATGGGTTAGACCGTTATGGTCGAATTAGTATAAATAGGAATCTTAATGTTAGGATTTCGTGTGTCATATCTATTGTACTAAAATTCAGTCACATTCAAAATACCACATGGCTAGGGAAACGAATGCACGAATGATGTACGTATGATTGCACCAAGACTTTATTATTCAATGTATCTTTATTCCTCCAGCCTAAGTTTATCTTGCATCAATGTCTTTTAAGTTTCTTTATTTTCAAAGTTATTTCATTTAAATGTTTTTTCTACCATTACTGAAGTTCTTTACTTTCCAGAAACCTTTACATTAACGTTGTTATTTCCCAGAAAGTTTTTATACATTTGTTTACATTCCTGTCTTTTACGTTTCACGCAGTCACTTTGAAAATCTTTTATACTTTAAGAGTTTATTTGAATATTGTTGCATTTATATACCTTGTTGCTATTTCGAATACTGCATGTTCTTGTTTGTTCGAACCAAATATACGTTATTAACTTGATCACATCACTAAGTAATCGAAACGTATTTTGACATATGCAAAACCTCCAAAAACAAGTCTCAAATATGGATCTTTATCTTAAGTTTATACCAACAGCCGATACCCCATAGGATCAATCTAATCGATCCTGCAAGTTACCAGAGGGATTGAATAACATAACAGTTATAACGCTTATTCAATAGTTTGGAAGACTAGCGGTTGTTTCACCAGAAATCACTGTGAACACGAAGATACTGACTCATTGGTTTATTTGGTCGAACAACTAGATTATTCGTCGAACCACATGACTAAATTAGATTAAATAAAATAAATTGGTTGAATAAATCACTCATTATAATATAACTATATAGGTAAAATATCTGTCGAATCAGATGATTCATTCTCTATAAAATATAACAAAGACTTAAGTTTTTTGAAAATATCATAAATAAATTCTCCAGTTAATAATTTAATTTCACATTTTAAACATAAATATCATATATAATAGTACAAAATTATAAAGTATAACCGTAAACAAAATCTAATTGCAACATAATATAATTGAATAATTTATAACAAAATAACTCAATTGTCTACTAATTTAGTTTAAAGAGGAAAAATTATTTCAATGTTGAGATCTGTTTTTTCAATATCAAAATTATCTGCAACAAAATCAATCGAATTTGCAACATCTTTTCCGTCAATAATATCATTTATTTTTTTATTTTTTATTTTTTATTTTTTATTTAAATATTTTAATAAAATATTCAAAACGAAATCGTTTTCATTTTTTAAGATAAAAAAGAAATTAAATTATTGATTTAAAAAACCGTTAATAATTTCAATTTCCATCGCTTTTTAACGATTCACATCAACTCGACGACATATCTAATTTAATAATTGAATCAAATTAATTATTTAATCGATTCTCAATTCAATTTGACCAACACATTCGATTTTTAAAACGGTAGGTTGAAGTCCTCCCCTATTGTTATTTACTCCACTCATAGTCACGACTCTGAATAATTAGTATTGAATTTTTCTAGTTTGACTTTAGATAGAACAGAAAAAGGACGACCCAGTCAATTGAGGGGGACGTCTCCCACATGATAAAAGGGGCATGTGATTGTATTACGCAATGTACATTTCACAATGTCACAATTTTAATTTTAATCTATTTAATTTATAGGGATATGAAAGCTACATACACACCGAAGAGTTTCTTTACTCGTTTTTATATATTACAATAAAGAAAAATAATAAATAAGTATTTAAAAAAACAAAACAAAACTGTATAATACTAGATGTAAGTGTTAAGTTTAGTGTACAAATAATATTTTTCCGGTAAAATATGATACTTAAGTATAGTTGAATAAATATACTTAATGTTGTATTCTGTTATTTTTTTATAATAATTTATTTTAAAAAAATTATATTATGGACTAAAAACAATTATCTTACTAATTGTGCCAACAAATATTATGGATTTATTTAATAAAAATAACGGTTGACTGATAAGTTAGAACTGTTGAATGATAGTTTATATCTTATAGTTGATGGTTGAGACTGATAGCTAATAAATTAATTGAAGTGTTAGGTAAAATTAGCAATTCAACTAACTTATAAATGTAAAATTACTTAAAAGATATAATTATTTTATTTTAAATTAAAATAAATTATAGAGGATAAATGTGAGTTCTTGTTAAAATAATAAAGATAAAAAAGGAAGAAAAAATAATAAGCTATAAGCTATAAGCTATAAGCTATAAGCTATAAACTATAAGCTAGCAAAATAAGGTATAAGCTCGTGATTGAAAGACCGTTACCAAACAGGTCTAAAATATTACATGAGTTTATAAGCTATAAGTTATAAGACATAAGTTCATAGATCGGTCTTATCAAACAGACCTTATGTGTCAAGTTTTTTTTTTTTTGGAATAAAAGCAACTCTTTATTACCAAAAACCATGAAAAGCAAGCCGATCCGGAGATCCAGGCACAAATAACAACTTAGAGCAATTCAACATATTGAATTCTCAATTTTCTATACATATTGCATCGTATCCTAATGTAGTCTTTTATCCTATTTACAATTCCTCCCTCAATAATGTTATTATTAAAACTGAGTGAATTTCTATGCTTCCAGATTTCTTAGACTACCTCTGTAAATGCTATCTTCAAAATCTTTGTGCAGCCGCTGTTTTTGTTGATTTTCTGAGTAATCCAATCTACTTCTTTATCCCATTCCAGTGGAGTATGCTGCACCTTCAGCCAGGACAAGATCTCTAGCCACACCTTGTTTGAAAAGTTGCAAGCAAAGAAAAGATGTTGTAAATCTTCACTCGTATCACAGAGACAACACTTCGGATCCAGATGAATTCCAATTCTACGCAATCTCTCTTTAGTAGGGAGCCTTTTTTGCAATGCAAGCCACATGAGGAACTGTGCTCGCGGTCTCGCATGATTATCAAATAGAATTTTACGCCACCTAACTTTAGGAAGGTCACCGCATATGGACTTATACATATTCCTGGTTTGGTATCTCCCCTTGTTAGTAGCCTCCTGCCAGTATTCAGTATGACAAATCGTATCTCGATTTTTGACGATTTTCCGCAGAATCCAGGAGCTAGTAGATTTGATCTGCCATTGTAATACTTCTTGTCCTTTGAAATAGAAAGTGTCTAACCAACGGATCCACAGTTTGTCAGCTTTCATATGAATGTTCCAAAGCAACTTACCTAAGCTTGCTTTACTCCAATAGTGGAGATTTATCAGGTTCAGCCCCCCTGCAGATTTGGGTTTACAAACAGAATCCCAAGCGACCAGAGCTTTCTTCGTTATTTCTTCAGAACCACTCCACAGGAAGCTCCTACAAATAGCTTCGATGAGTTTTAGGACTTGCTTTGGAAGAGGTATAACTTGCAACCAATAGGCAGACATAGCAAACAGAACACTTTTAATAAGTTGACATCTTCCTGCATAGGACAGAAATCTAGCAGACCAGTGCTTTATACGAGCCAAGATTTTATCAATTAGCGGGTAGCACTGCTGGATAGTAAGTCTTCTACTAGAAAGGGGGACACCTAAGTAGCGAAATGGCAACTTACCTTCTACAAAACCAGTATTGTCCATTATCTCCTGTTTTACCTGAGCATTAACCCCTCCAAAATAGATACGACATTTCGTAGGGTGGGCGTGTAAACCAGTGGACTCCGAGAAATGCTGGAACACTTCCATCATACAATGCACTGATTGGACATCTCCTCGCGTGAAGAGCATCAAATCATCGGCAAAACTAATGTTGAAAATTTGATTCTTTGCACATTTGGGATGAAATCTGAAATTGGGATGCAGCTGAAGATTTGTGAGACAACGATGGAGATATTCCATGATTAAGACAAACAGGAGGGGAGAGATTGGATCTCCTTGCCTTAATCCTCTCTTGGCTTTAAGAAAAGTAGACAAATGGCCATTGATACAGTATTTATACGACACCGAGCGAACACAAATCATTATCCAGTCAATGAATTTCCCAGGAAAATTAAGTTCTTGCATGATCCTCTCAAGAGCAGCCCATTCCA
Organism: Vicia sativa; assembly: GCA_021764765.1. Lineage (NCBI taxonomy): Eukaryota > Viridiplantae > Streptophyta > Magnoliopsida > Fabales > Fabaceae > Vicia > Vicia sativa. The sequence continues at coordinate 305,293,205 of CM038793.1, forward strand.
CCGTATCGTAGGCCTTCTTGATATCCATTTGAATAGTACACCGCGGTGAGATGTGTTTGTGGCTGTATCCTCTGATTAGTTCATGTGCCATTAGGATATTATCATGAATCATCCTCCCAGGGAGAAAAGCTAATTGGCTAGTGTCTATGACTTCATTAATCACATTACTGAGTCTTGAAGTCAAGACCTTTGATATCAGCTTGTACATCATCGTGCAGCAAGCTATGGGACGAAGATCTTTCACAAATTTCGCATCAGGAATTTTAGGTATCAGAGTAACCACGGCACAGTTTACTGCGGCATACAAGTAATTGTATTCAAAGAAACTTTGCACTGCTGCTAGTACATCTTCTTTCACGATGATCCAGGTGCTCTTAAAAAATTTCGCATTAAAACCGTCTAAACCTGGAGCTTTCGTATCACCAATGCTATTTAGAGCATTCCAAATTTCTGTCTCTGTAACAGGGCTAATGAGCTTACTTTTACTCTCCTCCTTTAGTTGAGTTCCTTTCCTAATCACCTCAATATCAATATGTCGCATTCTGTCAGATGATGTCCCAACAAGCTCATGATAGAAATCCAAAATTTCTTTTTCCATTTTGTCAGGCTTAGAGAGAATCTGCCCATTCTTATCAGTCAGCCTGTCAATCCCATTTTGTTTGTGTCTCCCCTTCACGATAGCATGAAAATAAGCGTTGTTAGAATCCCCCAATTGAATCCAATCAGCTTTTGATCGTTGTCTCAATAATTTTTCTTCCTCTTCAGCAGCATATGTGATTTTGTCAGTCCAATGCTTCACTTCCTCGATCAAGCCTATGTTGAAAGGATCTCCCTGCAGTAATTGTTGGGTCTGATCCAGCTGGTCTCTGTACTCCTGCAGTCTTTTAATCTCTGCCGTAGTTCTCCTCTGTAACGCACGAAGCTCCGGTTGCAGCCGTTTGAGTTTGTGCCATAGCACAAACATAGGCTTATTATTGCCTTCAACCGCCACAGTCCAGCTTCTCTTAACTGTCTCCAAAAAGTCAGGTTGCTCCACACAATTGTTCATGAATCGAAATTTGGTCTGAGGCATGCGTCTTTGCTGTGGCACTTGAAGTTTCACTCTGAGCGGGTTATGATCAGAAATGTGTGCATTCAGGACCTCAACCTCACTGTCAGGAAAACGCAAGAACCAAGCTTTGTTACAAATTGCCCTATCTATTCTTGAATAAATAGGTCCATTGGCATGTTTATTGAACCATGTAAATTGATTCCCTTTAGTCTCATGTTCTGCTAAGTCCGCAGTTAGCATCATGTCCCTGAGATCCAGAAATTCAGAACAGTGAACGTCGTTACCCCCAATTCTATCAGCACAGGTTAAAACATTATTAAAATCACCAATGATGATCCATTGATCCTGAGTATAAGCAGCCAGATTCTGGATATCGTTCCACAATTTTTTCCTATCAGCCAGAAGGTTATGTGCATAGATGAAAGTAGCCCAGCAAATACGTTGATCATTTAAGTCACATATCTCACAGTGAATAAATTGGTCACCACTGTCCAACTTCTTCATCTTTAATTCCTTGTGTTTCCACAGGATCCAAATTCTTCCATTTGGGTGCTTGTCGAAGTTATCCAACCAGCTCCAATCCTGCCCAAAAATCTGTCTCACCTGTTGGGCTTTATTCTGCTTGACTTTAGTTTCAAAAAGAGCGATACAAGGCACGAGTAACCTCTTGAGATGAGCCTTAATCTCAAGGTGCCTTGAAGTTTTATTAAGGCCCCTCACATTCCATGTGAGGATCATGGGACATCAAATGCCTTGCCATCCTCATAACACAGGATAGCAAAGCCATTGCTACAACCAACGTCATCATCCCGCATCACAGCTTTATCTGATTTCCCAAGCCCAGTTTTCCTTGTTGTTCTGTTTGTGGTAGCTAGTTTCCACTCTTCATCAGATGCATTTCCTGTGGTCTCTCCTACATCCTCTTCTTTCTTCTTCTGTGATTCAGAAGCAACTTTAATTACCTCTGCACACACTGGCTTTTCCACCCATCTTTGAGCAGGTTTAGGTTGTTTGATCTTTTCACAATTATGCCCCATTTTGTTGCATTTTTTTATAGAAAGTAGGCTTCCATTAATACTCAACCTTCTGATGGATTCTACTTCCCTGCGGATCCCTGATGGCAATTTCATCCTTTAACTCACTTGTAATGTCAACTTCAATGAGTACACGCGCATATGTAATTCGAAGCTTCTTCGCTGTGCACTCATCTGTCATGATAGGTTTTCCAATAGCGCTTGCAACTTTGCCTATACTCTCTTCCACCCAACAAGTAAGAGGAAGTTGAGGAAAGGTGACCCAGATTGGCATGACTCGCACTGCATCCTTGTCCAACGAGAAATGAGGTCTCCATTCCAGAAGAAACATGGGGTGTCTGAAGATTGTGTATGGTCCTTTGCGCAACACCACCTCTTTATCCTCCTTTGAATGCATCTTTACAATAAAGTAGCCTTCTTCATTGTAGAAAAGTTCTGGTAATGTTGCAAAATCCCAGGTTTTCATCATGAACTTTTTCACAGCCGTCATAGTCAGTTCGCCTCCAATTACATACATAATCAAGGCATTCTCCCAAAACTTCAGCTCAGAGACTATGTCTTTCTCTTCAATAATAACTTCTATTTCACCATTCACAATGGCTGGAGGTGTATATTTGATGTTCAGCCCATTTGTTGAGGTACGATTTCCTTTAATGACCGCTACCCATGGTTGTGCTGGTTTCAGTTGTTCTTCCTCTTCATAAACTTGCTCTTCCTCTTGGATTGTGTTTAGATTCATTGTCGCTATCTCTTTTGTTGTCTTTAGAATAGTTTTTGGAGTGGTGATTCGTTGTTCGTGAGAAGTGGATGCCGGTGTGAAAACTCTAACACTCACCGGAGGCGTAGTAACCACCTGTTTCCGCGGCGGCCGACCACGCTTACCCATATCCCCAAATCGCAGCTCCGCTAGGTCTCAATTTTTTGTCATAACTTATGTGTCAAGTTAAACTATTATATTTACCAAATAGAGAGGGTGTATAGAATCCAATTAAATGATTTGAGTGTTTAATGGTAAATCTAAAAAGAAATAAAACTGATTAAGTTCTCTTTTCAAATGATTAACTTCAAATGTAGATGATGTGAGAGTCACATGGATACATTGTTATGGTATTTACTATCAAGCGTGGCAACATGATTTTTTTGAAGTCTTGGTAGCATTTTTTAGGGAGTACTTATGCGCAAATGATAACACAAGGTTACGCTAAAAAATGGATGTGGCTCGACTCCTGGTTAGAATTCAAATGTTTTAACTAAACATATAGAAGTTCATATTAATGACATATCTTTTAACGTGAAATTAGTTGAGGACTCCTTAGGGCCTTTACGAATTCAAATTCTGGAATACTTAGATTTAGATGATTCATCTAGCAAAGAGTCATAAGAATTACACAGTGATTGGTAGGAGGAAGAAAACATCGGGGTTGGAGAAGATGAAAGAGATGAAGTTGGTTCCCTAGGTGAAAGTAGGAATTTGGATGGAGTATCAAGCAACAAGCAGACAAAACATGATTTGGTTGTTTTCCAAAATAGAAATAATGGTCATAGGTTACACAATTGTCAGGTAAGAGTAAAAAAGTCTATAGATGATATGTTAAATCATCCCAAGACATGTGCTTCTTTGCCCCTTAAAATGGCACGGATCTTAGGAAAAGAAGTCAACTTCCCAAAGTAAACTACCTTTGGAACTAGCAAATCACGACTCAGCGCAAATGGCACATTAAAGTCACAATCAATTAGGCCCTTTAGGTGTTTCAAGGCTCCAAGCAGCTACTATTATGCCTAAAACTTTCCCCACCTTGGTAGCCCAACCCAAACGCAAGTGTAAATTATTGGTAAAAGTAAGAGAGACGTCTAAGATGGTTTAGATGTACCACCATTGCCAAACCTTCTTACTTCTCATCCTTAATTTCATATTAATCCACCAAATCAATATAACTATTTCAAAAATCTCAATCCATATCTTCTTCTATGGATAGATTTTCTAGTGGATCAACTCTTTGGTGAGAGTCCACATTTGATCATGATGTAATTCAAGGGAATTTGAGGTTATGGACTAAAGAAAGCAAGGGTGTGGCTTCAAAAACTTGGAAGAAAGTTTTAGAACTACGTATAAGAGGAGAAAATGATGAGTGTGCTTATGTAGCTGAAATCAAGCGTTTGGAAATAAGAGATATAGAGAGGGTCAGAATGAAGGATGTCAAAAACCCGCGCGTCAAATGAATTTTCTTTCCTATAACATTAGGGGAGTGGTAATTCAACCAAGAAATAGTCAATTAGTAGGCTTATAGTTTTAGGGAAGGTGGGACTTTGCATTCTTCAAGAAACGAAGATGCAAATTATGGATGAATTTGTGGTGCATTCTCTTTGGGGAAGCAAGGAAGTTATGTGGATGGCTGAGAGAGTTATAGATAGGTTTCTTTAGTTTTAAAGGATAAGGTTTCGTGGGAATTCATTTTAATTGCAAATATTATATCATCTATATGGTCAACATTTACTCTTCATGTTGTATTCACAACAAAAGGAAATTGTGGACGAAACTAATCAAATTAAAATCCATTTTCCCTAGGCGAGTGGTATGTGGGCATGGATTTTAATGCTCTTAAGATAGTTAGTGAAAGAAGAGGTCTTAGAGCTCAATCCAAAAACATTGAAAAGAACAAATTTTATGTCTCCATCTATGATATGGAATTGATTGATTTACCAGTGTTAGGAAGCAAATTCACATGGTTCAACTCTGTAGGAAACTCGATGAACAAGCTTGATCATTTTCTTATTTATAAAGGTTTAATAGACAAATGGAGTTTAAAAGGGAAATTTGTTGGTAATATGGAAATTTTTTTGCCATTGTCCCATTTTAATTAAAGTCAATCATTCAAACATAAGGGCCTAAACCTTTTAAGTTCCTCTCAGCATGTCTATATAATCTAAAATTCTTATCATTAGATGAAGAGGTTTAGAAATCATCGCATAATCAAGGCAAGAAATTGTTTGTGTTCAAAGAGAAACTCAAGCTTCCGAAGTCAAGGCTGAGATTTTGGAACTCATAGGTATTTTGGGAAATTAAATTTAGATGTCGATGAGGTAGTTAAAGATCTCAATGTGTTGGATCAGTTGGTGGAACATGATCATGTTTCTTTGAGTTATGACTTAATTGAGAAGAGAATTGAAGCTCGAAATATGGTTTAGAAAAATCTCCATTTATGTGAATTGTTAATCAAACAAACATTCATATGCATATAACTTAGGGAAGAAGACCAAAATTATGAGTTTTTTCATTCCTTTATGAAGTTCAGACTTCGTCACAATGGTATAGTGACCTTAAAATCAAGATACATAGTCATTGGAGTCTAGCTAGATGAATTAGAAATTGTCATAATGATTAGGACTTTTTTGAATTGTCCAATCGATTGGAGCATATAACCAATCGAAAAGATAAGGTAAAATTAAGTCTATAATGGATTGTGAAAATGTCTTAACGAAGAGTGTCAATGCTCTATCAAATCATTTCAAAAATGGGCACTAATAAACAATTATTTAGGTCATCCAATCGACTGGAATAAAGACCTAATAGATTGGATGATTAATTTTGCCCATGGATAATTTACTTTTTTGAACTATTCTTTCGCCTATAAGTAGAGATATTTCCCTTCATTTTTTTGACATACAAAAATGTGATTTATCTCACCTTTCTCCTTCTCTATCTCTTCTCTCTCTAATTCTTTTCTTTCTCTCATATGAATTTAACCATAGTACTTTGATAAATGCTCTTGTGTTTAAGTGACGTAGTTTGTTCTAGAAAGAGTAATATTGTAAATTCACCAAGAGCTCTTTTTCCTCTTAAGTAAATATTTCTTCCTTAAAGAAGTGTTTGTTTGGTTTCAAAGTTGCACCCGTTAATAACTTTGATTGGAGGATTTAATATTAAGTCTTCGTTTGGCTCGTGAGTTGTGCCACTTAAAATCTCTCATTCGAGTTCTTGAAGATAACCAGTGGAAAATATTTTTATCAGTTCTTGAGATCAACCCAATATAAAATATAGATTAGTTCAAGATCATCCTAGTGTAAAACCTAAGTTCCGTAAAACTCCAATTTGGTTTGTACGATAGCCAATTCAAAACACTACATTGGTTCAAGATAAATCCGTATAAAATATCGGTTTAAGCTTGGAGACTAACCTCTTGAAGCTTTATTTGTGTTTGGAAGAAAGACTCACCACTTCAGTCTAGTGTTCGTTGTTTGCCTAAAAGTAAACTTGAAATTTCTTGTTTCTAGTATAAGAGAGTTCATGAGCTTAACCTTCTAAAACTTTATTAGTATTATTGAAACTCTCAAGATAAACTCTTGGAGCTAAGAGTATAGGTCACTTAATTTAGATTGAACCTCTAAAAATTCTAATGTCATATGTTTTCCTTATATATATATATATATATATATATATATATATATATCTACTATTTTTGTTGTCACTAAAACCTAAAGAGGAGTGTCTTTGTGATTTTAATAGACCTAAGACTATGTTTGGATATGTAAAAAAGAAAAAAGAGGAATGGAGCAGAGCGAATTGATTGATTGGAGTGAAGTGGAATAAAAATAGCATTCAATTGTTTGAGTAGGTCATGATAAAATACATTTATTTTGCCATCCCGCCTAAATTGGAGGGTATTAAAAATGATGGAATGTATTCCATCCGATACCACTTCATTTCATCTTTTTTTAATCAATCTAAACAAACAAATATAATTTTATTTCTTTGGACTTCATTCCATCGTATTCCATCAATCCAAATATACCTTAACAAAATCGTGTTAATTTAACATTTAATAAACCTCATGGACAGAGGTGAATGAAATTTCCCCTAGAATAAATATGATATATTCCATTTCATATAATTCCATATATTCAAATACAGTATCTATGTCGGATCCGAATTCACTGTCTTTCGCGCGGGAAAGGCATGTGACTTTCACCGATTCATGTGCATTAGATATATCTAGCTATATCTATAACATGTCTTTGTTTTCAACGATGATGATTAATGGCCATACATACTTTATTGCAACTTCATTCTCTCCTTTTACAATTTTTTATTTGCACTCTTAATTGGTGAAAGTCATCTGCCTTTCCTGTGTGAAAGGAAGTGAATCCAGATCCATCTATGGCGTGGCAAAATAAACTGCAAAATCTTGTTGTTTTCCCTCTCCCTCCGTTTTTTTCACTCACTCCTCCTTCCCTATTTTATTCATATACAAATGATGTAAGCACTCTCAGTTCCATCAACAATGACGTTGCTCCCATCTCTAACGAATTTTCCCCTCATGTTCTCCGCCGGTCCATATTTCTTTTTTATACTTTCTCATTTTCGTTTCACCGATTTTTTCCATCGTGATGACTATTCTTAATCGTGCTTTCATGCGAAGAACTAATGGTGGAGCTCAAGAGCGATCATCCATCGAAAACACTTTCATTGTTGATCAAGATGAATATACACATGGTATCATCCTCTTTTCTCTATCAATCTATAGAGTTTATTACTACTATATATTGTAGTTCTAATATATATATATATATATATATATATATATATATATATATATATATATATATATATATATATATATATATATATATATATATATATATATATATATATATATATAATTTGTTTATTTTTTTTATCATATGAAATTTAGGTTGATGATGTAGTGTTTCTAGGGTTTCAAATTTTGCTTTGGGATTATGATTCAATAGATTTCCTATTAGGCATTGGTAATTTTTGTGTGCAAGTTATTGGTGTCACATTGTTAAAATATTTATAGAAAAATCAATCGAATATATTGTTCTCTAGATTAGAATAAAAACTTTGAGAGATTAGTCTTTTGCAATGCGTGAATGAATTTAATTGAAATGCACCGACACCGTAAAAAAATTATACACCGTCTATTAAATTTTAAATTAATCCAAATATACCTGAACAAAATTGTTTTAGTTTAACATTTAATAAACCTCATGGATAGGGGTGAATGAAATTTCCCCTAGAATAAATATGTTATATTCCATTTCATATAATTCCATATATTCAAATACAGTATCTATGTCGGATCCGAATTCACTGTCTTTCGCGCGGGATGCATGTGACTTTCACCGATTCATGTGCATTAGATATATCTAGCTATCTATAACGTGTCTTTGTTTTCAACGATGATGATTAACGACCATACATACTTTATTGCAACTTCATTCTCTCCTTTTACAATTTTTTATTTGCAGTCTTAATTGGTGAAAGTCATCTGCCTTTCCCGCGTGAAAGGAAGTGAATCCAGATCCATCTATGGCGTGGCAAAATAAACTGCAAAATCTGGTTGTTTTCCCTCTCCCTCCATTTTTTTCACTCACTCCTCCTTCCCTCTTTTATTCATATACAAATGATGTAAGCACTCTCAGCTCCATCAACAATGACGTTGCTCCCATCTCTAACGAATTTTCCCCTCATGTTCTCCGTCGGTCCGTATTTCTTTTTTATGCTTTCTCATTTTTGTTTCACCGATTTTTTTCCACCGTGATGACTATTCTTAATCGCGCTTTCGTGCGAAGAACTAATGGTGGAGCTCAAGAGCGATCATCCATCGAAAACACTTTCATTGTTGATCAAGATGAATATATACATGGTATCATCCTCTTTTCTCTATCAATCTATAGAGTTTATTACTACTATATATTGTAGTTCTAATTTTATATATATATATATATATATATATATATATATATATATATATATATATATATATATAATTTTTGTTTTTTATCATATGAAATTTAGGTTGATGATGTAGTGTTTCTAGGATTTCAAATTTTGCTTTGGGATTATGATTCAATAGATTTCCTATTAGGCATTGGTAATTTTTGTGTGCAAGTTATTGGTGTCACATTGTTAAAATATTTATAGAAAAATCAATCGAATATATTGTTCTCTAGATTAAAATAAAAACTTTGAGAGATTAGTCTTTTGTAATGCGTGAATGAATTTAATTGAAATGCACCGACACCGTAAAGAAATTATACATCGTCTATTAAATTTTAATTTAGTTTTGTCTTATGGGAGATTGTTACTCCATCCATTTTAAAATGAGTATCGTTTAAGATTTTTGCATACAAATTAAGGAATGTAATAATATTGTCATAAAACATTGCACTTTTACTAAATTAGTCTTATTAATGTATTGGAAGTAGTGCAAAGTGTAATAATTATAGGATACAATTGAAAAAATGATAATTATTTATACATTGAAAAATGAGAATGATAATTATTATGCATATATTCCCTCCGTTCCATATTATAAATAAGTTTTATTTTTTTGGTTTATTGAATAATTAATGTATCTGGTCTATATTCAATAAACCAAAAAAAGTAAAATTTGCTTATAATATGAAACGGAGTATCATATTTTTTACTAGAGAGAAGAGAGAGTACAAATTAAGAAAAGACTAAATGAAAAAAAAAAAATACTAATTTTACCAAACTGTCTTTGCATAATGTATTCATCATTATCATAAGCAAAAAGTGTAATTCATAGAATAGATAGAAACAAAGTACATGTATACAATACTCACAATATATTAGGCATTTTATTATATTGGTCACAAGAAATATATGGGAGCTGTTGTTGCAAATGATCCAATTTACTCTGCGAGCCATGCTAGGAAAAGAAAGGGGTAGTAGGAAATGTATCGCATGGACTTTCTAGTTGATGCTGAAGGGAGGAAAAGGACGACGTACAACAAAATCACAAGCACAACAAAAATCACTGTCATGACCAAAAAGATATTGGCTAACCAACTAAGGTGACGGATAACAGTGTAGAGGCCAGCCATGAAAGCCAAAGTTAGTGAAATGAGAGCGATTCCAAGAAGTGGCATAACAATTTTGAGAGTGAAAGTTACCAATTTAGTCAATCCAATTGTTGCCCAGAAGAGTATGATAGTAGCACTAATGGAACTGAACAATGATATTGTGATGAAGAAGATGAAAAATTGGAACATTGCATGGTTTAGGTTGTGTGCTTTTCCTTCTGCTTCACCTGGAACCGAAAAACACGCTGCTACTGAAGCTGTGATTATAAGGGTTGAAACCAATATCAGTGTCTCTACCCTATCTTTATATTGGGCATCCGAGCCTGTCAAAAAAAAATATTGTGCAATGTTGGAGACATTCTCGTTACTTTCATTCGACTTCGGGTCACTTTTATTTGACTTCGATCCATTCTCATTCGATTTCGACCTACCCTCATCCCTGTTAGACTCACTTTCATTCGACTTCTCCGATTTTGATGGGTTTGAGCCACTTTGTCTTCTTTCAAAATTTGGTTTCACGCCAGCAGAATTCAGTGCAGTAAGTGTAAGTTGCTGCGAATATTACAATGAAATTGTTCAGGTAGTTACAATACTTTCATAGTGTAAAATAGTAGGAACAATTCCTAGAGTATTAGGCCTATGTTTTTTTCAATTAAAAACAAAAGATGCACCATTGTTCATGCAAAACAATACACTTTGTTTTGCATTTTATCTCACAGTATCATAAAAAACATGACTATAAATTGATTACTATGACTGTAAATTATGATTTTGTGAGCACATGATAATACTACTTGCCTGTCTAGTGGATGAACTACCGAGTTGGGAAATTTCATTAACAACTTCAAGAGCTGTTTGGCTTTTTTGGTTAACCAGATCATAATCCACTCTATCATCCCATGTTAAGTAAAAAACAGTTTTGGGATGACACGATTTTGCAGCCAGATGCAAAGGTGTATTTCCTTCGTTATCCTTTTGATTTATCATATAGTTCTTATCAAGTTCACTGATTTGATCACTTTTTAGTATGTAGCGTATAACCTCATGGTTTCCCATTTTTGCTGCCATGTGAAAAATATTATGCTCATGAGAAATGTCAAGCATCTCTGTTGGATAAGGGCAATATTCTATTTCTAACAACTTCTTCACTACTTCCACATGGCCTCCATAAGATGCTAGATGAATTGGGAAATAACCATATTTGTCTCTTTTGATGGTGCAACATTTACATAATCCAATTAATAAATCAACACCTTCTAGGTAACCTATAGATGCAGCATAATGAAGAGGAAGCCTTGAATGTCTGTCCCGTAAATGGTTCCAAGTTGGTCTGTTTGTTAGTATGATCTTCATCATTTCTGATCACATGATAAACATCAATATTACTATCAATTATGACATTGCTTAAGGTCTCTAGATATTGAAACAAACTTAAGTTCCACAGTAAAAAGATATAAGACCTAGAGATGCATACAATTTTATATGTATCTTGCAACAATTCGTATAATCTACTACAATATTTGACTACCTTGATTCTGCATAATGATAGCTGCTACAATGGACGATAGTCCCTTTGGAAAAACATGCTTTGGGCCATTGTCCAAGATTAGTTTGACAGCATCCTTGTCCCCGTTCTTAACTGCGAGGTAAAGTATCGTTTGGTTTGCATGGTTAACAAGATCTAATGCATGTTCATAGCAATATCGTGACAATGAATTGTCCGATAACCTTGCATGGCTAGCAGGATCTAATGCACAGCAAGCAAGATCCAATGCACGTTCACAAACTTTAAAAATCTTATCCCCGCCAAGGCTCTTGTCACGGCATAACATTGCCTCATGTAACATAGTGTTTCCTTCAACATTCTTCCGTTCCAAAAATTCTAATAGATCCCCGATATTTAACTTTTCGTTATGTTTTTCTGTTCTATTCAAATTTCCTTTGTATTCTAACCATGCCTTTTTTAAATCAGGTTGTTCCATATTTGCATAACTGGCTAATAGCTTTTCAACAGTTGAGATGTGTCCACCTCTTGCAGCAACATGTAAGACACTATCATTGTTTTTGTTAAGTTCGAACAAAAGATTTGGAGCACGTTCAATTACAATAGCGACAATGTCATCATAGCCATACCAAGCTGCAATATGTAGCACAGTATTTTTCTTCATAGGTGTCCTAATTTCTGTTAAAGGAACAGAATCCAACAATCCCGTTGAACTCGCTCTGTGTACCTCATTAAGCAATTCATTTTGATTATCATTCTCACAAGAAATGATGCAATCCGCCACAGATGGTTCAATTTCAACAGATGGTTCAATTTCAATATCAGTTTTCTCACTCAGCACACCATCTGGCACTTCAGATACACGATAAAGATGACCGCAACTGATTGGTAAAAAGAATGAATTTTAATGAAGCAGAACACGTATTTATAAACAAAAGTAGCAAGTGGAAGGATGTCACGTAAGCCTTAAAAGGAGATAACCTCACAGCTAAGTTATTTCTAAATACTGTAACTTCACACCTAAGTTATCTCTAAGAAGCAAATACTAAATTATCCTCTAGAAGTTCAATTCCTTCTGGACAAAATATGCTTCTGAACATCCGAACTTCTGATTCACCTCAGAAATTCTGAATATGTATTAGGGTTTACTCTCAACAAAAAGGATCAACATAAAAATGTAGATCATGTGCTAAGTGAAAAACAAAATAAATATAAAATACTATGTAAACAAAATAAAGAGAAGAAAAAAAAAACAGACTATGTAGAGGCATATTGTATTCTCTTTATTTTGCTTCTCTTTACATATAAAATACTATGTAAACAAAATAAAGAGAAGCAAAATAAAGAATGTCTTCACTACTCAAATAAAGAAATGTAGAAAAGAGAAGGAAAAAAAAAAAAAAACACCTGTATAGAGGCATATTGTATTTGAACTTAGTTCTGCAAATATGCTTTCCCTTGATGTACCGGTAGTAATGTAGTATCACAGTATTAGGTGCATTGTTTATTATATATTTATAATAGTATAACTGATTCTCTAATTCTTTACGTGTTTCCAAAAAAGATAAAGCCCACTATAATTTAAGGACAATTTTTCACTTTCACAGTAAAAGTAACATATTCCTTCTTTCTTGATTTTGACGATTACATGCAGAAACTATTCAACATTCTTTCAATTTCCTAGAGTTTCCCTTTTATTTGGTAGACATATGGATTTTTTTTATTCCAATAGTAGTAAAAAATAAACTAATATAGATTTTACATATATTTTATATGAAATATATAAAATTAATATTGAAATTCTGGCAGCAAATACTTAATGTCAAAGTGAATGTTATGACACGACGGAACCACAATTTAAGGACAAGAACACACAATTATTAAGATTCGGTGTAACTACACCTATATGGGGCTATCAAGGGAGGAAATCCACTATAAGTAGTATTAATTCGTGAATAAACCAACCGGTTTATCTCCTTCACTTAAGACCTACCCAATGCAACTTCAATCTATTTCCTATGAGAGTTCCTACTCTCCCCTCAATCATATACCAACCTATTGATTAATAGAATAGTGAAGACATTCTTCAATAAACATACTTGATTTTGCTTCAAAGCTTTAATCAAGAGACACAACACTGTGCTTCAAAGCTTTGGTGATAAACTACCCTTACAAAATCCTAGTCCAAGTCACTTATCAAAAGATAATTGCTTGGCAAGAATAACTAAAATTACATGCTTCTTGTTCTTCTCGGAAAAGGCGCAACTCACGATAAGGGTTTCTTTGATAATATAGAAGATAAAGTCTTGACTTGGGCCACAATTATAGCTAGGGTTAACCAAAGTTAACTTAAAGACTTGGTCTCTTTAACATCCCAAATTAGGGTTAAACAAGGTTAACCTTAAAACCACGTGAGCACATGATCCAACAAATTAGTCCATAATAAAATAGCTCATGAATCTCAAAACTCTCGGTAAAATAATGAATGATATTGTCATTGGTCATGATTTCTTCTAGATCTTGAAGTGACCAACATTTTAATTTCAACTATGATGATTCCAGAAAGGATTGATCTTTAGATGATTACGATGGAGGGATCTTTGTTAGCTTCCTTTGATTCAGACTCTGGTGGAGTAGGGATAGGCACATCATCTTTTTTAGACACTTATGGTAAAGTCTCAAAGAATGTCTCAACATCATATGGGACATTTGTTTCCTCAAGGTGATCATCAACTATGACATTTATAGATTCCATCATAACTTTGGTCCTGGAATTGAATACCCTATATGCTCTGCTGTTGGTGGAGTATCCCAGGAATATTCCTTCATCACTTTTAGAGTCCATCTTTCTCCTTTGTTCACGATCTGTCAGAATATAGCATTTGCTCCGAAAGACATGGAAATACTTCACAGTAGGCTTTCTTCCTTTCCATATTTCATAAAGAGTGGATGATGTTCCCTTTCTCAAGGTGACCCTGTTGTGGACATAACAAGCTGTATTCATGGCTTCAGCCCAAAAATACATAGGAAGCTTCTTGGCATATATCATTGCTCTGGAAGACTCCTATATAGTCCTGTTTTTCCTTTCCACAACTCCATTTTGTTGAGGAGTTATAGGTGAAGAGAACTCATGATTGATTCCTTCTGAGGAACAGAACTCATCAAACTTACTATTTTCAAATTCTTTTCCATGATCACTTCTGATTCTGATAATGCATCCTTCTTTTTCTCTTTGAAGTCTTTTGCACAGTTCTTTAAAGACATCAAATACATCAGATTTTTCCCTAATGAAGTTTATCCAGGTGAATCTGGAAAAATCATCCACAACAACATAGGCATATCTCTTTCCACCAAGACTTTCCACCTGCATAGGACCCATCAGATCCATATGTAGAAGTTCTAGCACCTTAGAGGTGGTCAAATGTCTTGTCTTTGGATGTGACATTCTATTTTGCTTTTCAACCTGACATTCACCACAGACTCTCCCTTCATCAATCTGAAGTCTTGGAATCCCTCTGACAGCCTCCATGGATATGATCTTTTTCATCCCTCTAAGATGTAAATGACCAAGTTTTTGGTGCCACAGTTTCACTTCCTTTTCTTCTTTGGCTATAGAGCACACAGAAGATTAGTTAGTATTCTCAGACTCCCATAGGTAACAATTGTCTTTTGATCTGACTCCTCTCATTACAACTTCTTGTTTTTCATTAGTTACCAGACATTCAGACTTGGTGAAGTTGACCTTGAATCCTAGATCACATAGTTGACTGATACTTATGAGATTAGCAGTCAAACCATTTACCAGCAACACTTCATTTAGGTTTGGAACTCTAGGGCAGTCCAAGTTTCCAACACCTTTGATTTCTCCTCTAGCTCCATCTCCAAAAGTGACATAACTGGTAGTATGAGGTTTGACATCATTCAGCAGATTCTTGATTCCAGTCATGTGTTTAGAACATCCACTGTCAAAATACCAGTCTTCCTTGGCAGAAGCTCTAAGGGAGGTGTGAGTATCAGGGCTGCATTCTTTTTCTTCCATTGTGGAGTATATGGTGCCTTGTTAGTCTTAGGCTTGACATATGGGGTCTAATTAGGATATCCATATAATCTGAAGCAAAATGGCTTTATGTGACCAAACCTTCCACAATAATGACATCTCCATCGTTGATACTTTTTCTTCATGTTTCTCTGTTCTTGATGTTGAATCCTATGTTGTGACATCTGCTTTGACATTCGCTTATCAGGTCTGGTTTTCTTCTTGTCAATAGCAGACTTCTTTGCAGCCACAAATCCTAGACCAGACATGTTTCCTGCATTTTGTCCAGTCTGAAGAATTTCTTCCAACTTGTCAGTTCCAGTTGTTAACATCCTAACAGACTTAGTCATCTGATCAAGTTTGGTGTTCAACACTAGAACTTCACCTTTGAGATGACTTATAGTAGCAGTGTTTGTCTTCTTCTCAGCCTCCATCTTCACTATGAGCTTTTTCTGTTTCTCATTTTGCTGACAGACTTCAGCACTTCTAATACACAACTTCTTGTAGGAGTCAGCAAGTTCTTCAAATGTCACTTCCTCATCACTAGAATCATTATCAGAGTTACAAACACCAAATAGTGCAGTAACTAGTTTAGCAGATTCTTCTTCAGAGTCACTTTCTGAGTCACCATCAGACCAAGTAACAGACATTCCTTTCTTTTGTTTCTTTAGAAAGGTAGGACATTCAGCTCGAATGCGCCCATATCCTTCACATCCATGGCATTAGATTCCTCTGCTTTGATTTCCCTTTTCTTCAGACTTAGTTCTTCTGTTGGAGTCATGAAATCTGCTAATGTCAGAGGAAATGTTCTTGACATTTGACCTTGACTTTGGGTCCATCCTCTTGATGAGTTTGTTGAACTGCCTTCCAAGCATACCTATAGCTTCTGATATATTCTCTTCATCACTCTCCTTTCTTTCCTCTTCAGCATTGGATACAAGGGCTATGCTCTTGCTTTTCTTGTCAACATTGTCATTGATCCCCATCTCAAATGTCTGAAGTGACCCAATGAGTTCATCAACCTTCAAGTTGCATATATCTTGAGTTTCCTCTATAGCAGTCACTTTCATTGCAAACCTTTTAGGCAAGGATCTGAGAATCTTTCTCACCAGCTTTACTTCTGACATCTTTTCTCCCAATGCTCCTGAGGTGTTAGCAATCTCAAAGATATTCATGTGAAACTCATGAATGGTCTCATCTTCCTTCATCTTCAGATTCTCAAACTTGGTAGTGAGCATCTGAAGTCTTGACATTTTTACCTTGGATGTACCCTCATTAGTGGTTTTGAGAGTGTCCCAAACATCCTTGGCCAGTTCACACTGATGTACTAGTCTGAAAATGTTTCTGTCAATTCCATTGAATAAGACATTCAATGCTTTAGAGTTCCCCAGTGCTATCTCTTCTTCTTCTTTGCTCCATTCTTCCTCAAGTTTCAGGCTAGAAGTCCCATCTTTCTCAAGTTTGATGGGATGTTTCCATCCTTTGTCAGCAGCTCTCCAAGCTTTTTTGTCCAGTGACTTCAAAAAGGCAACCATACGAGGTTTCCAATAATCATAGTTTGATCCATCCAGAATAGGTGGTCTGCTCCCAAATCCTCCTTCATTGTCCATAGCGCCAGAAAATAATATTCCTAGATCTCACCCAGAAATAACAGGCAGGATGTCTGCTCTGATGCCAATTGAAGTTCTGGCAGCAGATACTTAATGTCAAAGTGAATGTCATGACACCATATCTGACAAACTGTTAACAATTTACACAGTAATTTAAAGACAGTAAAGAACACAATCAATTGTTAACCTAGTTCAGTGTGTAACTACACCTACATCTGGGGGCTACCAAGCCAAGGAGGAAATCCACTATAAGTAATATTAATTCAGGAATAAACCAACCAGTTTATCTCCTTCACTTAAGACCTATCCAATGCAACTTCAATCTAAGTCCTACTTAGACCTGAGTTCCTACTCACCCCCCCTCAATCACAGCAGTGATACCAACCTATTGATTAATAGAATAGTGAAGACATTCTTCAATAAACATACTTGATTTTGCTTCAAAGCTTTAATCAAGAGACACAACACTCGTGCTTCAAAGCTTTAAGTGATAAACTACCCTTACAACCAAATCCTAGTCCAAGTCACTTATCAAAAGATAATATCTTGGCTCACAAGAATAACTAAAAACTCAGATTACAGTCTGCTTCTTGTTCTTCTCAGAAAAGGCGCAACTCACAGTATAAGGGTTTCTTTGATAATATAGAAGCAGTAAAGTCTTCAACTTGGGCTTCCACAATTATAGCTAGGGTTAACCAAAGTTAACTTAAAGACTTGGTCTCTTTAACATCCCAAATTAGGGTTAAACAAGGTTAACCTTAAAACCACGTGAGCACATGATCCAACAAATTAGTCCATAATAAAATAGCTCAGCTGAATCCTAAAAACTCTCAGGAAAAGTAAATCTTCATAACAATATATGTTGCACAGAATGTCATAACATTGGTCATGACATCAGTCATTCTTCTTGCAGATTTCCAGCACAACAGTTCATAACCAAATTGAGTTGTACCTGTATAATTCTTGTTCTGCAGAATTTATCTTCTACTCAAAATGTCATGACATCAGTCAAGACATTTACATAAAATGGTTTTACCAAAAATTAAGGCCAACATAAAAACACTTACAATTATACTAATTGAATTTATTTAATAGTTACATATAGTGATCACAATATTTTATATGTGATTAAAATAAAAGTCAATAACTTAAATATCCAACAGCTATGCTTAATTGACTGTGCAAAATAGTGCAGTATTATTCTATTTTTTTTATATGAAAAATTTATTTTATCGATGTCAAATGTCTTTTTATTTATTTTTCAATGTCATTTGATATTTAATATAGTAGTGATTGATTGATAATATGAAATTATTTTATACTGTTAGGTGTTTATCTATTTTTCTCTATATTATTATTAATAATAATACATATTAAGCAAACACTTCTTATTATGGGTCCAAACTAATGTTTTAAAAATCGGACAGAGGTCATATAATCATATGTTTACAAATATATTTTAAATGTTTTAAAAATTCATTACAAATTTAATACTATGAGATCAATGATAGATATATTTACATAATATAATGGCACACTTAAAAAAACAAAACTAGAACAGCTTTATAGCTTAGTAATTTGTGTTGCGTTTTGTGTTAAAGAAAAGTTTTTTTTTGTGAAGTTAAATATTTTAATTATTGATGCTAAAATTTTAATTTTTTAAATTTTTTTTTAATAAAAAAATATCAAAATTTTCCAGTTACTAATCAAACAGTACAATATGTACACAAAACACAATAAAACGTATTTACAACAAAAAGTCAGGATTATTCAACTATATATCAACAAAAGAACGGATAACGGCCACAAAATGTATATACCAAATAACCATATTTTGGCACTTATCATTGATATGTTGTCATGGTTAGATAGGTCATTGAATAAGCTTTCCAACGCTTTAAACCGGGCGCAAATCTGAGTTACGGTTCTTAAGTTATGGCCAAAACAATGTTGGAATTTTCTGGTTTTTTTAAGCAGCCCCGATCTCGCCCGACGGTGGAGAGGCGCTCCGGGAGCGTGAAAATGCACTAAAAACACAGATTTTAGCGTCCAGCGGTGGTTTTTGAGCGTCAGGAGGTGCGGGCCGAGCAGAAACTCATATTTAGGCGAAAAACACATGTTTTAGGTTATGGTTGGGTATTTTTGGTCTCAATTCGTCAAACCTTCATATTTTTTATAGATTAGCTTGAAAACAACAAATGGAGCTTGCATTTTTTCGGATCCGGGGTGGATTTCTCTTTGATTGGAGTTCTCAAACCGAAAGATTTGTGGTTCATTTCTCTTCCTCTTTGTGTAATCTCTTTTAGTTGGGTTTTATATGTATATTTTCTCTTAACTCATGTATATTTGTCGCCCATGGTGTTATATAAAGCTTGCTTTACAAATCTGTGTTGGTTGTTATCTTAGGTTTTTACCTTGTGTTAGAGATTTGAGTTGTGATAGACATATACTGCTTAGATTCTTACCTAGGATGATTATCTGTTAGTTTCTAACTGCTAGAAATAGGTTTAGAGCTGACATTCACTTAGAGTATCTGAGATTAATGTCTCTGTGTTGGTTGTGTCGAGCGAGACATCGTTGATATGAGTGACACAGTTGACTTCTGTGTTGTTAAGGTAGGTGAGACATTTCTACCGAGGTGATGTAGTAGGATTCTCAATTTGTGTTAGGAATGACTTAGGTTGTGAGAGATATGTGATGACATAGACGAGTATCGTAGGTTGAGTATAACTGGAAGATATGTTTAAGTCTGTGACGCTTAATGTGCATTCGTTCCAGATAATTTTTCTATCCTTTTTATACTTCTGTTTTTATTTAATTTCTTTTGATACCTTTTCTTTACAACCCATTTAACCCCAAACTCATTAACGAACGAATTATCTAACGGAGAATCAATAACCAATCTTTGTGGACACGATATGATATAACCTATGTCACCCGGTAAAAATAATAATTTACTTTTTGCTTGTCGTTATACCGCTTCACCAGCAAAACAAGGTCTTTTGTCTAAAAACTTCCACCCACCTGCCCGACCACTAGTTGAGAGTCCGTGCGGACGAGCAAGTGGGTTACTCCGACTTCTAGGGCCAACCTCATAGCTACGATCAGAGCTTCATACTCGGCTTGATTGTTACTAGTTTAGAAACTAAAACTCAAATAGTACTCCAAAATTATATCTCCAGGTCCTTCCAAGACTATGCCAGACCTGCTGCCCTTTAGATTCGACGAGCCATCTACGAAAGAATCTACTTCATGACCGTTTCTTCTCCCGATAGGGAGCTGAATTCCACTACAAAATCTACTAGCACTTGGGACTTTATGCTGGTGCGAGGAGTGAGCTCAACATCGTACTCAGAGAGTTCTACCACCCAGGACACCATTCTTCTGGCCAGGTCTGGATTTTTGAATATTTGCTTAAGGGGAAAGTTTGTCTTCACTTGGATGGGATGGTCCTAGAAGTAATGCCTTAACTTTCGTGCAATCGTTACCAACGCCAAAGCTAGGCGTTCAATCTTATGATATCTTAACTCTGCTCATTTTAATACTTTACTGACAAAATACACCTGTCGCTCTCCGGCCTCTCCATCCTGAACCAACACAAAGCTAATGGCACTGTCAAAGACGGCGAGATATTGTACCAATGGCGTATTTTCTTTTGCCCTCTTTCTGATCACAACGAAGAAGTGAATCAATTTTTCACCCGCATAAGATAGGAATCGGGATAAAGCTGCTATCTGACCAGTTAGTTGTTGGACCACTCGGAGAGTAGTTGGGCTTCTCATGTCGATCACCGCTTGGAACTTGTCAAGATTGGCTTCTATTCCCTGACTGGTTAACATAAAGCCCAAGAATTTTCCCGCTTGTACGCGGACGTACATTTGTCCGAGTTCAAGCGCGTATTGTATTTTCGTACCGCTGCAAAAGTTTCCTCTAGGTCCAGGATATGTTTCTGTTCTTCAATTATTTTGATAACCATGTTATCAAGATAAACTTCTATATTTCGCCCGATCTGTGGAGCGAAAACCATATCCATAAGCCTTTGATAGGTTGCTCTGGAGTTCTTCAAACCAAATGGCATCACCTCATAATAATAATAATAATTACTCTGGTCTGTCATGAAGGCAGTCTTCGGCGCGTCTGTCGGGTTCATTCTGATTTGGTTGTACCTGGAGTATGCATCTAGGAAACTTAGAAACCGGAAACCAGAAGCTCCATCTATGAACTGGTCAATGTGTGGGAGATGATAAGGATCTTTTGGGCACACTTTGTTGAGATCTATGAAATCTGCATACATTCTTCATTTCTCGGTCTTTTTCTTAACCATGACCACATTAGATAGCCAAGTTGGGTATTGTACTTCCCCAATGAATTCGACCTTCATCAATTTATCGACTTCCTCCAAAATTGCTTTCCTTTTCTCTTCACAACTCTTCCGCTTTCGTTGAGACATAGGCTTTACTTCAGGATCCAAGGCTATGTGATGCACATGATGCTCGGGTCAATCCCGGGCATATCCGAGGGCTTCCAGGCAAAGAGATCAATATTTTGCTTCAAAATCTCAATTATCTCGGCTTCCTCCTCCACAGTCAATTGTGTACCCAGATGAGTAATTTCAGAAGGTTGAGAACCAATATGTACTTATTTTGTTTCTTCATGGGGAGCCAAACTATCCTCATGGGGATCTTCATTGGGATCAATATCAACCACATTAACTTTATGATCCTTCATATCTTCAATTGTCACCGACTCCCGCTTTATCTTCATGTTGTCTTTGTAACACTTCTTGGCCAGACCTTGGTCACCCCAGACTACCCCAACTCGGCCCTCACCTAAAGGATATTTCATAGTGAGGTACAACGTTGATAAGGCTGCTTCCAGAGCATTGAAAGATGGCTTGCCAATGATGATGTTGTATGGCGATGATGCGTTAACAACTAGATACTGCACCCGAACATCTCTGGAGCTTTCACTTGTCCTAAATGTGGTTAATATTGGAAGATGTCCCAAGACCTGTACCTGCTCGCCAGAGAAACCCACCAAGGTTCCATTGAAGGGAAGCAACTCTTTAGGGTCAAAATCCATCCCCTTGAAATTTTCCAGTACATCACATCAGCTGAGCTTCCTGGGTCCACAAGAACTTGCTTAACGCTCCATTCTCTGATCTACACTTTGATTACCATAGGATCGTTTTCATGAGGCAGAATTCGTTTAGCATTCTCCCGAGAAAAGGCTACTATCCTGGGGTCATCATCGGCTGGTCTGATTTGAGCTACATGCATCACCCCCTGGGCATATCTCTTTCGGGCTGAGCTAGTGGAACCACCCCCAACGAATCCCCCAGAGATGGTGTAGAGGGTATGTCGGGTCAGTCTTGTCTTGTGAACCTCCTCTACTGCCTTTCTTTTCTTCTTGGAAAGAGAACCGGAGGTTCCGTCTCCTTTCGAAGGACTGCGCTTGCCAGAATTCTTCGAGTTGTTTTTAACATAGGACAAGATTTTGCCCTTCTGGATTAACCTCTCTATCTCCCTGTGTAATTGCACGCAATTTCCCGTCGTATGTACTCGGACCCGATGATAAGCACACTAGTTATCCACATCCTTACCAATCACGATATTTGTTCCGTGAGGCTTCCACGGCTTGATAAATAAATTCAAATGGTTACGTCTTTACATATATCCTCTCTGCTTGCATGTAAGGGTGTAAAGGATTCATCCAGCCTCAGGGCCCAGTGAGATGGTTGTTGGGTCAGTCTTTCTCGCGGTCGTTCCCTCGGAGGTTTATGGTCTCAAGACCGATACTTTTGCCCGACACTTTCTTCCCGACTCTTTCCTCTTTCTTTAGCATCACTGGATATCTTCTCCATGTTACTTTCCTCACCCTTAACACAACATTCCACTCAGTGATAATCTCGTCCAAGCTCGCCATCGGCTTTTGAGACAGGGACTCATTGAACTGCCCGACTCGGAGTCCATATTAGAATTTGGCCACGAAGATCTCCTGATAGGGGTGGGAGACCTTTATGATCTCTTTGTTGAACCGGGCCATATAGTCCCTCAGAGATTATGACGGGAGTTGCTTGACGCTGAAAAGTGTTGTATTAGCCATCTTCCAGTATCGATTTGCCGAGAACTGTTGAATTATCTTCTTGTTGAAATCTTGATAGTTGGTAATGGAATGTCTAGTCAAACTCATGTACCACCTCAAGGTTGATTCCTTAAAGGTGTCAGTCATAAGGTTGCACTTCAAGGAATCATTAGCTCCAATTAGTGCCAGCACATTGTTGACGGCGATGATATGTTCATATGGATCGGTTTTTCCGTCATAAGATGCGAGCACAAAAAGCTTGAATTTTTCTAGGACCTGATCAGCCCAAATGGATTGAGAAAGAGGTTGTGGCTCCAAGAGCTCCAGCTCTTGCTTTGCAGCCTCTTCTTGACTTTTTTCCTGGAGGACATGAACATTATCCTGAAGTGTACCATTTTGCTGGCGCTGGTCATCAATCATGATCAACAATTGTGCCAAGTCTGGTGGCGGATCATCCATTGGAGTTAAAGATATCATCTTCTCATTGTGTTGTGGTGGCCTAGGAGAATTTTACCGAGACCCCTGGGGGGCACCAAATGTTCTTGCTAGAAAAATTATATGTGCATGTTTAGGGATCCAGAGGCTCAAGTAAGATGACTTGAGCTCCAAGCTATATGTTTTGCTTATCCCTCAATCGGGAGCCCTTTTTATAGAGGCGTCTGGACCTCATCAATCACTGCTTGTAACGTCTGTGGTCTTATAATATACGTATCTGGGTTTATCTTTAAGGCTTATAACGTTCGCCGCTGCCAATAATGGCCAGAAGCATAACACGCACCATCAGATATAAAATGGCAGTTACATCCTTAATGAGTCAGCTTATTCATAACTTCCTCGTAACTGTCGGGCTGGATGTAACTACCTTGATCCGGGGTACATGCCTGGTGGAAGACCTTTCATCTCACAATACCTTAGTCATTGGCATCTCTGGATCTGTAGCCCGGATAAGTCCAGTCTTAGAGGCCGGGGTGTATTCCTTATTTGGAAATCCTTAGTCGACTATTATACCTCGGGTATTGGATTTTATTCATGAACAACTTTCTTTCCGGATAAACTAAGGCTAGACATTTGTATGACGAGTTAAAAGGTTTTGATAGATAGACAAAGTAATCATTCCGACAAAGAGAGATGCCAGAGGGGAGAAAATATGGCTTAATGAATTTTTTCAATGTCAAATACGTGGAGTTCTTTGCAACGAAGCAGGACAATATTTTTATTGGAGACAACAAAATATTTTCTAATCTTCCAAGATTCCAAAGGAGTGATCTAAGTAACCAATGAACCAGAGTGTCCTACTCAAAGGCCAATCAAGTACAAGTTGTAAGGTAAGGATAAAGATCAAATCGTGGGCTCTATGTAGGTGTTAGTAAGTCCTTCGTTAGTGCTGCGAAATACAAGAATCCTCAAGGCCAAGCTTGGAAGGGAAAGAAACATTAGAGTTTCATCAAAAAGGCCGAAATATCACATTTCTCTTTTAAAGTGGAAGATGTTGATCAAAGGGATCGTTTAATCAAAACTTATGTGGGAGTTGTGGTAAATAGTGGAATGTCTTATCATATTCAGAAAATGTTTAACATTGAAGGTTACTTTGAAATCAAAGTTACACCTCTTGAGAAAAATCTTTGTTTGCTTGAAGAGAGTGATAAGGGTGAAATAAAAGATCTTTATGATTCAGGTTCAGATTGGATCAACAAATGGTTCTCGAAGGTTCACAAACAGAGTCCATCAGAAGTAGATAATGAAATAGTATCGTGGATTAGGATCTTTGACATTCCTGGTTAAGATTGGTCCTTTGAGTTTTTTGAATTTATTTCAAAGCCATCTGGAAAGTATTTGTGCTGTGATGATGATACCAGTGCCATGCTACATAAAAAAGATGGATGTAAAAAGGATTCCAATTAGATCTAATTGTGAAATGGTTATCAATGAGTATCTAAAGTTAAAAATAAATGATGGATTATTCCCAATCAAGATCATTGATGATTCCATTGGACCTTTGAGATTGGTGATGCTAAAGCTGAGGGAAAATTGGGAAGACGATTCTAAGTATGATCCTTCCTCTAACTCATGGTCAAGATCTTCATATAAGTTGTATTGTCAATCATCAAAGGAAGAGGAAAACTTTAGTACAACATCTCTTACCCTGGAGTCAATGAAACAGGCTTGGGACACATTGTGAGCCAAAAAAGATATTTGATTGTTTTTTCATAGCAGGTGGCGGGGAAAATGGCTTGTCTCAAAATCCAGAACATAAAAAGTCTTTGTTAAATAAGGTTGGATACTTTAAAAAGTTTGACTCTAGAAAGGTGGTAGGGCCTAAGGTCAAAGAACTCATCCCAAAAAGTTGATAAAATTAAATAGAAGTAGTAGAAATTTGTTGAGTGGATGTTTAGATCTAGGCCCTAGTCAAAATAAGATTATTGCCCTCTCTAAGATCATTGATCCATTAGGCCAAGTGAAAGCTAATCCAGTTGAGATAGTGGCCAATTGTCCTTCAAAAAAGACTCGGGATTTGGTCTATTCCAACCAAAGAGTTTCTATGCTTTGTAGAATTGTCCCCACCGAAGTTCTTGAGGTTTCTCACTATAAGAAAAATACCCAAATTAAGACAATGAGACCTTAATTTCAAGTTTCATCTCATGAAAATTCTCAATATTTTAGTTTCTCGGGTGAGACTATGTTCCCCTATGAATCTATGTCAGAAACAGATGTCTTTAGGGGAATAAAAGATTTTGGGAGACTATGGAGGTGGATTCTGCAAAGAAAATTTGGGGAAAAGGTGAAAAAATTCAGAGTTCGAATATAGTCAGGAGTATAAGTTCACATCGAGAACATCAAATCCTTAGAAAAGAAGTCGTGAACCAAGCAATGTGTGGAGGAGATTTTTAAGAAGTTGATCAATGAATATTCTATCCTAGAATATCCGAGGAGCTGGTAGTTCTTTAAAGAAAAGAATTTTGACGATGTTTCTTATCATAGATGATTTCGATATTTGTTTCCTTTAGGACACAAAGAGTTAATCGATGGATGAAGCTTTGGTTCGATCCTTATTGGGAAGAAGTGAAGTGGAATGGACCTCTAAAGATTCCATTGGTCGGTCAGTAGGGCTCTTGATAATGTACAAATCATCTTTGATGTCTCTTAATTTCAATTTTATAGGGTAAAGGTTTGTTGTGGGTGAACGTTACTTAGAAGGGTGTTTCTATTTTTCTAGTAAACATTTACTCATGTTGTGTTAAAGATAAATAAATATCTCTCGAATCATTTGAAGGAGTTGAAATATAGGTGGCCAGGGGAAGAGTGGTTTCTAGGGTGTGATTTTTATGTAGTTATAAGTGTGGGGAAAGGAAAAGAAAGAATTCAAAGGTTAATAGATTTTAAATGAGAGAGTTCATATTTCATTATTAAGGTGGAGTTGGTTGACCTTCCTTTATGTGGTGGGAAATTCACATGGCATAAGGTGGATGTCTTCGGGATGAGTAAATTGAATAGAATCCTAATATAAGATAATTTAATGAAATCTTGGAATTTGGATTGTCGTAGAGAAATTTTGGACCATAGTCCAATTTGGTAGAAAGTTAGTTTGAGGAACTTGGGGCCTAATCCTTTCAAGTTCTTCAATGCTTGGGTGGACCATAAAGTTTTATTCCCTTTGTCTAAAAATTCCAAGGTTTTGTGCATTTTAAAGGGAATGCAGCTTATGTCCTCAACGGAAAGTTGAAGAACCTCAAGGCTCTCCTCAAACAATGGAACCTAGAAGTGTTTGGATCATTGATTTAAATGTGAATGGACAATTTTAAAGCTTCAGATTTGGATATTAAGGCAGATGAGAGGTATAAAGAGGTACTTGATCAATTGGAGGATAACTTAAAGAAACTTATTCTCCTCTTTGGAAAAAGTTGAGTTTTTAAGAAAGTTTATTACGAAAGAAATCCAGACAAAAAGAATTAAGGAGGGTGACTCTAATTCAACATTGTTTCATAAAATAATTAATCATAGATTTAGAATTAATAGTATTATGGGATTAGAGTTTTCCTTAGGGTGGATTGAGGAAGTGAAGGAGGTGACGAATATTGCCAAGTGTTACTTTAAATCAATTTTTCTTGAACCTGATGGAAATATGCCTACGCTGGAAGGGAAATGCTCATTCCACCTTTATTTGTGCCTCTAACACCCTTGAAAATTAAAAAAAAAATTCCTTCATGTGTTCGTAGATGTATCTCTAGCAACCCCCAAATCAAAACCAAAATGTGATATTCTGAGTTTCACCATATTTTAAACAAAATATGATCCGGAGATGCATCTCTGTAAGATATTTGGGTGAATCCAAAGATGTATCTCTGAAATGTACCCTAAAAGGTTTTAAAGTATGGTGAATACAAAGGGATATTATTTCAGAGATACATCTTTGGAGCCCTCCCGGATTCATACCAGACCATCACCATTATCAAAACATTTAATTTTTTGAGGCCAAAATGCATACGTTAACTTATATTAACTTAAATTAATGTAAAATCAAAGTAAATTTAAAGTTAATGAGGGGTAAGAATTCACACATTAATAACAAAAATAGTCAATATTATTTGTACATAATGTAAACTGTTGGGTATGTCTAACAACAAGCCTCATATGATGTTGCATGTACCACACATAATTTTGTAACTCAGAAACCATGGTATACACTACAGATAGCTAGGGAGAACCATCATCAAAGAGTCATGCTGTTATGGTTGATATAACCCTCTTCACAACACGTTGATATACCTCCAGGTTGAATGGTCTAAGTAGTTCTCCAGGAGTGTTTGGTGTCATGATATGGTTTGACACCCTATAGAACCATAACATGTAGCCTTGAACACAAGCCCAATGTATATCAGCTGGATCTCTAAGATACTTCTCTTGTACCAGGTGACCCTCAAAATAATCCAGTATTCACGTAGGTCTCTATGGCGGATGTCGAGAGGAACGAACTCATATGGAGGTCTCAAAATAATATGCATATAGCCAAATTTGTGTATCACTTTCTCTAGTAGATAATGATGCATAAGAGATGACCCACATGTCAACCATCTAGAGTATAAAGAGATGACATCAAACACCCATATCTGGCGGTGACCCACATTGGCAGAAGTTAACATCCGCTAGTACCATACGAATAAGAGATACTCTAAATGGATCAACAACACCATTCCCTCAGTATATAAGAATAGAACCTGCACGAGGCAAGTCCTCATTGTACTATGTTGCATCTACCCATCATGTGATGCGAGGGAAGTGAGAGATGATCCATCCATGAAAATGTTTCAAATACAATATTAATAACATGTATAAAAATGAAATATGGAAATATTAGTAATAAGAAATTTCCGTAAAGAGCGCGCAACACCCCGTCATTTGTTTTGTCTTCCAAAGACAATCCTCACCTAACTTTGAGTATAGGTAGACCAAACAAGCACCCCCCCCAATTGTACTCGTGAATCACAATCAAGTTTGTGAAGTACTTGAGATATATGAAATCTACATATGTGGCACTTTTTTCCCCAAACATGGATGTGACAACCAAAAATAAGAGGTAACGCCTCAAAGCGCAATGTCAATGGTACTCAGTCTGCTCAACATAACCATCACCATCCTTGGCCCCCTTCACATGATTACTATAAAGCTTTTCCAAAAAGGTAAAACATGAATGAGCACATCTAGTGTGAGTTACCTCCTCTGATGCCTTACTAGGGCCATCTCCCAATAATATAAGCATCATCTCAACCCCTTCCTCTTGCTTGATTCTCCTGTGGCCCAGTAATTTCCCCCTGACGGAAAGATGAAATATACATGAGACGTCATCCAAAGTGATGCTCATCTCGCCTATATGTAGGTGAAAAGACGATGTATCTATGTGGCACCTCTCTACAAAATCCCCTTGTATGTCGTAATTTATGGTCACATATGTAGATGAACATAAACCAGCAAGACCAAAATAGCGGAAAACGTCTTTGAACCAACGACCAGAGGGTTGTGGAAACTGCAGTAACTTCCTGCTTTGGTTAATACATTATAAACAATCAAGCTTTTGAAAAAAGAAAACATAATCAATATGGATTTAATTAGTTGACAACATATTACAAAAGAAAAGAAATATACATATCCATTCCAAACATGCCTAGCAACATGGTTTGCATAATTATAAAGTAAGGAAGTGTCATATGGATCTCCTGGATAACTCTCCAATTGAGATTTCTCCATGGCTTCCTCCTCAACTTCAGGGGCTTCAAAGTCGACAAGAGCCTCCAGATCCTTAGGATCTACTTCCTTAGATACCTGAGAGAGCCGACTATGATAACCAGAAGACCAGGGGAGTGAAGAAGATGTAGCATCTAATGAATAATCGGTAACTCGTGGCCTAATGGTCCTGTCATCGACCCTTTCTCCTCGTACCGACGCACTTTGGGACACATGTAAAATCCTAATTCGACTTTCATTGTTGTCAGCCATTGTATTTGCGTTATAAACACAAACAAATTTAAACAACATGTCAACTAAATGTCCAAATTATTTGACTCAGCCCAATCCGGAGATACATCTTTGAAAACACTTCAGGACAAATTCTGAGATGTATCTCCGGACCTACCTACGATTTTCAACATCCATGGCAAACCCATTTTCTACCCTAATAGACCCCCAAAATATTCATTGCATGTTCTAATAGACTATAAATTTTATTTACACTACTACCTAATGTACCGAAAATAACTAACTAAAAGTCAAAACATAAAAAGAAAAGAAAATTTTAAAAAAAACTTACCAAAATGGAATTGATTGATGAGAAGGAGTTGTTTCAGTGTTATGAGATGATGGAAATGAGGAGAAAAAGTTCCACTTATGCTTCAATGCAATGCTTCAATGTAATACTTGTGTGAGGGAGGGGTGAGTGTTTTTTTAGAAAATGAAAAACGAGGAAGAGGGAAGAGGTTTGGCGCGGATTAATGAAAGAAAGCGCCTGAAGATGGATTTTCAGACCACTAACAGATTTTTGAATAAATTATGTTTGCGAATATACATCTTCAGATGATTTTTTTTACATAATAAGGACACCTCTTCAATTTGAAATGAGAAATGATAAAAATATGTGCGTATGATAATGTATCTCTAGACGCCAGTGACAAAATAGATTTTTAACGGTGGTGTGGGAGCATCTATAAAAATAGAATGAGATTTTCCAATTTAAATAGATTAGGTTTTAGGTCCATCTAAATCACCCTTATAACCTATTATAGTCCATATTCACAATCTTGCCTTCTCTAAAACATAGAGACCAAGGTTTTTCCATGAGAACTTCTTAGTTAAATTTGGTGATTCAACAAATAAACCTACCTAAATATACCTACTACCATATGGAAAAGCCAAATCAAGCCAACCTTAGATTCGATGCACCTTCATTCAACTTACTAACCACAATCATTACTTGATAAACCTTATCAAAAGTACATGCATGACTCGCAAAGAAGATTTTTCATTCCTAGATACTTATCTTTTATCATTGTTCATTGTGACTATGACTTCATGACGGCAAGTTAGGATCCAAATTAGGAATACATGCCTCTCACGTTCAAAGGCTAGTAAAAATTTAACACATACCACACAATCATAGACTATATAATTCCAAAACATGGGGACACAGTTTTGTACATTCAGCATTTTTTGGCCACATGACATAACAATTAACAAGTGGACCTATTGAAGGATAGTTATATGCCAAAGCATATCATTAAAAAAAACTCTATCATTTTAAATCTGAATCTTCTTCTACCTTTAAATCCTATATAGTCTACACCACAAGTATTTTTGAGCTGAAACACTTACACATTATCTCAAGTTATTCCCTCCAACAAACATAAAACATGGTATTCACTTCATCTTACATATTTTTTTCTTCTAAGTTTCCAAATCTTATATATCTTTTTAGAAAGCTTAATGTTTTTTTGTTTTTGTTTTTGATAGGTTCTTGTTGCAAGTAATGGAGAGAAAACAGACACAGAAGATAATGCTGCTGTCGATTTTCGTGGTCACCCTGTGGACAAAACAAAAACTGGAGGATGGTTAGCAGCAGGACTAATCTTAGGTTCTTCTTCTCAATCCATAGAAATTTTCAAGGTTGAATATTAATATGGTTCCAACTTATACATATATATCTAATTGTGTGTGTCTGTGTGCGCGTGCGTGCGTGCGAATGTAGGTACTGAACTTGCTGAAAGAATATGTGTTGTGGGAATATCCATGAACTTAGTGACTTATTTGGTTGGAGATTTGCATCTTGATTCGGCTAATTCGGCTACCATTGTTACTAATTTTATGGGAACACTTAACTTGCTTGGCCTTCTTGGTGGCTTTTTAGCTGATGCAAAGCTTGGTAGATATGTCACTGTTGTCATATTTGCAACCATAGCAGCAATGGTAAAAAAAATTCAATCTTTGAATATACTCATCATTATTAATCTTGCAGAATCTCCCATTTTGGAATTCACAATTATTGTTAATTAAAATGTCATTGATATGACAATTTTCAACTGTTTTCGATGAAATGTCAAACTCTTACCATTGAACTGACACCTCGTAAACCAAAACACCATTCAAAATTCATGCAGATAACATGTAAGTTGTAGTAACAGTTCTCTAGCTCTCACCGCGAATGTATCTGTATATATCAGTGTCACGTGTTATTAGACACCAGACACTTTCAATTCAATCTGAGGTGTTTCTGTTGCATAGACAATAACTAACTAGTAATTTTTTTTCTTGTGAATCATTGTGTTGCATGCAAAAGGGAGTGTGTTTGTTAACTTTAGCTACAACAATTCCAAGCATGTTACCACCTACATGCAGTGAAGTAAGAAAAAAACACCATGAATGCATACCCGCCACAGGAAAACAGTTAGCACTTCTCTTTGCAGCACTTTACACAATAGCTCTAGGCGGCGGAGGAATAAAATCCAACGTGTCCGGTTTCGGATCCGATCAATTTGACACAAAAGATCCAAAAGAAGAAAAGAAAATGATATTTTTCTTCAACAGATTCTACTTTTTCGTAAGTATTGGATCCTTATTCTCAGTTATTGTCTTGGTCTATGTTCAAGACAACATAGGAAGAGGTTGGGGGTATGGAATTTCAGCAGGAACAATGGTTGTTGCAGTTGGTGTTTTGCTATGTGGTACTCCATTTTATAGGTTCAAGAAACCACAAGGAAGTCCTTTTTCTGTTATATGGAGAGTCTTGTTCTTGGCTTGGAAAAAAAGGACTCTTCATCTACCTTCAGATCCTTGTTTACTACATGGTTATCTTGAAGCTCAGGTTCCACATACAGATAGATTAAGGTATTTTTCATCATTCTTGTAAAGCATTGAATAGTAGTATTGGTTAGATTAGTTAGATGAAAATGATTAGAATCCTCTTCAATTATTGCTTACTAATCACTTTAACATGATTGTGAATGATTATTATTATTAGTTATTGGTGTGTGGTAGGAAAAGTGTTTTGCTTTTTAGAAAACATGTTGTCTTTTCATGTTTCATTTTCAGAAAAAGACATTACTTATATTTGATTGATCAACAATCTACCAAAATATCTTCAAGGAATCTAAAAAGATGCTTAAATATGCTCTTTCTTCTAAAATATAGTAATTTTCATGTGAGATCTTCACGAATATTTTGTCTTACTTGATATTACACGGTCTATCTGGATTTGTCAAAATCGAAATCTTGCATAATTAGATCGGGAGGGGATAGTAAGATCATAAAATATAGTAGGATTAAAAGATTCTACATAGGATCAGGATTGAGTGAGATTGTAAAGATTTTAAGATTTAGATCGAGATTTTGACAATCTTGCAGTACGAATGAAATTACAACTATGCGAATATTGACCGCATGCAATCCATTTCAGCTAGCTAGACTTGGACTTGAAATTTTTGTTTGACAACTTTATTACTTCATGGAATTTTGTATTATAGGTCCCTAGACAAAGCTGCAATCCTAGTAGAGACAAATTCAAAAGATGGAAACAGAGAAAGTCCATGGTTGGTTTCAACAATGACTCAAGTTGAAGAGGTTAAAATGGTAATCAAGCTCATTCCAGTTTGGTCAACATGCATCCTTTTTTGGACAGTTTACTCACAAATGACTACTTTCACTATTGAACAAGCAACATTCATGAACAGGAAAGTAGGATCTCTAGATATCCCATCAGGATCCTTATCAGCTTTTCTCATCATCACAATTCTGCTTTTCACTTCCCTAAATGAGAAACTAACTGTACCTATAGCAAGAAGATTCACTCACAATGTTCAAGGACTCACAAGTCTTCAAAGAGTTGGAATTGGACTTATTTTCTCTATTGTAGCAATGGCAGCTTCTGCAATTGTTGAGAAAGAAAGAAGGGATAGTGCAGTAAAAAAAGGAACAACAATAAGTGCTTTTTGGCTTGTGCCTCAGTTTTTTCTAGTTGGTGCTGGAGAAGCTTTTGCTTATGTTGGACAGTTAGAATTTTTCATAAGGGAAGCACCTGAGAGAATGAAATCTTTGAGTACTGGTTTTTTTCTAACTACACTTTCAATGGGATTTTTTGTGAGTAGCTTATTGGTTTCAATTGTGGACAAGGTAAGCAAGAAAACATGGTTGAAGAGTAATCTTGACAAGGGTAGGTTAGATAACTTCTACTGGTTGCTAGCAGTGCTTGGAGTATTGAATTTTGTGCTTTTTCTTTTCTTGGCAATGAAACATGAGTATAAAGTTCAAAACAACAATGTTGAGACTAATGACAGAGTTGAGAAAGAGCTTGTGATTGTTGGAGTTGAGGGAATGGAAGAAGCATAGAGAGTAATTTAGTTTGGACTTATGAATGTGTGCAGGAAGGAAATATTATTTCATGTTTGCTGATTTTGAGTGATTAGAAAAATATTGTTTTTAAAGAAGTTGGTTGTTATGTACTATTAATTATTGACAGAAGTACATATATTTATTGCGTGTTTGGTTCTAAAGCAGTTCAAATAGATTTTGTAAAACAGATTTTAGTTAATAGTGTACTTAATGTAAAATTATTTATGTCAAAATATATTCACAAAAAATGTTTGATTCAAATCAAGAGTTTAAACTTCTGAATTGAATCTCGCTATATCTTGATTTGAATCATTCGATATTAAATTTCACTAGTTAAAAGTTTTGGACTTTCAATAAGATGCATTCATATTTTAATATATGATAAACTCATCAAATATCTTCGGAGCTTCTAGAGGCTTTAAGGATTCTATCCATTTTAGTCAACCTTACTCTTGGCTTTAGGGGTTGTCAGAGATTATAAGAATTCTATGGGGTAGCTCGGAAGGATAAAACTTTTTCTTTTAGGGTATTTCTATATGTGTATTAGATTTTTCTTATCAACTTTAAGATTGAGATATTTATAGAGGCTTATGGATCTGGATTCATGGGCTCCTAAGAAGTAGCAACCTTCTTTCCTTAATTATGAGACTTGTTGACTGCCTACTTCTTAGAAATCGTGGTCATGCATGCTTTTAAATACAATTATAGATAGCATACACGTCACAATCTACATTTCACATTAGTCTGAGCCCTCTAATGAATATGGATCATGCATATGAGACATATTTTGAGGAGGATGCCTGCTAAGGACTGGTTCATGTATGTTGGGGGCCTTTATAAATATATCTCTACAAAGATCATTTGGACGATTCAAACTTTAGGATAAGTCAAATGAAGTGCGAAATGTTAATAGTCCATTGGATAACCGTGAAGATTCTATGTCAAAAATCAAGAATTTAGGAAAGAGATAGCGAGACTAGTTTATTCTTGATATGATTGTAAGAAAAATAGAAGTGATGGAAGGTGGTGTTTAACAACTTGAGCTTGTTCTCCTTGTTGGTTTACTTTGTTTTTGCAAACCTTCTCCACATGGCCAAGTTGATTGCAAACTCTACATTTAACTACTGGCCTACACCAACAATACTTTTCTAAATGAGTATCCTTTTTGCAGTGTTGACAAAGTGGAAACTTCTTTTTCCAACTCTCTCCTTTTTTGTTGAATTCCTCCCTTTTCCTTTTTCTTTCTTCTCACCAAAATATTTTTTTGTCAAAACTGCTATAGCTTTGGTTTTTTCCTTTGGTAGCGGCCACAAAAGCACCTTCAACATTTTCTTACATCCTTAAAGACCTTACATGCACAGTAGCTTGCAAAGAATTAACAAGCTCTGCAAGTGTGATTTGAGAAAAGTCCTTAGTTTCTTCAAGAGATGATATTTCTGCTTCAAACATCTCTAGAAGACACACCAGGATTTTTTTTCACAATTCTTTTATCACTGATTTCCTTTCCCAATTATCTTATTTGTAAAACAACCTTCGAGATTCTGTCAGAAAATTCTCTAACAGTTTCAGTTTCTTTCATTTTTAGTGCTTCAAACTCTCTTCTCAAGTTGAACACTTGCATCTTCTTTGTTCTTTCACTCCCTTGGAACTCCTCCTTCAACTTGTCCCAAGCTTCTTTTGCAATCTCAAGATTCAAGATCTAGGTAAATATATCAACATGTAATGCTGCATGTATTATGGCAAGTACTTTTCCTTCTTTAGACACTTCCTCACTGTGGTTTTTTATTTGAGCTATTGTTGAGTTATTTGGAAGAGGTGATGGGTTGCTTCCATTTTCCACAACATCCCATAAACTTTGAGCTCTCAAATAAGCTTTCACTTTTGCAGCCCACAAATGATAGTTTCTCCTACATACATAGGAGGTGGAGGTAAAGAACTAGTGTTTGGAAGCCATTTATCGTGTTTAAAGGTTTTTTGTAAAAAAAAATTTGTTGATTTTATTTTCACAGACCCGTTAAGATCAATGAAGCTCTAGATACCATGTAAGAAAAATAGAAGGGATGGAAGGTGGTGTTAAACAACTTGAGCTTGTTCTCCTTGTTGGTTTTATTTGTTCTTGCTTGAGATATGTAAGGCAGAAAGAAAAATATTACATTAGAAATTGGCTTTAAGTCATTGTTCAAATATTACATAGAAAAAAACACGAGATAGTTGTTGTAATGATTAAAAGTATTTGAATTTGTTTTGGAACGACCGTAAATCACCTTGGAGACGTACAACATGATTATCAAAATTTTCTGCTTGAGCCCTAAGTACTGCAATCTCTGTTTCAACCGAAGTGATTATGTTGCTCACGGCTACAGCGTCTGGAGAAATTTTCTTGATCTTTGCTTAAGAAGGGTTTGATAATTTTAGTAATCTCTTCCTCTTGCGCGGTAATGATTTCCAGTTCCCTGTTTAGAACAGTAATTTGGGTGCATATTTCAGCAGCTCTTCTCTGTTTGGGGCTCAGTTCTTTCTATTTCTCTTCAATCATTGCCATTATCTCATTGATTTCTTTGTTAGACTTTACCACCATTTCCAAATTCTCCTTCACAAAGGCCTCTTTCGACTCGACAAACTACTCATTTTCCCTTATAGATTCAATATTTTTGAGCATGGGAATGAAGAATTTTTCAAATGTTGTCATCATGAACCTAGTTGATTCAGAAATATCAAGATCTTTCAATTGAGTGAGAGCATCTGAAATATCCGGGCCAATAGTTGGATCAGAATGAAGCAAGTGAGGCAATTCAGCGTTCAAGGCATAAGTACAAATTTTAGTTGTTAAACTTTTGACTTTTATTGCCTCAGGCCCCAGTTTATCATTATGAGCTTGAGATTGGTCATAGTCGGAAGAAAGAGTGTGAGAGCTCACAAAGCTACGTAGCCTAGCTATTTCTTCTAGAGCAGAAGGTGGAACCACCACTTATTTTGAAGTTGTAGATGAGTCGGCCTTCTTTTTCAGAAGAAATATGGGGTGCACCTTTAGAAGGAGAAAGAGTTGGGGAAGTGGTGGCATTTTTATTTGCCTCTGAACCCTGCAGGGAATCTGAAAGACTAGAGTCAGAGCTAGTCGAACTAGAATCCTTATACTTGGCAGGACTAGTGATTGAGTCAGAGTCACTAAGAGTAGCCAGAATCATTAGATCAATGAACTCACCAGCGGCGGTGTCGAGATTCTCATGTTGATGAGGGCAAGAAGCCTCTGAAACAGAGTATAGTCGGTCACACTTTGTTGTTGGTCAGAGGCGTCAACCTAGAGAACAAGAAAAGTTATTAATGAAACAAATTCAACAAATAGAAATAAACTAAAGCAGAATTGACAAGTACCTATGTCGACGGATCAAGATCGACGATAATAAATTTCTCAGCAGAAGCAACTACCGTGCCTCCAATTGGACTTTGAATTTTATCAGCACTGGGGGCACGAGTTCGAGTGACAATGTTTGTGTTTACCACTATGGTGGAAGCACCTAAATCTAGGCTAGCTTCAAGATCTTCAGCCATAATCAATTTGCTTCTCCTGTTTGTTTTAGTTACCTGATCCCCAGCTAGACATGAAGCTCCAACAGTGTTAGAAGCAAGAAGTGAGTCGACATTGTCTGGCTTTACCACTTTTGCAGCAGCATCTAATCCAGGGTTGGATTCAAAGCTTTGGGTCACATGTACCTTTACTTTCTTTTTATTTTTTGCCACCTGTTCTTTAGCAGAGGAATCTTTCTTCCTATTGTGGCTTTTGGATTTGTGGGAGTGTTGAGGGGACTGAACATCAGTTGATGGCTAAGTTTCAGGAAAAAAAAAGGTATAAGTTGAAGTTATCGTTTCAGGCGAAAAGAAGAAATTAAGTCGACAAGAAATACATCAGTCCTCTCAATAGTGTGATGCTTATCCTTCTTGGACCTTTTGGATTTTTCAGAGGGAGCAGTCAAATTCGCCGAGTGTTTTTACTCTAGTCAACAAGAGAAACATTAGTAATATTTTAAGCCATAAAAAGGAATAGAGGAAATAAGAAATACACAAATACACCTACAGAAGAATCAGTTTTCTTAAGTGCAGAAGAAATGGGTTCATCATCAGAGGGTGTGTGGTCAGGAACAATCTGCAAAAGTATTGGCCAAGTTAGAAGTGCCAAATCAGGGAAGATATTTGGCAAAAGTTTGAAGTCGAACCTCTTTCGTCAAAGGACCAATTTTGTCGACAGGAGCTTCCTTCCGTTCTACCTGAATAGGGATGGCTAAAAGGAAAATGGCAAAGAGTCAAATACATAGAAAAGTCAAAATGAAAAAATAAAATCAAGCTTTCCAGAGACTGTTACCATATGGTACGACAACAAGCTCTCTGACATATTAAGGATCAATACGTAGAAAACATGGGTAGTTATCTAACCAATACTTCGTTGGCACCACTCTTTCAGCCTTTTTCTTATAAGCATTTAGCACGTTCAACCAAGAGGTATACCACTAGTCTCGGTTAGTCTAGGTCTTTGTGCCCAAAGTTTTTCTACATCTTCCTTTATGATTTCGAAAGGTTGGTTAGTGGTGATGTCAATCAAAAATTTGTGAGAAGGGAGCAAAGACTTAGGGACCAGTTGAAAAAGCCCAAACTACCGAGCCACCAAATTAGATTGATAAGCGAACAAGCCTGGATTTGAGCCAACAATCACAACATATAGGAATTGATGGGTCAAAAAGCGTCTCCAGGTAATTAGAGAAATTTCCTTATCTTCATCATTTACAGGAGGAAAGGCTCTGGTGAACCATTCAGGGTCATCACGTCGATCATAGAATAGAGCCATAGAGGGTTCAAACTCAGCCCTTGTCAATATAATATTGAACAACAATGTAAAAACTTTGACATTTGGAAAAGTCTTGTCGATAGGAGTCAGTGGGAGAAGGTGCTTCCAAACAATATGGTTTTGTGTTGGAGGGCACGCTACCTTCTTGTTTTTGTATGGCCTGATATCCTGAGAGAAAGTGCATTTATCCATAATTGCAAGAACCAAAAAGGACCATGGACCAAGACATTTTTCTCTTTTGGGTTGTTGGGGTCAAAAAGTTTGATCTGACTAGCAACATCAGTTGAGGATTCATATTGAGAGGCCAATATTAACTGGCCCAAGGCAACATCTTTACCCTTATGCAACTGGGTAGCCAAATAGGAAAATTGTTTGGCCACCTGCATGGACCTGGAGCAGAAAATAAAGCGAGACAACCACAAAGTTAAAAACGCCATGTGCTCTTCGTCAGTAAAAGGGCCAGAAGTTTTAGCATGATGGTCAATGAAATTATTGTAAGTTGGTTTGTGGGCCTCACTCACGTCGAACTTCAAAGGCACAGGAGCAGTGTCCCTATAGTTAAACACTGTACCATATGGTTTCAGCCTTGTGATGGCAGCAATGTCGAATAGAGTAGGAGTAATCATATCATACTTTGTATGGAAAGTGTTGGTCGATCCCTCCTAAAAATGAATGGCAGCCAGCAGCATGCCACAAGAATAAGGTTGGCCACAATAAGAAAGCTCTAATAAAGTATGAATGCCTAATTCTTTCCATTGAGCCCCTTTTTATGTTTATAAATGTGTCATCCAAGCACTAAATTTAGGACAATTTAATGTTGGGGCAGTTCTAAAGTTTATGTTTATATATTGGAGCAAAATAAGTTCCGAATAAGAAACTATTGGTTTGGTGATATTACTGGTGGGAAAAAACGCCTCTTTATCATTTACAGGGAATTTTGAATGTGTGATTGCAGGAAGTAGACCTAGAAATGCAAGGGGTTTATCCTCAAGACAAAAAGGAATAAATACCTGAGATTTCCAGATTTTGGCTTTCTCTTTAGCCAATGGAGTTCTGGAACGTATTCTTTGTCGTCGACGAGGCATAGTTGAAGAACTGTTGCAGAAGAAGAAGCTTGTTTGTTAGTGCTTGCCATTGAAGAGATTGAAAGAGGTTGAAGACGATGAACAGTGGGAAAATCTTGGAGTTTTTTTCGTTTTCTGAAGCGAGTAAGTGTGAACGACAGCAAAGAATAAAGTGAGAAAGTGGGAAAAAAAGGGTTTTATAGACCCTAAGAAGAAAAGAAATAATAAGGAAAAAGTTTTTGTGATTTCTTAGGTCAAATCGTGTCACCTCTACAGACACCTGGAGCGAGATGGATGTGAGTTAGTGGGGCACGTCTCCCACTAAAAAGTGCAATGATGGCGAAATTTAATGTTGCACGTTTCGAGATTGAAAGCGTGATACGCCACCATGATGGCATGACGTCATGGGAAAATTGGAACAATAACGTCCACTGAGGAAGAAGTGGGAACGATTTGGTTGAATGGTGAAGTCGATGCTTCAAATATGCCATTATCTCATATGAGTTAAACTCATAAATGGCATCTCTGGGGGGAATTTTGTTACCTTGAAAAATCTTAAGGTATTTAAGCATGTGTGGTTAATGAAAATGTTCCCATAAACTAAGGGTAATCCTTTGAGATAAGGGTTTTTTAGGAGTTTACCGCTAAGGTATTTGAAAATTGGCTTTGTCGAACTGAAGAATTTAGCGGTCAATGGGAATATCAAGCCAAAATGTCGAAGCTAGGCTTTATTGACCAAAAGGAGAAAAGCTGGTAACAAATGACAAAATACTGGAAAATTGGTCTAGTCGACCAAAGGACGAAGAATAAGTGAGATAGTCATAATTGGTCTTGTCGGCCAAAGGGAATTCAAGACTTCGAAGATTTCTAATGATTTCATTTTGATAGAAGGTAATGTCGAAGCAAGCCAGAAGCGGGAATATTCGAATTTTAAAGTTGCTAGCAGTTACTAGTAATTTGCGTGCTGATTGAGCGCCAAATAGGTGGCAAAAGCTAGTAGAGCATTTGCTTTAAGTCTTAAATGTGTCAGTAGATCATGTATATAGGCAGTTACATTGTAATCACTAAAAATAAGAAGTTTCAGTGTAGATTTTCGGGTGTCCACTTGTACTAAAATCACTTGTCAAAACTCTATAATTTCGAGCGTAGGGAAGCAAAGAGTGAAGAAGTGCTTGATGTACGTGAATCACCATTTATATTTCAATGCAAATCCTTTACTTTTTAATTGTCTTTTTCGGATACTTTACTTGCTTTCTATTTAATTTTGAGCAATCCCTTTACGTTACTTTTTGCTTTGCATAAACAATTCAATACTTTATGTTGGTCACGAGTTACCATTCAGTCAGTTTATTGATTCTTATTTTGTTGAACACCTTATGTCGGTCACGAGTCACCATTTAGTTGGTCAAATAATAGGGTGGAAAGCTTTTATACTTGTTCCCTTATTCATAAAAAACTGTTTCTAGTAGTAAGGATTTTGACAGAGCAAGTGTATTCTCAAACTCTTAGCACATGTCTTAAGATCTTTCAAGTAACCCTTAGTTTTTAGGGCTTTGGGAGGACCAGCGGTTGTTTACCATTTTCCACAGTAAACAGGCCGAGAGCTAATTTCTCACGGATCAATACCATAATTTTGATCTTTGGAGGTGTATTTGGGCTGAACCGACATAATTTAATCTGATGTGCAATATTCAAAAAGTCATATCTCAGTCGATTTTTATCCGATCACGATGGTATTGGGGTCAAAAGTTCACAAATTTTGTTGGCTTCAATTTTTGTTCACATTATGAGTTCGTATTTTGATCGGAAAATCCCCATTCGAAACGTTTTCCCCAGGATGCGCGGTGAAAATTCTGCATGTTACAAATGCCTTAAATGTGAGCTGAAACTTCAAAAATTCATATCTCTTTAACCATTTGTCAGATTGAGCTGAAATTTTGTCTCACGAGAAACAATTTTTCGCTCTGGACATTTTTCATGTTGGGCCCATTTTCAAATTTGACATGGATCTCGAGGTTGGGTACTGTTCACGAAATTGGGCCGGATAAAGCCAATTTGGGTCCAATTTTGAGTCAAATTCACTAAAGGCAATTTCTAAGTATAAATTAAATTTTGCTCTCATAATTTGGGGGAATTCATCATTTGTCAAAATTCAACACAAACACACTCTTATATTCTCTCTCAATCCTCAACAATCAAAATCAACATTTTCATCAAGTTTCTCAAGAATATTCAACAACACCAAGGTGTCGAGGTGAAGAATTGAAGTTTTCCTCTCCTCTTTCCCCAAGCTTCGCGCATCATTTTCTATTATTATCTCCCCTTCGATTTTCTTCGATTCGACATTGGCGATCTCTTCTCCTTGTTCTCCTCTTTATTTCGACGGTAAGAATTCTTGATTTAAGTACTTTTGCATAATTGATTCTTGAATAAGCACTTTTATAGAATTGAAAATTAATCAAGGTTTTAGTTGAGGAATTGAATTGAGATTATGGATTAGGTTGTATAATTTTGATTTGATGTGATCATAATGTTGAAATCCAGAATTGGTTGATAAAAGCACTTATTGATTAATTGATTTTCATGAGAAAAGTGCTTATTCAAGTTGATACTTGTCGATGTTTATCAAATTATGATTTGAAACCTTGAGTTTGCAAGTGAATAGACATAGATTTGTGCCTTCAATCATGTACATAACCATGTATAAATGTGTGTAGTTTAGGTGTTTGTTAAAATGCTTGAACATGATTGCTAGTTGCTAAACATGCTTGATTGCTAACTTTTGCTTTGATATATTAGAAGTTTGCTAACTTGTATAAACCTTGACATAACATTGTGATTTTGAAAGTTTGTGTTGTTACTTGAGACTTTATTAACTCTTGTCATTTCCATGAGTTGTGATAGTTTCTATTAAACTCAAGATGCTTTACAAACTACATTTGATACACACAAAAACTTGAGATAAATGGAAAATGTCACAATCCATGTACTTTTTCTAACACTTGACAAAATCTCAATTTTGAGCTAACTTCCTAAGAATGATGAGTTTTTACACTTGTAATTAATGTAACTTGACTATCTTGGCAATTCGGGAGTTGTTAGTGAACTTTATTTTCAATTTCGGACATTTTTATTTTTCTGTTTTCGCTATTGCCTAAATTACGAAAATTTCATTTTGACCCATTTCCGGGTGGAATTAATTCA
Source organism: Vicia sativa (assembly GCA_021764765.1). NCBI lineage: Eukaryota > Viridiplantae > Streptophyta > Magnoliopsida > Fabales > Fabaceae > Vicia > Vicia sativa. The sequence goes on from CM038793.1 coordinate 305,336,343, forward strand.
AACCGAGTGATTTTTTTAATCCAGAGGCCCATTTCAAGCTACCAAGCGGGTTACGTTTAATTCCGAGCAACATTTTTTACCGCATTTTGAACGGACTGTTCGTGGAAGTCAGGCTTCCACTTCGATTTTGAAAAAAATCGATTGCAGATTTAAAATCGTTCGCACGTTTATAGCTTACCATGTAAATACTATTTCATTCCAAGCATATTTTTTGGGACGTCTATTTTCTTAAAAACGCGTTTTATACCGTTTAATGCAAAATTTTAGTACACTTTCTAGTGCGGATTTTTTACACTTCTTAGTGCAGAATTTCAACACCATAATTGTCATTAGATACATGTTTGCTTGTTGCATTTCATTTGTTGGTTATCGGATTGATTTTCATACGGTTTCTATAGCATTTTGCCTTGTTAATTCTAACATGTTTGTTAATTATGCAAGGTACTTTGAGATAGTTTCCGATTACATAATTATCGCTTGATTATGTCATCGGAAAACTTGTTCGGATCATTACTTTTGATTCAATTTTTGCATTCGATATGCGAGACTATATTCTATGGCTCCGAATTCTTTTTGTATAATTAATTTTGTGCAGGTACTTCATTACGAATGTGTCAATACACATTCCATTTGCCATTATACATTGGTTAATGTATTTTTGTGCAGATTTTGTTGTACGAATGTGTACGATACACGTTCCGTTTGCCTCTATATATTGGTTAATGTATTTTCCTGCAGGTTTTGTTGTACGGATGTGTACGATACACATTGTGTTTACCCCGATACATTGGTTAATGTATTTTTGCGCAGGTTTTGTTATACGGATGTGTCGCCACACATTTCATGTTGCCACAATACATTGGTTAATGTATTTCGTGCAGGTTTCTTTGTTTGATTTGTATGTGTATGATACACACTCCTTGACATATGCATATGTCGTTGTGCATTATTGACTTGAATTGCCATGAATGGTTATCCGGTGCAGGGGTCCCGTTGGACGGATGTGTACGATAAATGTCTTATATTTTGTGCATATGACATTATGATGTGTTCACTTGTATTGTCTTGACGGTTATCCCTTGCAAGTTTTCTATCGGAATTCGGATGTGTACACCATGTGACACCCCGAAAATAATTCGGTAATTAAATAATTATGATTTTAATTATTAAATTAATTGAGAACATAATTCATTTAATATATTGAATTATTGAGATTAATTATGGATTTATTGGATGTATGTTGAGTAAGTGAGGTGTGAGTAGTAAAAGACTCTACTCACATTTATTGATTTATTTAATTTATGTTAAAAGGAATAAAAGAAATTAAATAAGGAAAAAGAGGAAAAAGGAATCATTTTTGGAGAAAACAAGATACGTGAAGTGAGAAGAGAAGGAAAGAAGGAAAAAGACCTAGGAGCGTCAGAAATCGAAGAACCCACAAGGTAAGGGGTGATTTCGACTGGTTATTGCTTATTATAGGTTTTGATGTTAATATTATAGATCATGGCATGTTAGGAATCTATGTTTAGGAAATTCTAGGTTTCCATGGATGAATACCTAATAGTGTCAGATGGTGTCAGAATGAGTCTGATTGAGTCAGAATGTGTATAGGATATGATTAGAGTGTCAGTAGATGAAAATAGATGATGGAAATATGTTGTTTGAGGAGATATATGATGCAAAATGATGTATTTTGGTGTTTCCAATGATGGGATTCGTATGGGTAAAAATGATTTAATTGGAAATGGAAGGATGCTGTCAAAAGTGCAGAAAATGACATTTTAACACGTGGGAACCGGTTCCTGTATGGGTAGGAACCGGGTTGCCCTTTGAAAATTTATAAAAATCTGAAAAATACACGTGGGAACCGGTTCCTGTATGTGTCGGAACCGGGTTCCCATACATTTTTCCAGCAACGAGGTTTTGGAACTTTTCAGGAACCGGTTCCTGTATATGTAGGAACCGGGTTCCAACTTTAATTTTTGAAAAATGTCAAACTTTGAAAATTCATAACTTTCAAACCGTAAGTCCGTTTTGAGCGCCGTTTTGGACGTTATTTTCTAAATTTAATGCTCTATTTTATGAACTGAAAATATTTTCCAAAACTTGAAGTTATTTTGAAAATGAGCCAATTTCTGAAATAAGTGACTTTTGACTAACGCATAGTTAATGGTGTTTAGCGAAGATCCTGTGTTGATGGATGTACTGATAATGTATAGATGTATTGGCATGTTTACGCTGATGTTAGATGTATGCATGATGGGTTGATATATCATGTTGATTGGTTTTCATGTTTATGCTGATGTTGATTGTATGCATGGTTGGTTGAGATATCATGTTGGATGGTTGTTTCAGTTATGTTGAATTGATGTAATACATAGACTGATTAATGTTGCATGCTATTGATGTGCGTGCATATGCATTGTTTTGGTGAAGTTAATTCCCATTGTGCGGAATTTGGCTTGGATTGCCGATAACCGATACCCGAGCGAGGATGGGTGGTTAGCCTGGATTCGTGTCCGAGTGGTTATGGACGAATCGATGGTACTGCATCCGGTTGATGATGGATCAGTGTTGGGTGACTTGGTCACGAGTCGGTACCGCATGCATTGAGTCTGCATTATATCTATATGAAGTGGTAACATGTTAGGTTGTCTTCCAGTGTTACTCTTCGTTGATTGTTATGATTAAGCATGATGAATATGGTTGTGTGTGTGAATCTGAATTTATGTTAAGTGGGTGAAATAATATGCTTGTGATATATTATTGATTTAAGGACTTATAATATGCTTTAATTATGAGAAGTCTCACCCTTACTTTACCATTTCATTAAATTAGCGGTGAGTCGGTGAGGATGGCTCTAGAGCTTATCTTTTAGTCCGTGTGTCGGTGTCATGCTCGATTAGATTGTAACAACTGGGGCAGCTTAGTTAAGAGAATCATTATTGTTTAATAGTTTTGGATTTGAATTCCTTGAGAACTATGATGTTTTATTAAATTTTGGTTTTGGTATTTCCTCTGTGTAAGACATGGTCTTATAATGATTGAATTGTTGGGTGATGATCCTCGGTAGCATGGCTCTTGTTTGAATGAAGTTTATTTTGATTATTAATTGTGACATCCCTTATTATACCGTGTTAAACTCGATTAAAGATGATTTAGATATTAATTTAATTAATATATTCGGGGTATTTAGATGGGGTGTTACAATAGTGGTATCAGAGCATAGTCGGTCTTGTCCTGTGTCGTTATCCCTTCTAGTATGCGACTAGTGTGACACCATCGATATACATGTGATGTAGATTGTTTTGTTATGTTACTGACAATGGCGGAAGAGGTAACGGAAGGAATGATGATGCCATTCTTTGAGGCTTTGGGAATGTTGGTTGGAGTGCTCGGAGGAACCGCGGCTGTGATTGGTTGACGGACAATTGGGGTATTTTGAGGAATAATCCTCCATTGTTCAAGGGCACGCATGATCCGAAGGTGCTCGAAGTGGTTGAAGGAGATCGAGAGGATCTTGAGTGATTGACCTGCGGAGGGGAAGGTGAGATATGGAACTCACATGTTGGTGAGGAGGCGATGGTGGTGGGTTGCCACCGGTGAACTAGAAGAAGATGGTATTGCATTGAATTGGGTGTGTTCGGAGAGCTTTCGAGGAGGTACTTTCCGAGGACGTCGAGGTAAGAAGGAGATTGAGTTTTGGAACTCAGCGGGTAACAAGCTGTCGGTGAGTATGCTTGAAGTTTTACGAGTTAGCAAAGTATTATGCTCATTACCCTAACGATGCGGATGGAGAATTTTCCAAATGTATCAAGTTTGAGAATGGTCTTCGTGACGAGATTAAGCGGGTATTGTATCGCGTGTCAGAAGATTTTCGATCGGTTGATTGTAGTAGAATTCTTGAGGAGGATCTTGCTAACACTAAGTCGAATGCTCGAGGGTATGTTGATAGGAAAGGTAAGCAACGGATGGATCGTGGTAAGCCTTATGATAGAGTAATCGAGATCCGATGGTTGGAAGAAGTGCAGTGGAGGAGATTATAGTTCTTCCGCTAGGTGTTATAAGTGTGGTGAGACAGGACATCGTATGGTGGTAAGAGCAATGATAAGAAGTGTTTCAAATGTGGAAAGTTCGGCCATGTGGCCAATTGAGTGAAAGTGGTGACTTGCTACAATTATGGTGAAGAGGTCATACTGGTCCTCGGTGCACAAAACCCAAGAAAGAGCAAGTGGTGGTAAAGTGTTTGCATTATGCGGATCGAAACTAAACGGATGATCGGTGATTAAAGGTACATGTTTTATTAATGGCATACCTTTGATTGCGATTATTGATCGAGCTACGCATTCTTTTATTGCGTTAGATTGTGCTAAGAGATTGAATTTGGAAATTTCAATATGGATGGAAGTATGGTTATTGATACTCTGCGTCGGGTTCGATTGACTACTTAGTATGTTTGTAGAAATTGTCTGTTGTCATTTTGATAGGGGTTTCGGTATGGATTTAGTGTGCCTACCGCTAGAACAACTTGATATCATCCTTGGAATGAGCGGTTGGAATTCAACGAGTTCATATCAACTATTTTGAGAAGACGGTCATTTTCCACGAAGAGGTTAAGATCGAAAATGAGATTATGTCGATTAAGCGGATGAACCTAGGTGAAGGATGGTCTGTGGTGTTTATGTTGTATTCGCGATTGAGCGAAGGAAAGGCAAGAGTGATGGATTGCGGTGGTGAATGAATTTCGGTGTTTAGGAAGGCGTTAGTGGTGCCACACGAGAGAGGTAGAATTTACTATAGATTTAATTCCTGGAACTAGTTCGGTGTCGATGGCGCCTTATCGCATGTCGGCATCAGAATTAGCTGAACTGAAGAAGCAGTTAGAGGAATTGCTTGAGAAGAAGTTTATTCGTCCGAGTGTTTCGCCGTGGGTGCTCGGTGTTATTGGTTAAGAAGAAGGAAGGTTCAATGAGGTTATGTGTTGACTATCGACAGTTGAATAAAGTTACAATCAAGAATCGGTATCCTTTGTCGAGGATTGATGATTTGATGGATCAACTCGTTGGAGCTTGTGTATTTAGTAAGATTGATTTGAGATCTGGATATCATCAGATTCGTGTGAAGTCAGAGGATATTGACGCATTCGAGCGAGGTATGGACATTATGAATATTTTATGCCGTTTGGAGTTACTAATGCACTGGTGTTTTCATGGAGTATATGAGCAGGATATTTCATCCATATCTTGACAAGTTTGTAGTAGTATTCATTGTGATATTCGATTTATTGGCGATGAGGAGCATCCAGAACACCTCAGAGTTGTGTTGGAATTGTTGAAAGAAAGGAAACTTTATGCGAAGTTGTCCAAGTGTGAATTTTGGTTAGAGGAGGTGAGTTTTCTTGGTCATGTAATTTCCAAGAATGGAATTGCTGTGGATCCTCGTAGAGCGGTGTCTCGATGGGAGCGCCGAAGAATGCTTCGGAGATCCGTAGTTTTCTGGGTCTTGCAGGTTACTACCGGAAGTTTATTGAAGGATTTGCCAAACTGGCGTTGCCATTGACTAAGTTGACCAGAAAGGGTCAGATATTTGTTTGGGATGTTGAATATGAGAAGGGCTTTCAAGAGCTGAAGAGGAGGTTGACAAGTGCTCCGATTTTGATTTTGCCAGATCCGACTAAGTCTTTTGTGGTGTATTGTGACGCATCATTAATGGGATTAGGTGGTGTGTTGATGCAAGATAAGCAGGTTGTGGCTTATGCTTCGCGACAGTTGAAAGTGCATGAAAGGAATTACCCGACTCATGATTTAGAGTTGGCAGCTGTTGTGTTTGTTTTGAAGTTATGGAGACATTATTTATATGGTTCTCGGTTTGAGGTATTCAGTGATCATAAGAGTCTGAGGTATCTCTTTGATCAGAAAGAGTTGAACATGAGGCAGAGAAGATGGTTAGAATTCTTAAAGGATTATGATTTTGGGTTGAATTACCATCCTGGTAAAGCAAACGTGGTTGCAGATGCTTTGAGTAGGAAGTCTTTGCATATGTCTATGTTGATGGTTCGTGAGTTAGATTTGGTTGAGCAGTTCCGAGATTTGAGTTTAGTTTGTGAAACTACTCCGGGTAGTGTGAAATTGGGTATGTTGAAGCTGACTAGTGGTATTCTGGAAGAGATCAGAAATGGACAGAAATCTGATGTTGGTTTAGTTGATAAGTTGACATTGATCAACCAAGGTCAAGGAGGCGAGTTCGAATTGCGAGAATGGTGTTATGAGATTTGGTGATCGGTGTGTGTTCCGGATGTTGCGAAATTAGGAAGAGCATTTTGGAAGAAGGGCATCGTAGCGGGTTAAGTATTCATCCCGGTGCTACTAAAATGTACCATGATTTGAAGAAGTTGTTTTGGTGGCGGGAATGAAAAGGAAATTGCTGAGTTTGTGTATGCTTGTTTGGTTTGTCAGAAGTCGAAAATCGAACATCAGAAACCATCAGGGTTGATGGAGCCGTTATTTGTTCCAGAATGGAAGTGGGATGGGATCTCGATGGATTTTGTGTCTGGTTTGCCAAGGACAGCTAAGAATTGTGATTCTATCTGGGTTATTGTGGATAGGTTGACAAAATCTGCTCACTTCATTCCGATAAGAATGGATTATCCGATGGAGAGATTAGCAGAATTGTATGTCGAAAAGATTGTGAGTTTGCATGGTATTCCGTCTAGCATTGTGTCGGATCGAGATCTGAGCTTTACATCTAAGTTCTGGACAGGGTTGCAAGAAGCTTTGGGTACCAAGTTGCGTTTGAGTTCCGCTTATCATCCGCAGACAGATGGTCACACGGAAAGAACGATTCAGTCGTTGAAAGATTTGCTGAGAGCTTGTGTGTTAGAGAAGGGTGGAGCTTGGGATAGCTATCTGCCATTGATTGAGTTTACCTACAACAATAGCTTTCACTCGATTATTGGTGTCATACCCCAAAATTTTCCCTCCATCTACTCAAGAGATTTCATACATCCATACTCAAGGATTCCTCAAGAGTTGATCAGACAAACTCTCTCCTAGACAATCAACCCAAACTAGGGTTTGGTATATCTCAAGTCAAGATGAATTTCCAACATCTCCAATGGCCTTCATGCCTCCTCATATGCTTCAAAGATTCTCCATGTCAAGTTTCAAGCTTTACAAGTCAAGTTTCCTCAGACAATTGCTCAAATGGTTGAAAATCAGTTGTATTGGACAAAAAGTCAACTGTGGTCAACATACAGTCAAACTTCATAATTTTTGGTCAACATCCTCATTTTGAAGTTACATTCATCATTTGATTAAGGGTTGATCATGATTCATCAAGAAAACTCAAGATTTGCTCAAAAGTCAAACTTTCTAAATTAGGGTTTCTAGGTGAAAAGTCAATGAACTTTGGTGATCATAACTTTCTCATACTTTCTCAAATTTTTCCACCACCTCTTGTTTTGAAGGAAATTCAATTCTCTACAACTTCATGTCTCACAAGAATGTCAAAAATGCTTCATTTGAGAGGTATAGCTCAAAACATTCAGGTCATTTTCAAAGTCAACAAAAAGTCAACTTTTTGCTTTGAAGATATATTGAGCATGGTAACTCCAATTAAGATGAGACCAAAAGGGTTGGTTAGAGGACTCTTAGAGCTTTCCAAAAAGTCCAAGAACACTCAAAAATATGGAAAATTGAGCAAGTTACACCATCCACAAGTTGGGAAATTTTGAAAGAATGCACAAAGAGAGATACTTCATAAAATCAAATCTTTTGCAAATGGGCCTACTTTTTCTTCATCCTAACTTATTCCTCATGCAATTAGGAGTATCCAAGCCCAATGCCACGAATTTTTATTTTATTTTCCTATTTAATTTGGAATTTATTCATTTAAATACAAATTAAATTGAAAAATAAAGTATAAAATCCAAATTAATTGCAAATTTGATTTTTATTTCTTCTTTGTGATCCAATTAATACATTGAAAGCCAGCAAATTCGAAATTGGATCAAAATGGCAAGATTAGATTGAAATTGAGCAAATTTTGAAAATTTGATTTTCATGAAAAATCAAATTTGATTATCATTGATTATTGATCAATTCTTTCCCAAATCAATCCCAAATCCATCCAGCATATATACTTGATGCATACCAATCACAAGAGGACGAAAAAATTGCTCAGAAACCCTATTCTCAAATTCAAAAAATCGTGACCTGCAAGCTATTGGAGATCATACTTCCAGCCGTTTTCAATCGATTTTGAGGTGTCTAACACATTCCTTGATACCTCTTGAGTCGATCCAGACCTTTACTTTGCCAAAAACTATCCAGAAACAAGAAATCACGAATCGGTTTGTTCTTGTTTTTTTCAAAATCGTATTCCTTGATTCATGCATTATTAACATGTTTTGTGTTTGTTTTTGTGATCAGTGATGTATTTGTAAACTTTCTGGGTGCTTTAATCGAATTTCCATGGCCGGGAATGCATAACACCATTGTTAGGTTTTCAAGCTTCGAATTAGGGTTTCCTCAAACAGGAAAAATTGGACCATGAGACCTATACCATCGTGTTCGGAATGATGTCCTGAATCGAACCATGGCCTTAGAACTTATTTATATTATGTTTGCTTGATTTTTTGAATTAGCCAGGGTCATAGCGTCGAACAATGGCCGACGCTAGCTTCAAATATTTGAATTGGGGACGATGAAGGTTCGCGCCGCGCGCGGTCTGGGACATCAGGGAGGAGCGACACTTGTCTTTCTTACATTCGATCCGGTTTCCAAACAGTGAGGCGCTTTGGTTCAGTTGGCAAGGCATGTGACCTGTGAAGGCAAGGTCCTGGGTTCGATTCTCCCCAGGACCATTTGGTTTTTCTCCCTTTTACAAACTTTTCCATTTTTTCTATTTTATTTTAATATTTTTCATGTTATTTTAATTAATTTCATGTTTTTATTTCTGCATTAAAAAATTACCAAAAAATATTTTCTTTTCACATTTATATTCTGAAAATCTTTATTTAATTTAATAAATTAAAAAATACATTTTTGCATGCATATTTATTTTTATTTATAATTTTGCATTTAAATCATTGAAAATTCATTTTAAATTATCAAATTGCATCTAAAAAATCCCAAAAAATTATTTTAGTTTATTTATCTTATTTCCAGCATGTAATAATTTTCTCATATTAAAAATTGCATTTTTTCTAACATTTTCTCTTATTTCGATTTCATCATATTTTCCGATTTCTCGTTCGTTTCACAGGTTAATCCGATCCAGACGGTTCTTCCATTTTTATTTTATTTTTCAATAATGTAATTGTATATGGGATGTAATAGTTTAATTTAGGGTTTTATTTTCCGCATTTTAAATTATGTATCTGCCCCAAAGCCTTGTAATAGCGTAGGACATTTATCTTTCCGCACTTTACATTCCGCATTTTACTTTCTGCACCCTATAAATTGCTAGTAATTAGGCGTGTATGGCAAGACTAAAATTGAACATAGCCCACTAACTTCAAGATAAAATATTCTGAAATCAACACACTTCTTTCACACACGCACCCCTTAGGGTAATTCTCTCTCGATGCCTTTTCGATTTCAAATGGTCATGTCCCTCGAACGTAGGGGTATTCTAGCACCGTTGCCTTCCAAACAAATCATCATAGTCCCTTCGATACAAAGATCATAAGACCCACGATGTCGCCTCCGAATACATGATCTTGACCCTCGATTGTCGCCTACGAAAAATGATGATAGTCCCTTCGAATGTGCTAGGATACTTCCTACAAGTTGCCTTCTATGACCATCTGATGTCCCTTCGAATGTCCCGCTTACATCCAACGAATGGAGCTACCCACTAACTAATGGTATGGCTAGCGCTATTCTAAAGGAACGTAGAAGTACAAAACGACCAATTCTGAGTGGGTAAATAAGTCTTTTAGTTGCTTGCTCTATCAAAATACTTTTCACACCTCACACTTTTGTCAAAGTTCAAATACTTTTCAAAAACAAAACATTTCCGAACACTTTGTATACACTCCTACATGAGTCATTACAAAGTCAAAGCGAAATGCCTTTTCAAAACTTTTTTTGTCAAACACACAGAAAGCAATTTTAAAAAGTGATCTAGAGCAACTAAGAGCCCGTAGATAACTACGGATGGAAAGGGGTGCTAATACCTTCCCTTTTCATAACCATTCTCCCGAACTCAGAATCTAACGAAGGTCTTTTTCTGTTACTTTTATCTTCCCTTAATTGGATAAAAATAAAAGTCGGTGGTGACTCTTGCTATCCGCACATTTGGATACAAAAATCCTACAAAGTCAGTTCACCGTATCACAGAACTGGAGACTCTGCTGGGGAAGCACCCTAAAAGAGAGAATTGCCTTAGGGATTTCTAGATAACCTTTATTGCTTTTTGTTTGACTTGTATGCTTTATCTTCAAGGGTTGCTTGGGTATTATATTGTTGGGGGATCCTACACCCGGATCCGGGTTTCCTTTTAGGTAAGTGGCATTAGATCATCGCGACCGCTAGACGTATAACTAAACGGTCAACATGATGGCTACGTTAGCGTGACACTTTGGTTGTCCCGATACTCTTCATTCCCAAGTTGAAGATAGTATTTGGCTTCTGCGTGGTGTCATCAAGCGCTAATTAAACTTTTAGAACCTTAATTGACCCATCTTGGCCATTAGAAAGTAGTGAGATGGCCGGCTTTGGTGTAGACCGAGGTTGGTTGATACTCGATGCTACGCTCATTGAGATTAGACTTTTGGGACATTTTCGATCGACCACTTGGCGTCGTATTGAAATAAGCGCCTACGAGAAAGATCGTGATATGAGATTCCTAGAACCGGTTACTATTATAGGACAGGATGAACCAACTCAAACTTTTGGTGGGGTAATCACCTATACCTCATGCGAGCCTTAAACCTAGGCTCATTGTGTGAATTGTTTGTGTGTGCTAAACATGACATCATGACATCATTCGCATTGCATATCATTTCTAACTATTTCAAGGACCTAGATTTATCTTTGCTCTGTTTGTAGGGATTATGGCTTCTAGAAAGACTATCGAATCAACTTCATGGGTATCCTTCTCAACTCAAAGAATTGGTTTGAAATTCCCGACCATGCTCGGTTCATCAAAGACATGGTTATCTACTTGATTTGGTTATCTCGGTTTTGAAGAAGATATGATGCATGTCCTATTCCAGTTCTTTGATCCGAAACACCATTGCTTCACATTTCCAGATTATCAGTTGGTTCCTACCTTGGAAGAGTTCTCTAAGCTACTTGGGGTACCTATTCTTGATCAAATGCCATTCACCGGTCTAGAAAAGGTTCCTAAGTTCGAAGACATCGCATCCGCCTTACATCTTAAGCGCTCAGACATTGAAGCCAATTGGGAAACAAGAAGTGGAGTTAAGGGTTTACTTGCCAAGTTCCTAATTAAGAAAGCCCGAGAATTCCTCAAAGTTATGAGTTTCCATGCATTTGAAAATATTGTGGCCTTGCTAATTTATGGTTTGGTTCTATTTCCTAATTCGGATCAATTCATAGATATCAATGCCATCAAATTGTTTCTTACCCGCAATCCAGTGCCTACTTTACTTGGAGACATCCTACATTCTCTCCACACTCGTACTACTAAGAGACAAGGAACTCTCATGTGTTGTATGCCGTTACTTTCCAGGTGGTTTATTTCGCACCTTCCTCCATCAGTTTTGAAGAATGAACAAAGGTTGAGATGGTCTCAAAGATTGATGTCACTCTCTCATTCCGATATCCGTTGGAATCTTTTATCTCAAAAGGATTTCACATTCATTGAGCGTTGTGGAGAATTCCCTAATGTACCACTACTCGGTATAAGGGGAGGTATTACTTACAACCCTTCTCTAGCTCTACGTCAGTTTGGTTTTGCTCGAAGAGATGGTCCGCATGATATGCTTCTCTAAGATATTGTGTTCGACTACAACCACGATCTCCAGAATTACCGACGAAGGTTCATACACGCTTGGGGCATGGTAAATAAGACTGATACCAAGACTTTGGGGCACCAAAATCCCATTCCTTGGGAACCTTACCTCAAATGGGTGCGAGCTCGAGCTCAAAACCTCATGATGCCATTCACGCCTGTTCTACCAGTAATTATGGAACCTGTTGCTATAGGTGACGTACCCTATCTTGTTCTCCATCCGACATGCCTACGATTTTGAAGACTTGAAGAGATCCGGATTCGACAAGAAGAAGGGATACCTTTGAAGCTCGATGTTACATAGCGAGAAGAAAGTGTTAGAATTGACAAAGCTACTTCATGAGGCGAAGCATCAATGCCTACATCGGCACCAAGAGGAGCGCCCATGGGAGACTTAGAGCTTTAGGATGTTTATGTTTTCTTTTATTGTTTGAATTATCTCTTGTACTTAAAAAGAAAAAGAATAATAAAAGAAGTACTAATAAATGTTTGCTCATTGCTTGTTTAACAAATTTAAATCTCTTAGGTCCTTGAAAACATTGCATTGCATTCGCATAAACATTGCATAGCATAGCATAACATTGCATCACGGTACATTGGAGATTGGTTTTCTCATTTGCTCGCTATTTATTTTACGAAATGGCTCTTGAGCAGTCATCAAAGATCTTCAAGCTCGAATGCTCGGTTTAGAGATGTTCACCAGTTTGGTCCAAGGCCAAGAAGATTTGAAGAAGCTCATCAACAAGAAGAAGAAGGTTGTTGGTCTCCTCAACATGGGTAGACGCTACAAAGGGGGTCCAAAATTGGTCAGTCGGATCGAGCTCTCTGAAGGAAGTGTCCATACCGAGGGGAGTACCAAGGGTGATGAAGGTAACCAGCGTGAGCCAAAGAAAGAAGGAGAGGACCGCTCTGATGATGGCCAATACTCTAATGAAGATGACAAGTACAAGCAACTTGAAGACCGTCTAAATGCTGTGGAAAACCTGAAGATGTCCGGGCTGAATTTTGATGATTTGAGTCTCGTCCCTGGTGTTGTGATTCCTCCCAAGTTCAAAGTTCCAACTTTTGCTAAGTATGATGGCGTGTCTTGCCCAAAGCTGCATTTGAAGTCCTATGTCCAGAAGATCAATCCCCACACTGATGACAGAAAGTTGTGGATGCACTATTTTCAAGAGAGTTTGTCCGGAACTCAATTGGAGTGGTATTATCAGTTAGAGAATGACCGTATCCATACTTGGAGTGACTTGGCTGATGCTTTCTAGACGTATAGTACAATCTTTGAATTGACACCCACTCGCATGCAACTACAAAGCATGTCTATGGGTCGTGATGAGAAGTTCAAGGGTATGCTCGAAATGGAGAGATCTAGCGAGTTCAACCACCCTTGTCCAATAGGGAGTTGGTTGATATGTTCATGGGAACAGCGACAGCCCATTCTTCAATCATCGATTGGAAATTCTTCATCCGGATTCACCGGTGATATTGTGACGGCGCATTGGTGGTATCAAGAGTGGGAAGATTCAGATAGAGTCATCTTCAAATGCCGAAGAAATCTTTTGGTGGTAAGCTAATCTGTGTATGGTCGGAAAAGCCGAGCCAAGACCGACCGTGCTCAATCTGTAGGGCGTTGTGATCTCAATCCTACATCGGCACAACCTCAGTGAGACAACGTGCGTAGTCGAGCAGCCCGAAGGCGATTCTGAAGATCAACATGCCTTTGTCGCAAGCCTTGCAACACATGTTGAAAGAGGTGATTACTTTGAGGATCCTCCTCGAATGTCAACACTTCCTCTCAGTATAATCCTAATGCTAAGTGTGCTTACCATTCCAATAGCCGGGACATAGTCTTGATGATTGTTGGGCTCGAAGAACAAAATTCAAGATATGATTGAATCTAAGCGATTGAGTTTGACCCTCTGTTGAGACTCAATGTGATCAACGCTCCTATGCCTAACCATGACAAGAGTTCCAATCTTTGTTGGTGATGATACTTATGTTTTCCACATAGATGGCTTGACCATTCCTCGATGTTATTAAGAAGAATTTGTTACAAGCTGGTGTCAATCCGGGATGCTCGAGTCGTTGGTGCCCATCCGCGCTGATGGTTGTGCTTGGTTGAAGACGTGTTCGTGCATGATGGATAACCGTGAGATACTATTTACGAAACCACACATGAAGTGTGATGAAATGTCTAAGTTGAAGATTGACAATGCGAACGAAACTGTACCATCTGTATGGGATACCTTGGGGCAGCCAAGTGGAAAGTATGATTACATGGTGAAGTACACTGTCCCTGATAGTTACAAGATTCCTATTGAAGATGTTAAGGCGACCAGATGGGGTGGCGATTTCCCAGAAGATTATGCTGATATTAACACAATAAGGATTTCCTCTGCTGATTCTGTGCCTAGAGTGGCACCTCTCATTATTACTTCTCCAAGACCAGTTCCATATTCCTCTGACAAGGCTATCCCTTGGAATTATGGAGTTGATGTTTACTATCATGGTGTCAAGCAAGACCCTCTGACCCTTAAAGATCTTACAGTTGAAGCTCTCATTCCTGACATTGACAACATCACCGGATCTAGTAAGGTGACCAGAACCGGAAGGGTATTCTCTCCAGATATCTCTCCTCCAAAAGACACTGCGACTCCAACTCGCATTCCGTCTACTCCACCAATATCCCCAGCTAGAGGGAAAGAACCAGTGGCCCATCCTGCTCAACGAGAAGTACCAAAGGAAGTTACTGAAGACACCTCCAAACCAGAAATGGAGGAAATTCTGAACATAATCAACAAGAGTGACTACAATATTGTGGAACAGTTAGGACAGACTCCGTCCAAAATCTCCATGCTTGCTCTGCTCTTGTGCTCTGAGGCTCATGCTAATGCCTTGGTGAAGTTTCTGAAGAATGCTCATGTGCCGCAAGACACTACCACTGATCAATTTGAAGTTTGTATTGCTAGCCTATCTGCCAACAACGGCCTAGGCTTCTCTGATGCTGATTTCACTCCTTCCGGAAAGAAACACAACAAAGCCTTGCACATCTCTGTTGAATGCAAGGGTACTACCCTGTCTCATGTTTTGGTTGATTTGGTTACGCTCTGAATATCCTACGAAGGCTGCTTTTGATCGACTCGATGTCGAAGGGTTGGTTCGAGACCGGTGACATAATTGTGAGAGCTTTTGATGGTTCTAAGCGAAGCTTGGAGAGCTCACTCACTGTTAAAGTCGGTTCCCGGACTTTGACTCTACTTTCTTTGTCATGGACATCCGTCCGCTTACTCTTGTCTACTCGGACGCCCTTGGATACATGGGGCGGTACCTCTACCTTGCATCGAAGCAGTACGGTGAAAGGGAAGGTTGTCACAGTATGTGGTGAAGAAGAGTATATGGTCAGTCATCTACAGTCATTCCGATACCTCGAGATGGAGGGTGAATTCTTCGAGACCCCCTGTCAAGCTTTTGAAACAATACCCAGAATCATGCCTGTTGACTCTCCTGTCACTCCTGAGGTTACACAAGTTCCGCCTAGGATGGCCTCACTGAAAGATGCGCAATCTGCTGTTGAAGAAGGTAGTACTGTTTGGGGTCAGCTCCCTGATCTTCCTTTCAAATCTGACAAGACTGGTTTAGGCTTCATCATCAAGGGTTAGAAGATGATACGCGAGAGCGGCCAACTTCCTTTCGCATCAGCGGTGGAATCCATGCTATAGAAGCGGCGACAACGGCCGACATCGACAAGTGGATCTTCCCAACTCCGGATCATGGGCTCGCAATTGGAAGACTGAAGACGTCATACCAATCTCCTTTAGTCAGGAGTAATTGCTCTTATTTTGTTTTGCTTTTAGTATTTTTATGTTTCGAACAATAAACTTTGAAAGCCTAGTGCCTTGCCCGGGGCATCATGGCTCGTTTGCGAGGGTTATTATCTGTCGTTTGCGTATTTTCATTCAATAAATCGTTGGACTTTTGCATTCAATTGTGTTTTTCTTTCTTTTACTTTATCACCCCTTCAAAAGGCTATGTGTTTCTTACACACACCCACGTGATACATGCGAATCACTCGAATCGTTAATAACGACTATGCTAGTGCTAAATATGACTTGATAATCCGATCTACCAAGCCGAAGATGAAAGTGAGGAGATTGTGAAGTGCAGGAGAACTTGCCGGGCTACAGAAGAAGAGCGAGTTATCTGCCACCACGAAGAGCAAGTTGAGGTTGTGAATTTGGTTACTGACGAAGACAGAAAAGAGATCAAGATAGGAGCGGGTCTTGAGAACAGTGTTAAAGAAGGGTTGGTTCAGATGCTACGGGACTACATTGAGGTTTTTGCTTGGTCATACGAAGACATGCCAGGGTTGGACATTGATATTGTAGTGCACCGATTGCCAACAAAAGAAGGTTTTCTCCCAGTGAAACAAAAGGTTCGTCGTATGCGTCCTGAGATGTCAGAGAAAATCAAAGCTGAAGTTATAAAACAATTCAACGCCGGTTTCTTAGCTGTCACCTCTTATCCCCAGTGGGTTGCAAATGTGGTACCCGTACCCAAGAAGGATGGCAAGGTACGAATGTGTGTGGATTACAGAGATCTGAACAAAGCGAGTCCGAAAGACGATTTCCCACTTCCTCATATTGATGTTCTGGTTGAGACACCGCTCAGCATAAGGTTTTCTCCTTTATGGATGGTTTCTCCGGTTACAATCAGATTAAAGTGGCTCCAATCTCAACAATAAGATGATCACTGAACTCTGCACGCAGTTCAAGATCAAGCATCACAATTCTTCTCCATATCGGCCTAAGATGAATGGCGCAGTGGAAGCCGCCAAAAAGAATATTAAGAAGATTATACAGAAGATGACAGTGACTTACAAAGATTGGCATGAAATGTTACCATTTGCTCTTCATGGTTATCCTTTCACACGAACATCAACAGGGCAACCCCTTCTCTCTTGTATCGGTATGGAAGCCGTCTTACCTATCGAGGTTCGAGATACCTCAACGAGTCCTCCAAGGCAGAGTTAGGCGAGCGATTGGGTTCGGACTCGGCTTGACCGATTAATTTGATTGATGAGAAGCGACTCGCGTCCATCGCCATGGACAGTTTATCGAAACGAATGATCGGAACATTTAACAAGAAGGTCAAGCACGAGTCTATCAAATTGGTGACCTAGTAGTCAAGCGCATCATTCTTCCACAAGGTGATCGAGGGGCAAATGGACTCCCACCTGAGGGACCATTTGTAGTCAAACAGTATTTTCTGGCGGAGCTATGATACTTAGCACCATGGATGGTGAAGACTTCACACCACATGAATGCGAGACATAGTCAAAAATACTACGCATAAAGAGACCGCTAGGTCGGTGGCCTAGGCAAAAATAAGGGCATCTGGCGAACCAAAGGTTCGGGCAAAAATAAAGGATATATACAAAACATGTACACCGGCAAGTCGAAAACACGAAAAGGCGGCTTGGGCAAAAAGGGTAACCCGTGGTGAAAACCGAAAGGCGGTCTAGGAAAAGTTAGGGATTCAAGCGTGCGACTATGTCTCTTCGGATCACACTTCGGACTACTATCGACATTCAAGGTTCAAATGGCGAAGATCGTCTACTCACTTTCTGACAAAGGAGATGAGATAGTCGAAATATATGAGTACTAGCATAGTTGGAACTTAACGAGATTGTTTCCGCATAGCTTTTTACTTTCCTTGTGTACAAACTACTTGGCCATACGCCACCTTTCAAATAAACGCAAATTTCTTTCTCTTTAAAATTTTTGTTGTTGTCGTTTGCAATAAGCCCAACGTTTGCTTTGAATGATTATATGCATTTGACAATAAAAATCTAATCGCAAACATACGAAAAGTGAACATACAAAAGTACTTACTACAGGCTCCAGGAATTGGGACGACGACGAAAGTCACCAAAGCGTTCCCCCACAGAGCAAGATCCCTGCAAAGGTGTCACTCACAACACAATTTCCCCGGCAGAGCAAAAGGGAATCCACGAGCAGCAATTCTACTCGACTAGGTAAAGTTACATCAGTCTCCAAGCAGTAACACCTCACCCCCAGTCAAGGTATTTATCCCCGTGGACATCTCGATCCTTTCCTTTTCCCCAGCGATATCGGACCAAGACTTGGTCGATATTGCATCGGAGGAACTGCATCTTCATTCCCACCAGAGATTACAACGGATCCGACTCTTCCAGCCGGTCTCTCCAACTACCAAGCTGCTCTCAATGAGATCTACACTCAGGTCCCCAGTAGAGCGCCTCCTAAATTTCCTCAGCAGGATCTACATACAAGGTCGCCAACGGATCGCCTCCCAGATTCTCCTCAGCAGGGTCTATATGTGAGATCTCCAACAACGAGCTTCTCAAATCTCTACCTTCCTCGACAATATCTAGGCCCAAGACTTGGTCAGATAGTGCATCGGAGGAATACAGGATCTCTTTCTTCTCCTTCAAAAGCAGAGTTCTCACCTACTCAATTCTCCAAGCAGTAGTCAGAAATCCTCAAACGGAACATCCGCATCTTCTTCAAGATGGATATGTTTTGAAATACCACAACATCTATCATTCATACATTTCTCATAAAGTCATAATTCATGCATATATCATTCATATACACTGTCATGCATCATACTTTGCATAAAACTAACCAATATTCTATCAAAGTTCCTCTTGTTTTCTCCAAAGCAGTATGATCCTACAGCGCAAACAGGTCGAGATTAATCCCGAATCGGCGGAAAACTATCTGAAAGACCGCCCTTGGTTGTCCTCCGACGGCTGGTCTAGGATTAAGCCCCGAATCGACGGGAAAACTATCCGAACGACCCCCCTCGTTGTCCTCCGACAACAGATCCAGGATTAATATCCGAAGCAAGACGGGAAACCCTATCCGAACGATCACAAGTTATCCTCCGATAACACGTTGGATCAATACCGATGCACTGGGAAGCTATCCACATTTTGCCAACTACTATCTCCCTCGAGTAATCGGCGAAGATTTATTCGATTCCTTATTATCAGCAGCTGACTAGTGCGTGCGACTCGATTGCCTTGGATGGCATCTTAAGCCCATCTCCGACTACTTGTCAACATTTCTTCACTTCGAATCTGCATATATGGTTAAAACCAATACAAACCAATAACTTCATTCTGAAATGAACACGAAGTCTAACGTATGACTCCCTCCAGATGGCATCTTAAGCCCATCTCCATGTCCCTTCCAGGAACAACTACAGAGCCTAGCGTATGGCTCACTCCCCAGCATCGATCTTTCGGATGGCATCTTAAGCCCATCCCCGTCATTTCTCCTATCAACATTCTCGAGTCTAGCGTACGATTCATCTTCAAGCGAAGTATCCAAATGGCATCTGTAAGCCCATTCCCGCATTATCCACCAACAGCGAGTGCAAATTTTCAGGTGTACTCGAGTGTTCAATCATCTTCTACCTCCAGGTCACGAAAGACAAGCGTGTCAATCTAACCCTTCCAGTACAAGAAGATTGAACAGGGGCAGCTGTCATACCCCAAAATTTTCCCTCCATCTACTCAAGAGATTTCATACATCCATACTCAAGGATTCCTCAAGAGTTGATCAGACAAACTCTCTCCTAGACAATCAACCCAAACTAGGGTTTGGTATCTCTCAAGTCAAGATGAATTTCCAACATCTCCAATGGCCTTCATGCCTCCTCATATGCTTCAAAGATTCTCCATGTCAAGTTTCAAGCTTTACAAGTCAAGTTTCCTCAGACAATTGCTCAGATGGTTGAAAATCAGTTGTATTGGACAATAAGTCAACTGTGGTCAACATACAGTCAAACTTCATAATTTTTGGTCAACATCCTCATTTTGAAGTTACATTCATCATTTGATTAAGGGTTGATCATGATTCATCAAGAAAACTCAAGATTTGCTCAAAAGTCAAACTTTCTAAATTAGGGTTTCTAGGTGAAAAGTCAATTTTGGTGATCATAACTTTCTCATACTTTCTTGAAATTTTCCACCACCTCTTGTTTTGAAGGAAATTCAATTCTCTACAACTTCATGTCTCACAAGAATGTCAAAAATGCTTCATTTGAGAGGTATAGCTCAAAACATTACAGTCATTTTCAAAGTCAACAAAAGTCAACTTTTGCTTTGAAGATATATTGAGCATGGTAACTCCAATTAAGATGAGACCAAAAGGGTTGGTTAGAGGACTCTTATAGCTTTCCAAAAAGTCCAAGAACACTCAAAAATGTGGAAAATTGAGCAAGTTACACCATCCACAAGTTGGGCAATTTTGAAAGAATGCACAAAGAGAGATACTTCAAAAAATCAAATCTTTTGCAAATGGGCCTACTTTTTCTTCATCCTAACTTATTCCTCATGCAATTAGGAGTATCCAAGCCCAATGCCACGAATTTTTATTTTATTTTCCTATTTAATTTGGAATTTATTCATTTAAATACAAATTAAATTGAAAAATAAAGTATAAAATCCAAATTAATTGCAAATTTGATTTTTATTTCTTCTTTGTGATCCAATTAATACATTGAAAGCCAGCAAATTCGAAATTGGATCAAAATGGCAACATTAGATTGAAATTGAGCAAATTTTGAAAATTTGATTTTCATGAAAAATCAAATTTGATTATCATTGATTATTGATCAATTCTTTCCCAAATCAATCCCAAATCCATCCAGCATATATACTTGATGCATACCAATCACAAGAGGACGAAAAAATTGCTCAGAAACCCTATTCTCAAATTCAAAAAATCGTGACCTGCAAGCTATTGGAGATCATACTTCCAGCCGTTTTCAATCGATTTTGAGGTGTCTAACACATTCCTTGATACCTCTTGAGTCGATCCAGACCTTTACTTTGCCAAAAACTATCCAGAAACAAGAAATCACGAATCGGTTTGTTCTTGTTTTTTTCAAAATCGTATTCCTTGATTCATGCATTATTAACATGTTTTGTGTTTGTTTTTGTGATCAGTGATGTATTTGTAAACTTTCTGGGTGCTTTAATCGAATTTCCATGGCCGGGAATGCATAACACCATTGTTAGGTTTTCAAGCTTCGAATTAGGGTTTCCTCAAACAGGAAAAATTGGACCATGAGACCTATACCATCGTGTTCGGAATGATGTCCTGAATCGAACCATGGCCTTAGAACTTATTTATATTATGTTTGCTTGATTTTTTGAATTAGCCAGGGTCATAGCGTCGAACAATGGCCGACGCTAGCTTCAAATATTTGAATTGGGGACGATGAAGGTTCGCGCGCGGTCTGGGACATCAGGGAGCGACACTTGTCTTTCTTACATTCGATCCGGTTTCCAAACAGTGAGGCGCTTTGGTTCAGTTGGCAAGGCATGTGACCTGTGAAGGCAAGGTCCTGGGTTCGATTCTCCCCAGGACCATTTGGTTTTTCTCCCTTTTACAAACTTTTCCATTTTTTCTATTTTATTTTAATATTTTTCATGTTATTTTAATTAATTTCATGTTTTTATTTCTGCATTAAAAAATTACCAAAAAATATTTTCTTTTCACATTTATATTCTGAAAATCTTTATTTAATTTAATAAATTAAAAAATACATTTTTGCATGCATATTTATTTTTATTTATAATTTTGCATTTAAATCATTGAAAATTCATTTTAAATTATCAAATTGCATCTAAAAAATCCCAAAAAATTATTTTAGTTTATTTATCTTATTTCCAGCATGTAATAATTTTCTCATATTAAAAATTGCATTTTTTCTAACATTTTCTCTTATTTCGATTTCATCATATTTTCCGATTTCTCGTTCGTTTCACAGGTTAATCCGATCCAGACGGTTCTTCCATTTTTATTTTATTTTTCAATAATGTAATTGTATATGGGATGTAATAGTTTAATTTAGGGTTTTATTTTCCGCATTTTAAATTATGTATCTGCCCCAAAGCCTTGTAATAGCGTAGGACATTTATCTTTCCGCACTTTACATTCCGCATTTTACTTTCTGCACCCTATAAATTGCTAGTAATTAGGCGTGTATGGCAAGACTAAAATTGAACATAGCCCACTAACTTCAAGATAAAATATTCTGAAATCAACACACTTCTTTCACACACGCACCCCTTAGGGTAATTCTCTCTCGATGCCTTTTCGATTTCAAATGGTCATGTCCCTCGAACGTAGGGGTATTCTAGCACCGTTGCCTTCCAAACAAATCATCATAGTCCCTTCGATACAAAGATCATAAGACCCACGATGTCGCCTCCGAATACATGATCTTGACCCTCGATTGTCGCCTACGAAAATGATGATAGTCCCCGAATGTGCTAGGATACTTCCTACAAGTTGCCTTCTATGACCATCCGATGTCCCGAATGTCCGCTTACATCCAGAATGGAGCTACCCACTAACTAATGGTATGGCTAGCGCTATTCTAAAGGCGTAGAAGTACAAAGCGACCAATTAAGTGGGTAAATAAGTCTTTTAGTTGCTTGCTCTATCAAAATACTTTTCACACCTCACTTTTGTCAAAGTTCAAATACTTTTCAAAACGAAACATTTCGAACACTTTGTATACACTCTACATGAGTCATTACAAAGTCAAAGCGAAATGCCTTTTCAAAACATTTTTGTCAAACACAGAAAGCAATTTTAAAAAGTGATCTAGAGCAACTAAGAGCGTAGATAACTACGGATGGAAAGGGTGCTAATACCTTCCCTTTTCATAACCATTCTCCCGAACTCGAATCTAACGAAGGTCTTTTACTTACTTTTACCTTCCTTAATTGGATAAAAATAAAAGTCGGTGGCGACTCTTGCTATCCGCACATTTGGATACAAAATCCTACAAAGTCGGTTCAAGTATCACAATTGGTATGGCTCCGTTTGAGGCATTGTATGGTAGGAGGTGTCGGACACCATTGTGTTGGTATGAAGCGGAGAGTCTTGTGATTGGGCGAAATCATTCAACAAACTTGGAAAAGATTAAGATGATTCAGAGAAGATGAGGACTTCTCGAGTCGTCGGAAGAGTTACCATGATAAGAGGAGGAAAGACCTTGAGTTCGGGAGGAGAGCATGTGTTTATCGAGTTACACGATGGTGGTATTGGTCGAGCTTTGAAGTCAAGAAGTTGACTCCACGTTTTATTGGTCCTTTTCGGTTACCAAAGAGTTGGGAAGGTTGCATATCAGTTGCCTTGCCGTCACTTCTTGAATCTGCATGATGTTTTCATGTGTCTCGATTGAGGAAGTACATTGATCCGTCTCATGAGATTCGGGTAGATATATACAGTGAGAGAATTTAAGCGTAGGCGGTACTGCGAGGATTGAGGATCGGAAGTTGAAGCGATTCAGGCAAAGATTGCATTGGTAAGAGTGGCTTGGGAGGACGGTGATGGAAATGTCACTTGGGAGTCGAGAGTGATGAAGGACTCGTATCCCGAATTGTTCGTCTGAGGTATGTTTCGAGGACGAAAAGTCTTTTCAGTTGGGGGGAGTTGTGACACCCCGAAAATAATTCGGTAATTAAATAATTATGATTTTAATTATTAAATTAATTGAGAACATAATTCATTTAATATATTGAATTATTGAGATTAATTATGGATTTATTGGATGTATGTTGAGTAAGTGGGGCGTGAGGAGTAAAAGACTCTACTCACATTTATTGATTTATTTAATTTATGTTAAAAGGAATAAAAGAAATTAAATAAGGAAAAAGAGGAAAAAGGAATCATTTTTGGAGAAAACAAGATACGTGAAGTGAGAGAGAAGGAAAGAAGGAAAAGACCTAGGCGTCGAAATCGAAGAACCCACAAGGTAAGGGGTGATTTCGACTGGTTATTGCTTATTATAGGTTTTGATGTTAATATTATAGATCATGGCATGTTAGGAATCTATGTTTAGGAAATTCTAGGTTTCCATGGATGAATACCTAATAGTGTCAGATGGTGTCAGAATGAGTCTGATTGAGTCAGAATGTGTATAGGATATGATTAGAGTGTCAGTAGATGAAAATAGATGATGGAAATATGTTGTTTGAGGAGATATATGATGCAAAATGATGTATTTTGGTGTTTCCAATGATGGGATTCGTATGGGTAAAAATGATTTAATTGGAAATGGAAGGATCTTTGTCAAAAGTGAAAATGACATTTTAACACGTGGAACCGGTTCTGTATGGGTAGGAACCGGGTTGCCCTGAAAATTATAAAAATCTGAAAATACACGGGAACCGGTTCTGTATGTGGAACCGAGTTCCCATACATTTTTCCAGCAACGAGGTTTTGGAACTTTTCAGGAACCGGTTCCTGTATATGTAGGAACCGGGTTCCAACTTTAATTTTTGAAAAATGTCAAACTTTGAAAATTCATAACTTTCAAACCGTAAGTCCGTTTTGAGCGCCGTTTTGGACGTTATTTTCTAAATTTAATGCTCTATTTTATGAACTGAAAATATTTTCCAAAACTTGAAGTTATTTTGAAAATGAGCCAATTTCTGAAATAAGTGACTTTTGACTAACGCATAGTTAATGGTGTTTAGCGAAGATCCTGTGTTGATGGATGTACTGATAATGTATAGATGTATTGGCATGTTTACGCTGATGTTAGATGTATGCATGATGGGTTGATATATCATGTTGATTGGTTTTCATGTTTATGCTGATGTTGATTGTATGCATGGTTGGTTGAGATATCATGTTGGATGGTTGTTTCAGTTATGTTGAATTGATGTAATACATAGACTGATTAATGTTGCATGCTATTGATGTGCGTGCATATGCATTGTTTTGGTGAAGTTAATTCCCATTGTGCGGAATTTGGCTTGGATTGCCGATAACCAATACCCGAGCGAGGATGGGTGGTTAGGCTGGATTCGTGTCCGAGTGGTTATGGACGAATCGATGGTACTGCATCCGGTTGATGATGGATCAGTGTTGGGTGACTTGGTCACGAGTCGGTACCGCATGCATTGAGTCTGCATTATATCTATATGAAGTGGTAACATGTTAGGTTGTCTTCCAGTGTTACTCTTCGTTGATTGTTATGATTAAGCATGATGAATATGGTTGTGTGTGTGAATCTGAATTTATGTTAAGTGGGTGAAATAATATGCTTGTGATATATTATTGATTTAAGGACTTATAATATGCTTTAATTATGAGAAGTCTCACCCTTACTTTACCATTTCAGATTAAATTAGCAGCTGAGGAGTCGGTGAGGATGGCTCTAGAGCTTATCTTCTTAGTCTGTGTGTCAGTGTCATGCTCTGATTAGATTGTAACACTGGGGAACGCTTAGTTAAGAGAATCATTATTGTTTAATAGTTTTGGATTTGAATTCCTTGAGAACTATGATGTTTTATTAAATTTTGGTTTTGGTATTTCCGCTGTGTAAGACATGGTCTTATAATGATTGAATTGTTGGGTGATGATCCTCAGTGTAGCATGGTTACTGTTTGAATGAAGTTTATTTTGATTATTAATTGTGACATCCCTTATTATACCGTGTTAAACTCTGATTAAAGATGATTTAGATATTAATTTAATTAATATATTCGGAGTATTTAGATGGGGTGTTACACACCACACATTTCGACCATGCTTACTTGATACTTCTAGACATTGCTTACCGGATTTTATTTAATGTTTGTGAGCAGTTCACGAAGTTTTCCAGATTATTTTCTATTTGCTATAGCTTTCACGGATTATTATCCGTTCGGTATTTTCTTACCCTTTTACCGCGTTCTTTTACCGCTTTTCTATAGAGCATGAGAATTGGGGTTTTTATCGCTTTCCTTGCCATGAAAAGTAGGAATAGAGATGCATGATGGGGTCTCCGTTGCTGGATCATGTCAAGAACCCCTATAGTTTATTTAAAGACTCGTTTAGGGAAATTTCGCATATAGTGTGTTACTTGTGCTTGTGTGTTTAAAATCTTACCTGTGTAGTAGGTATTCTGTAAGTGTGTTTACTATTTGTGTTTGCATAGCAGTGTGGTGGTTAGGAAACCTATTATGGCACCATCATTAAGTCCTTGTGAGAAAGGCACGCGGAAAAGGGTTAGCAACCAACCCCTGCACAGTTCAGTCTGTGTCATCCTAGCTCATGTGAATCGTGAAAGCTTCCTTTATCGAGTCATACATACCATGGCAAGGGTTCCCTATTCTGACCCTCCCCCTCCCTACGCTTCCATGTATCATTTGTTTATGCATTACATTGTTTGTGCTCCTTTTCCAAAGCACTTGCTTGCCTCCTCCCTCTGTATCCATTGGTTGGTCAACCAAGGTGGATATTAAGACTGTTTCCCCTAGGACCGCTCGGTTAAGGTATCTTTTGAGCTTAGACATCAAGATAGTCACCCATGCATGTCAACATAGGTATATCTTCTTTTTTCATCCTGGACTTAGAGCCATCTTTGTATGATGACATTAAGGATAGAGCTAGATAGTTCCCCTTAGATGTCTCTCTTCCCCTTTTGCATATTAAAACTAAAACTCTTTCTTTATCAAATTTCAAAACATCTTAATAAATTCAAATCCTTTCTCCAACGTAAAAACAATCCACCAACTTCAAACCATTTTGTCTTTGGACCTTTTTCTATGAAAACCTTTTCGATAAGGGTGTTCCTTTCAAATCCAAGCGAATTGCTAAGTGTGTGAATGGTCGAGCATGAGACTTTCGATAAGCTGCAACGCCAAGCACGAATTGTAATCGTAAGGATGCGAAATGAATTTCTCATAAAAAATATTGTAACCCACCAAATTTTTTGAGGAGAACTACGTAATGCTTTGATCCCTAATTTCACGAATGGGGTACGTAGGCACTAAAGGTTCACAACCGCGACAGGAACGACTAAAAAAACTTTCTTTTTGTACATAATACATTGCATTCATTCATTATACCTTAGACATAGGTTATAAATAGATACTCACACCCATTAGATAGAAAGTATAAGTGGATATTATAGAGTACTACGAGAGTGTGGGGTGTTAATACATTTCCCTCGCGTAACTGACTCCCTTACCCAATCTCTTGGTCGTAAGACCATGATTTCTCCCTCTCAGGTTTACTCGATGTTTTCATTTCCTCTCTTGGGATAAAAAATGTTCAATGACGACTTTATTGATATTATATCCGATGATTTCACCAGTAGTTTCAACAAGGAAGTGATATCTACTGTAAATGTTACAAATTTTGTTTTAACCTCTCTGATTTTCCAAGAGTTGATCATGTCCTATCCAACCAACCTCTATCATCTTAGCATGCATATTTAGTCGTAACATATCATCTATCAACTGTCTTTACTTTTGCAATGATAGTATTATAGCAAAAATTGCAAAAATTGTTTTCATTTTGCTTGATTGCATAATTATTGTGAATTGTGCATTTTGATTGTGTTGCTAGTAGTAGTATGACTACATGCTATTTTGGTTTTTATGTGACTTTTAGTCTTTTCTTTTCTTTTCTTTTCTCTTTTTGATCGTTGTCAAAGGGGGGAAATATAGTGTTATATTTTCAAAAAGCCTCGCCTAGGGCGATGACTTCTGACCACCCTAGAAGCAGTGACGATAGAGTGTCGCCTAAAGGGAAGTATTGCCTCACCCCCATAGTTATCCCATCACTCTTATGTGGGAAACTTGGGATAATATGTTATTGGGTCTAATTCACCAAGAGAAAGACTTGTATTGGTCTAGAAATAAAGATAATTCAAATATGGTAGCTGATATCTTCTAAACACACCCTGATTATATGAAGTTGTTGAATATGTTTTCGATGGTGTTGATATTTTATTGTACATACAAAAAAAATAGGTAAGAATTTTAATTTTAATTTCACCACATCTTAAAAATATGCTTAGTGAGTTGGTTGTTGAATGCCTTGCGTATTTTAATTGTGCAGGTACCGCATACCATTTCTTGAGGTTGTTGGTGTTACGTCAACAAAATTAATGTTTTCACTTGCTTTTGCTTATTTGTAACATGAAAGGGAAGAGAACTTCACATGGGTGCTATAAAGGCTGAAAGAGTTGTTTTATTCTGAGAAGTTGCTATCAAATGTCATGGTGACAGATCGAGAGCTTGCATTAATGAGTTCCATTGAGTCGATGTATCTAAATGCTTCTCATATCTTGTGTACGTTTCATATTTAAAAAATTGTTAGCATGAAGTGTAAGGAGTATGTGAAATCAGAGAGACATAAACATGTCATGGATCAATGGAACAACATGATGTATTCAAATACATAAGACGAATTTGATGTACATATTAACCATTTCGATGATGTTTGTGGTGATATTCCATTATTCATGAAGTGTGTGAAAGAAACATGATTAACACCATATAAAGAACGGTTTGTTGCTGCATGGACTAACAGAATCACTCATTTAGAGAACACAACAACAAACAGGTACATTCTTCTAACAAGAAATATTTGTATGTTTATGCATTAAATTGAGAGTTGCTTATGTAATGTGTTTATGTCATCTAGGGTGGAATTTGCACATTGGAGACTGAAAAACATGTTGACTACAAGTCGTGGTGATCTATGTGCAAGTTGGGATGCTGTGAACACAATATTAAAGTTGCAGTTAGGTTCCATAAGGGTGTCGTTTCAAAAAAATATCGTCAACATTGATCATAGGTATAACGCCTCATTCTATTCTAAGTTACACAGTTTTGTTTCAAGATAGTGTATATAACTCATTGGAAAGGAACTTGAAAGAGCCAAATATGTTGGTGCAAGCAAGGATAAATGTGGTTGTTAAATTAGAATAACGAATGGGTTACCGTGTGCGTGTCAGCTCACAGGTTTTCAGATTCTAGGCACACCTATACCTTTGGAGACAGTTCATGTGTTTTGAATGAAATTGAAAATTGTAGAACATGAGGTGAGTCCTGAAGAGAGCAAGTGGGATTTAGAAGAGGAGTGCGAAGATTTGAAGAAACAATTCAGTACTCTAGATATTGTGGGTCTGTCATACCCCAAAATTTGCCCTCCATCTACTCAAGAGATTTCATACATCCATACTCAAGGATTCCTCAAGAGTTGATCAGACAAACTCTCTCCTAGACAATCAACCCAAACTAGGGTTTGGTATCTCTCAAGTCAAGATGGATTTCCAACATCTCCATTGGCCTTCATGCCTCCTCATATGCTTCAAAGGTTCTCCATGTCAAGTTTCAAGCCTCACAAGTCAAGTTTCCTCAGACAATTGCTCAGATGGTTGGAAATCGAGTGTATTGGACAAAAAGTCAACTGTGGTCAACATACAGTCAAAACTTCTGATTTTTGGTCAACATCCTCATTTTGAAGTTACATTCATCATTTGATCAAGGGTTGATCATGATTCATCAAGAAAATTCAAGATTTGCCCAAAAGTCAAACTTTCTAAATTAGGGTTTCTAGATGAAACGTCAACTGAACTTTGACTGGTCATAACTTTCTCATACTTTCTCAGAAATTTTTCCACCACCTCTTGTTTTGAAGGAAATTCAATTCTCTACAACTTCATGTCTCACAAGAATGTCCAAAAAATGCTTCATTTGAGAGGTATAGCTCAAAACATTACAGGTCATTTTCAAAGTCAACAAAAAGTCAATTTTTTGTTTTGAAGATATTTTGAGCATGGTAACTCCAATTGAGATGAGACCAAAGACATTGGTTAGAGGACTCTTAGAGCTTTCCAAAAAGTCCAAGAACTCTCAAAAATGTGGAAAAATGAGCAAGATACACTATTCAGAAGTTGGGCAATTTTGGACAATTGCACAAAAGGACATATTGGTCAAAATGCAAAATTTTCCAAATGGGCCTATAATCTTTTGATCCAAACTTGTTCATGATGCTATTCTTGACCCATAAATGCTTGGCTTTGGTTATTTTCTATTTTTATGATTTATATTTGAATTTTATAACATTTAATTCAAAAATAAATTATATAAAATATGAAAATTAAACATTTTTCTCAAAAGGAATGATTTTATATCTTTCTAAATGTCCAAGAAGGCCCATAACCCTTACCAAATTCGTGATAGCCTTGCATTCATGAGAAAATCATATATTTTTCAATATTTGATTTTATTTTAAATGGAAATATTTGCACATTCAAGAAGCAATCTTTTTTCACTCCTTTTGCCATCCAAATTTCTTCTATAAATTGCCAGCAATACACACAAGCCAGAGGACGAAACCCTAGCTCAAGCCAAACCCTTATTCTTGCAAAAATTTTCAAGAAACTTGGAAAATCGAATTTCAAAAAGCAGCCACTTTCAGTCCAAACCAACCATCCCATTGTCTTCAGGAGGTAAGTTTGAGTAAGTACACACTCTTGCCATGGGTTAAAACATGCTGAATCGAACCATATACATGCATACATAACTGATTTTTCTTGAATTCGTATTTTTATTACCAACCTGTTTTAATTGATTCTAATGCTTGCAATGTGTTCATGAGGTTCCACTGGTTTGATCTGGGTCATCGTTTTGATGCTTGTACGTTAGAAACACGATTTGCCATTATTAGGGCTTTTGGAACTGTTTCGTTCGAACCGGTTGATACAGGCTTTTTCAGGCGAAACTAACACCACCATTGGATTCAGGAGGTCCGATTTAGGTGGACAAGGTCTTCTTTTTCTTTGTTTTCGCGTTATTTTGCAGGATCGGAGAATCGAGCCACCGGAGAAGACGACCGGAGCCCTAGCTCCGGCGTCGCTGACTTGCATTGACCGGCGAGCTGCATGCGTGGCGAGGAAACGCGTTCTGATTCGTCCATTCAAAAATCAACTGGGGCCCGCGCGCTGACTGTGTTTGATTTTTCAAAATATCCCTGACGCGTCATCACTTATATTGATTTGTTTCCAGCTTTTCAAACACCAAGTGCATCATGGCGTAGTGGTCAGCGTGCTGGTTTTTAAGGTTTGAAGGGGATGTCTCCAGTTCGATTCCTGGTTCAGACAATCCCTTTTCCTTTTTTTCAAAACTTGCACTTTCTAACTATTTTCCATATTTTAATATTTTCCATTCATTTTAATTTCTTTTCTATATTTTTATTTCTGCATCAAAAATTACAAAAATATAATTTTCTTTTTACATTATTTCCATAAAAACCTTTATTTAATTTAATAAATTATAAAATATAATTTTTGCATGCATATTTATTTTATTTTTATTTTAGCATTTAAATCATTATAAATTGCATTTTAATTATTAAATCTTTTCCAAAAAATCCCAAAAAATTATTTTAACTTATTTATCTTATTCCCAGCATGTATAAATTTTCTCATATTAAAATTTGCATTTTTCTAACATTTTCTCTTATTTCAATTTCATCATATTTCCCAATTTTCTTATTCTTTCACAGGTTGCTCCGATTCGGACGTTTTTTCTTTTATCATTTTATTTTTCCAATAATGTAATTGCTCATGGGATGTAATAGTTTAATTTAGGACTTTTACTTTCCGCTCCTAATTATGTATGCCCCAAAGCCATGTAATAGCGTAGGTTTACCTTTCCGCACTTTTACATTCCGCATTTACTTTCCGCACCTTATCAATTGCTAGTAATTAGGCGTGTATGGCAAGATAATAATTGGACATAGCTCACACTAATTTCAAGATAAAATATCTGAATTTGACACACTTCTTTCACACACGCACCCCTTAGGGTAATTCTCTCGGCCTTGATTACAAATGGTCATGTCCCTCGAGCGAGGTATTCTAGCACCGTTGCCTTCCAAACAAATCATCATAGTCCCTTCGATACAAAGATCATAAAACCCACGATGTCGCCTCCGAATACATGATCTTGACCCTCGATTGTCGCCTACGAAAATGATGATAGTCCCTTGAATGTGCTAGGATACTTCCTACAAGTTGCCTTCTATGACCACCGATGTCCCTTCGAATGTCCGCTTACATCCAGAATGGAGCTACCTACTAACTAATGGTATGGCTAGCGCTATTCTAAAGGAATGTAGAAGTACAACAAACGACCAATTCGAGTGGGTAAATAAGTCTTTTAGTTGCTTGCTCTATCAAATACTTTTCACACTACACACTCTTTTCAAAGTTCAATTTCTTTTCAAAACAAAGCATTTCGAACACTTTGTATACACTCCTACATGAGTCATTACAAAGTCAAAGCGAAATGCCTTTTCAAAACATCTTTGTCAAACACACGAAAGCAATTTTAAAAAGTGATCTAGAGCAACTAAGAGCCCGTAGATAACTACGGATGGAAAGGGTGCTAATACCCCTTTTCATAACCATTCTCCGAACTCGAGAATCTAACGAAGGTCTTTTTTTTTACCTTCCCTTAATTGGATAAAAATAAAAGTCGGTGGCGACTCTTGCTATCCGCACATTTGGATACAAAATCCTAAAAGTCAGTTCACAGGCTGGCGACTACTGGGACACACCCAAAGAGAATTACCTTAGGGATTTCTAGATAACTTTTATTGCTTTTTGTTTGACTTGTATGCTTTATCTTTAAGGGTTGCTTGGGTATTATATTGTTGGGGGATCCTACACCCGGATCCGGGTTTCCTTTTAGGTAAGTAGCATTAGATCATTGCGACCGTTAGACGTATAACTACGCGGTCAACATGATGGCTACGTTAGCGTGACACTTTGGTTGCCCCGATACTCTTCATTCCCAAGTTGAAGAAAGTATTTGGCTTCTGCGTGGTGTCATCAAGCGCTAACTAAACTTTTAGAACCTTAATTGACCCATCTTGGCCATTAGAAGGTAGTGAGATGGCCGGCTTTGGTGTAGACCGAGGTTGGTTGATACTCGATGCTACGCTCATTGAGATCGACTTTTGGGACATTTTCGATCGACCACTTGGCTGTCGTATTGAAATAAGCGCCTACGAGAAAGATCTGTGATATGAGATTCCTAGAACCCGGTTACTATTATAGGACAGGATGAACCAACTCAAACTTTTGGTGGGGTAATCACCTATACCTCATGCAAGCCTTAAACCTAGGCTCATTGTGTGAATTGTTTGTGTGTGCTAAACATGACATCATGACATCATTCGCATTGCATATCATTTCTAACTATTTCAAGGACCTAGGGATTTATCTTTGCTCTGTTTTGTAGGGATTATGGCTTCTAGAAGACTATCCGAATCAACTTCATGGGTATCCTTCTCACTCAAAAATTGATTTGAAATTCCGACCATGCTCGATTCATCAAAAGACATGGTTATCTGATTTTGTTATCTCGGTTTTGAAGAAGATATGATGCATGTCCTATTCCAGTTCTTTGATCGAAACACCATTGCTTTACATTTCAGTTATCGGTTGGTTCCTACCTTAGAAGAGTTCTCTAAGCTACTTGGGTACTATTCTTGATCAAATGCCATTCACGGTTTGGAAAAGGTTCCTAAGTTGAAGACATTGCATCCGCCTTACATCTTAAGCGCTCGGACATTGAAGCCAATTGGGAAACTAGAAGTGGAGTTAAGGGTTTACTTTCAAGTTCTTAATCAAGAAAGCCGAGAATTCCTCAAAGTTATGAGTTTCCATGCATTTGAGAACATTGTGGCCTTGCTAATTTATGGTTTGGTTCTATTCCCTAACTCGGATCAATTCATAGATGTCAATGCCATCAAATTGTTTCTTACCCGCAATCCAGTGCCTACCTTACTTGGAGACATTCTACATTCCCTCCGCACTCGTACCACTAAGCGACAAGGAACTCTCATGTGTTGTATCCCGTTACTTTCAAGGTGGTTTATTTCGCACCTTCCTCCATCAGTTTTGAAGAATGAACAAAGGTTGAGATGGTCTTAAAGATTGATGTCACTCTCTCATTCAGATATCCGTTGGAATCTTTTCTCTCAAAAGGATTTCACATTCATTGAGCGTTGTGGAGAATTCCCTAATGTACCACTACTTGGTATAAGGGGAGGTATTACTTACAACCCTTCTCTAGCTTTACGTCAGTTTGGTTTTGCTCGAAGAGATGGTCCACATGATATGCTTCTCCAAGATATTGTGTTCGATTACAATCACGATCTCGAATTACGCGAAGGTTTATACATGCTTGGGGCATGGTAAAGAAGGCGATACCAAGACTTTGGGGCACCGAACTCCATTCCTTGGGAACCTTACCTCAAATGGGTGCGAGCTCGAGCTCAAAACCTCATGATGCCATTCACGCTGTTTTACGGTAATTATGGAACTGTTGCTATAGGTGGCGTACCTATCTTGTTCTCCATCGACATGCCTCGATTTTGAAGACTTGAAGAGATCCTGGATTCAACTAAAGAAGAAAGGGATACCTTTGAAGCTCAGTGCTATGCAAGCGAGAAGAAAGTTCTAGAGTTGACCAAGCTACTTCATGAGGAGCGAAATATCAACGCCTACATCGGCACCAAGAGGAAGCGCCCATGGGAGACTTAGAGCTTTAGGATGTTTATGTTTTCTTTTATTGTTTTGAACTATCTCTTGTACTTAAAAGAAAAGAATAATAAAAGAAGTACTAATAAATGTTTGCTCATTGCTTGTTTAACAAATTTAAATCTCTTAGGTCCTTGAAAACATTGCATTGCATTCGCATAAACATTGCATATCATATCATAACATTGCATCACAGGTACATTGGAGATTGGTTTTCTCATTTGCTCGCTATTTATTTTAGCGAAATGGCTCTTGAGCAGTGTCAAAGATCTCCGGCTCGAATGCTCGGTTTAGGATGTTTACCGACTTGGTCCAAGGCCAAGAAGATCGAAGAAGCTCATCAACAAGAAGAAGAAGGTTGTTGGTCTCCTCAACATGGGTGAGCGTTTCAAAGGGGTCCTAAGGTGGTCGGTCGTATCGAGCTCTCTGAAGGAAGTGTCCATCGAGGGAGTACCAAGGGTGATGAAGGTGAGCGTGAACCAAAGAAAGGAGAGGACCACTCGATTATAGCCAACACTCGATGAAGATGACAAGTACAAACAACTTGAAGACCGTCTGAATCTTGTGGAAAACACGAAGATGTCGGGCTGAACTTTGATGATCTGAGTCTTGTTCTGGTGTTGTGATTCCTCCCAGTTCAAAGTTCCAACTTTTGCCAAGTATGATGGCATGTCTTGTCCTAAGCTGCATTTGAAGTCCTATGTCGGAAGATCAATCCCCACACGATGAGAAAGTTGTGGATGCACTATTTTCAAGAGAGTTTGTCCGGAACCGGTTGGAATGGTACTATCGGCTAGAGAATGACCGTATCCGTACTTGGGTGATTTGGTGATGCTTTCTGGACAATATGAGTACAATCTTGAATTGACACCCACTCGCATGCAACTACAAAGCATGTCTATGGGTCGTGACGAGAAGTTCAAGGGTATGCTCGAAGTGAGAGATCTAGCAGAGTTCAACCACCCTTGTCAATAGGGAGTTGGTTGATATGTTTATGGGAACACCGGGCCCGTTCTTCAATCATCGATTGGAAATTCTTCATCCGGATTCACCGTGATATTGATGAGCGCATTGAAGTGGTATCAAGAGTGGGAAGATCCATGTAGAGTCATCTTCAAATCTGCGAAGAAATCTTTTGGTGGTAAGAAAGAAGTCAATGCGTGTATGGTCGAAAAGCCGAGCCAAGTCCGACGCGCTCAATGCGTGAGGCGGTTGTGATCTCGATCCTACATCGGCCAACCTCAGCGAGACAACGCGTAACCAAAGCGCGCCACGAAGGCGATTCTGAAGATCAACATGCCATTGTCGCAAGCCTTGCAACACATGTTGAAAGCGGTGATAACCTTGAGGATCCTCCTCGAATGTCAACACTTCCTCTCCAGTACAATCCAAATGCTAAGTGTGCTTACCATTCCAACGCCCGGGCACGATCACGACAATTGTTGGGCTCGAAGAACAAGATTCAAGATATGATTGAAGCTAAGCGATTGAGTTTGACCCTCTGTTGAGACTCGAATGTGATCAACGCGCCTATGCCAAACCATGACAAGAGTTCCAATCGTTGGTGGCGATACTTATGTTTTCAACATAGATGACTTGACTATCCCTCGATGGTGTTAAGAAGAATTTGTTGCAAGCGGTGTCAATCCGGGATGCCCGGAGGATTGTCGTTGGTGCCCATCGCACGATGGTTGTGCTTGGTTGAGAAGGCGTGTTCGGTGCATGATGGACAACCGTGAGATACTATTTAAAACCACACATGCGGTTGTGTGAAGAAATGTCTAAGTTGAAGATCGACAATGCGAGCGAAGCGTGCCATCTGTGGGATACCTTGGGGCAGCAAGTGGAAAGTATGATTACATGGTGAAGTACATTGTCACGATAGTTACAAGATTCCTATTGAAGATGTTAAGGCAACCGGATGGGGTGACGATTTCCCGAAGACTATCTTGATGTTAACACTATAAGGATTTCCTCTGCGATTCCGTGCCTAGAGTGGCACCTCTCATTATCACTTCTCCAAGACCGGTTCCATATTCCTCGACAAAGCTATCCCTTGGAACTATGGGTGATGTTTACTATCATGGTGTCAAGCAAGACCCTCGACTATTGAAGATCTTCTTGAAGTTTCTATTCGACATTGACAACATCACGGATCGATGGGTGACGAACGGAAGGGTATTCTCTCGAGATCTCTCCTCCAAAAGACACTGCGACTCCAGCTCGCATTCCGCTACTCAATCAATATCCCGGCTAGAGGAAAGAACCGATAACTCATCCTGCTCAACCAGTACCAAAGGAAGTTCGAAGACACCTCAAACAAACGGAGGAAATTAAGATCATCAAGAAGAGTGATTACAATGTTGTGGAGCAGTTAGGGCAGACTCGTCCAAAATATCCATGCTCGCTTTGCTCTTATGCTCGAGGCTCATGCTAATGCCTTGGTGAAGTTTCGAAGAATGCTCATGTGCCGCAAGACACTACTCTGATCAATTCAAGTTTGTATTGCTAGCTGGCTGCCAACAACGGCCTAGGTTTCTCGATCTTGATTTGACTCCTTGGGAAAGAAACACAACAAAGCCTTGCACATCTCTGTTGAATGCAAGGCGTTACATTATCTCATGTTTTGGTGGATACGGTTACGCTCTGAATATCCTTCCGAAGGCGCTTTTGATCGACTTGATGTCGAAGGGTTGGTTCGAGACCGGTGACATTATCGTGAGAGCTTTTGATGGTTCTAAGCGCACGATTGGAGAGCTCACTCTGCTGTTAAAGTCGGTTCCCGGACTTTTGACTCTACTTTCTTCGTCATGGACATCCGTCCGACTTATTCTGCCTACTTGGGCCCTTGGATACATGGGCGGTATTACCTCTACCTTACATCGAGTTGAAGTACCCGTGAAAGGGAAAGTTGTTATGTGGTGAAGAAGAGTATATGGTCATCATCTACATCATTCCGCTATCTCGAGATAGAGGGTGAACTCTTGAGACTCCTGTCAAGCTTTTGAAACAATCCCCAGAGTCATGCTGTTGACTCTCCTGTCACTCCTGAAGATGCTAAAGTTCCGCCTAGGATGGCCTCGCTGAAAGATGCTCAAGCTGCTGTTGAAGAAGGTAGTTCTATTTGGGGACAGCTCCCTGATCTTCCTTTCAAATTTGACAAGACCGGTTTAGGCTTCACCATCAAGTCGAAGATGATACGCCGCGACGTGGCCAACTTCCTTCCGCATCGGCCAGTGGAATCCATGCTATAGAAGGCGGCGACAAAGGCTTCGACATCGCAAGTGGATCTTCCGACTCGGATCATGGGCTCAGCAATTGGAAGACTGAAGACGTCATACCAATCTCCTTTAGCCAGGAGTAATTGCTTTTGTTTTATTTTGCTTTTCGTATTTCTTTATGTTTCGAACAATAAACTTTGAAAGCCTGGTGCCTTGCCCGGGGCGTCATGGCTCGTTTGCGAGGGTTTTTATCTGTCGTTTGCGTATTTTTATTCAATAAATTCGTTGGACTTTTGCATTCAATTGTTTGTTTTCTTCTTTTACTTTATCACCCCTTCAAAAAGCTATGTGTTCTTACACACACCCACGTGATACACTGCAGAATCACTCCAAATCTCGTTAATAACAACTATGCTAGTGCTAAATATGACTTGATAATCCGATCTACCAAGCGAAGGCGAAAGTGAGGAAGATTGTGAAGTGCCGGAGAACTTGCGGGCTGCTACAGAAGAAGCGAGTTATCTGACCACGAAGAGACAATTGAGGTTGTGAATTTGGAGTGACGAAGGCGAAAAGAGATCAAGATAGGAGCGGGTCTTGAGAGCAGTGTTAAAGAAAGGTTGGTTCGGATGCTACGAGACTATATTGAGGTTTTGCTTGGTCATACGAGGACATGCGGGTTTAGACATTGATATTGTGGTTCATCGATTGCCGACAAAAGAAGGTTTTCTCGGTGAAAGAAGGTTCGTCGTATGCGTCACGAAATGTCGAGAAAATCAAAGCGAAGTTATGAAGCGGTTCAACTGGTTTCCTAGCCGTTACTTCCTATCCCCAGTGGGTTGCGAATGTGGTACCCGTACCCAAGAAGGATGGTAAAGTACGAATGTGTGTGGATTACAGAGATCTGAACAAAGCGAGTCCGAAAGACGATTTTCCACTTCCTCATATTGATGTTCTGGTAGACAACACCGCTCAGCATAAGGTTTTCTCCTTCATGGATGGTTTCTCCGGTTACAATCAAATCAAAATGGCTCCTGAAGACATGGAAAAGACTACTTTCGTTACACAGTGGGGCACTTTCTGCTACAAGGTCATGCCGTTCGGATTGAAGAACGCAGGCGCCACTTATCAGCGTGCTATGGTGACATTATTTCATGACATGATTCATCACGGGATAGAGGTCTATGTTGACGACATGATAGCTCGGTCGCAGACTGAAGAAGAACATCTTGATCATTTGCAGAAACTATTTGACAGATTGAAGAAGTACAGATTGAGACTTAATCCTAACAAGTGCATCTTTGGAGTCAGATCCGGAAAACTCCTAGGGTTTGTAGTCAGTAGAAAAGGTATTGAGGTTGACCCCGCCAAGGTTAAAGTTATTCAAGAGATGCCGACTCCCGCACCGGAAGGAAGTCGGAGGTTTCTTGGGCGATTAAACTACATTGCAGATTCATTGCACACCTATGCTTGTGAGCGATCTTCAAGTTACTTAAGAAAGATCAAGTAGTGGAATGGAGCAGCGATTGCGGATCGCTTTTGACAAAATCAAGGAGTACCTACGAATCCTCCCATCGATGCCGCCCGGAAGGAAGACCTCTTATCATGTACTTGGCGGTGTTAGAGAACTCAATGGGGTGTGTGTTGGGGCAACATGGCGAGTCAGTCGAAAAGAGCATGCAATATACTACCTTAGCAAAAGTTTACCGATCGTGAAACAAGATACTCACACTCGAGAAAACTTGCAACGCTTGGGCTGCTCGCCGACTAAGGCAGTATATGTTGACTCACACTACCTTGTTGATTTCCAAGATGGATCCGATAAAATACATCTTTGAGAAACCAGCTCTCTCGGAAGAATAGCAAGATGGCAAATGATCTTGACCGAATATGACATCCGGACACTTCTCGAGCGATCAAAGGAAGTGTAGTAGCCGATCATTTGGCTCATCAAGCCATAGATGACTATCGATCTATGCGATTCAATTTCGAGCGAAGATGTTTTACTAGTTACGATGCGAGAACAGGCCAGACGAAGGACCGAACAAGGATCCCGATGGACTATGGTTTTGATGGAGCCTCAAGCGCTTGGCAATGGCATAGGCGCCATCATCATATCCCTGACGGACACACGCCTTTCACCGATTATGTTTTGGTTGCACTAACAACATGGCCGACAGGCGTGCATCATGGGTCTTAAAGCTGCTATTGACTTAAGAATCAAATTCTTACAAGTATATGGAGACTCAGCTTTAGTGATCAGTCAGATTAAGGGCGAGTGGGATACGAAGCATCCGAATCTCATTCCGTATCGAGAGCATGTTCTAAGTTTGATTCCTTACTTCGAAGAGATCACTTTCAATCACATTCCACGAGAAGAGAATCAGTTGGCAGACGCATTGGCTACTATGTCGTCTATGTTCAAGGTTAGATGGGACAACGAGGCTCCCGAGATCATCATTGAGAAGTTTGTGAACCAGCATATTGTTGTGAGCTTGACGAGAGAGAAACCTTGGTACTATGGCGTGAAGAGGTATCTTGAGACTCGGGAATATCCCGAGGGCATCATTAATGATAAAAGTTCATGAGAAGGTTTGCATCCAAATTCTTCCTCAGCGGCATCTTATACAAGCGCAACCACGACTTGTGCTTACTCCGTGTAGACGAAAACAGCAATACGTATCATGGAAGAGTTACACGAAGGCGAATTTGGCACCCACTCCAGTGGACACACTATGACTAAGAAGATTTTGAGAACAGGTTACTATTGGTCTACCATGGAAGCTGATTGTCACCGCTATGCTCGATCTTGTCACAAGTGCCAGATCTATGCCGACAAAGTGCACGTACCTCCAGTACCTCTAAATGTTCTAACTTCTCCGTGGCCTTTTGCAATGTGGGGCATTGACATGATCGGAGAGATTAAGCCCACAGCTTCCAATGGACATCGTTTCATCCTTGTGGCAATTGACTATTTCACCAAATGGGTAGAAGCAGCCTCGTTTGCATCTGTTACCAAGAATGTTGTGGCTCGATTCATCAAACACAATCTTATCTGTCGGTATGGCACTCCCGAAAGGATTATCACAGATAATGGCTCTAATCTCAACAACAAGATGATCACCGAACTCGCACGGTTCAAGATCAAGCATCACAACTCTTCTCCTTATCGGCCTAAGATGAATGGCGCGATGGAAGCCGCCAACAAGAACATTAAGAAGATTATACGAAGATGACGGTGACTTACAAAGATTGGCATGAGATGTTACCATTTGCTCTTCATGGTTATCGCACCAAGACGAACATCAGGGGCTCCCTTCTCTCTTGTATACGGTATGGAAGCCGTCTTACCCATCGAGGTTCGGATACCCTCAACGAGTCCTCCGGGAGGCGAGTTAGGCGAAGATGATTGGATCGGACTCGCCTTGACCAGATTAATTTGATTGATGAGAAGCGACTCGCGTCCATCGCCATGGACGATTTACGAGCGAATGATCGAGCATTTAACAAGAAGGTCAAACACCGAGTCTACCAAGTCGGTGATCTAGTAGTCAAGCGCATCATTCTTCCACAAGGTGATCGGGGCAAATGGACTCCCACCTATGAGGGACCATTTGTAGTCAAACGATTTTTCCGATGGGGCTATGATACTTAGCACCATGGATGGTGAAGACTTCCACACCCGTGAACGGACATAGTCAAAAATACTACGCATAAAGAGACCCGCTAGGTCGACGAACCTAGGCAAAAATAAGGGCATCTGGCGAACCAAAGGTTCGGGCAAAATAAAGGATATATACAAAACATGTACACCGCAAGTCGAAAACGAAAAGGCTTGGGCAAAAAGGTATCCGTGGGCGAAAACCGAAAGGCGGTCTAGGCAAAGTTAGGGATTTAAGCGTCGACTATGTCTCTTC
Organism: Vicia sativa; assembly: GCA_021764765.1. NCBI lineage: Eukaryota > Viridiplantae > Streptophyta > Magnoliopsida > Fabales > Fabaceae > Vicia > Vicia sativa. The sequence goes on from CM038793.1 coordinate 305,377,867, forward strand.
GGATCATCTGCTTCCGGACTACTATCATTCAAGATTCAAATGGCGAAGATCGTCTACTCACTTTCTCTTGACAAGGAGATGAGATAGTTGAAATATATGAGTACTAGCATAGTTGGAACTTAACGAGATTGTTTCCATAGCTTTTACTTTTCTTGTGTACAAACTACTTGGCCATACGCCACCTTTCAAAAAAATATATTCTTTCTCTTTCTTTACATTGTTGTTATTTGCAATAAGTCCAACGTTTGCTTTGAATGACTATCGCATTTGACAATAAGAATCGATCACAAACATACGAAAGTGAATATGCAAAGTACTTACTACGGGCTCTAGGATTTGGGATGACGACGAAAGTCACCCATACAATTCCCCAGAGCATAAAGGTGTCACCCACAACACACCTTCCCAGTGAGTATAAAGGAATCCACGAGCAATTCCACTCAACCAAACAACGTTACATCGGTCTCAAGCGGTAACACTTCATCCCGTGGATATTTCTCAATCCTCCCCTCTCCCCGCGGTATCGGACTCGAAACTTGGTCGGATAGTGCATCGGAGGAAGCATACACCTTTATTCCCGGCCGGAGATTACAGCGGACTCTAGATTCTTCAAGCCCGGTCTCTCGGCAACCATCAAATGCTCTCCATGAGATCTACACTCGGAATCCCAGTGGGCGTCTCTTAAATTTCCTCGGCGGGATCTACATACAAGGTCCTCAGGATCGCCTCCGGACTCTCCTCGGGGTCTATATGAGATCTCCGACAACGAACCTCTCAAATCTCTACCTTCCTCAACAACGTCTAGGCCCAAGACTTGGTCAGATAGTGCATCGGAGGAATCCAAGATATCTTTCTTCTCCTTCAAAAGCAGGGTTCTCACCTACTCAATTTCCCAAGTGAAATCTTCAAGCGAATATCCGCATCTTCTTCAAGATGGATATGTTTTGAAATATCACAACATTCATAATTCATACATTTCTCATAAAGTCATAATTCATGCATATGTCATTCATATACACTGTCATGCATCATACTTTGCATAAAACTAACGAATATTCTATCAAAAGTGTCTCTTGTTTTCTCAAAGCAGTATGATCATTTCGACAAGCGGGTCCAAGATTAAGCCCGAGCCGACGGAAAACTATCGAAAGACCGCCGCGAACAGGTCCGAGATTAAGCCCGAGCCGGAAAACTATCTGAAAGACCGCCTCCGACGACAGGTCGAGATTAAGCCCGAGCCGGCGGAAAACTATCCGAAAGACCACCTCGGTTATCCTCCGATAATGTGCGTTGGATCAACACCGATGCACTGAGGAAGCTATCCACATTTTGCCAACTACAATCTCCTCGAGTGATCGACACGAAGATTTATTCTGACCTCTTCCTATTATCAACAGCAACTACAGAGTCTAGCGTACGACTCAGTTGCCCTGGATGGCATCTTAAGCCCATCTCCGACTATTTGTCAACATCTCTTCACTCTCGAATCTGCATATATGGTTAAAAATCAATACGGACCAATAACTTCATTCAAAGTGAACACGAAGTCTAACGTCGACTCCCTTGGATGGCATCTTAAGCTCCTCTCCGTTTCAGAACATCTGAGTCTAACGTCGACTCATTCCCCAGATCGCCCTTCCGGATGGCATCTTAAGCCCATCTCCGTCAGCTCTCCTATTAACAACCTCGAGTCTAGCATACGACTCGTTCCCCGTAAGTCTCCAACTTCTCCAAATGGCATCGTAAGCCCATTCCGCATCATCCACCAACGGCGGTGCAAATTTTCGGTGTACTCGGTGTTCAATCATCTTCTACCTCCGGTCACGAAGACAAGCATGTCAATCTAACCTTTCCAGACAAGAAGATTGAGCAGGGCAGTCATACCCAAAATTTGCCCTCCATCTACTCAAGAGATTTCATACATCCATACTCAAGGATTCCTCAAGAGTTGATCGGACAAACTCTCTCCTAGACAATCAACCCAAACTAGGGTTTGGTATCTCTCAAGTCAAGATGGATTCCAACATCTCCATTGGCCTTCATGCCTCCTCATATGCTTCAAAGGTTCTCCATGTCAAGTTTCAAGCCTCAAGTCAAGTTTCCTCGGACAATTGCTCGGATGGTTGGAAATCGAGTGTATTGGACAAAAAGTCAACTGTGGTCAACATACGGTCAAAACTTCGATTTTGGTCAACATCCTCATTTTGAAGTTACATTCATCATTTTATCAAGGGTTGATCATGATTCATCAAGAAAATTCAAGATTTGCCCAAAAGTCAAACTTTCTAAATTAGGGTTTCTAGATGAAACGTCAACTGAACTTTGACTGGTCATAACTTTCTCATACTTTCTCAGAAATTTTTCCACCACCTCTTGTTTTGAAGGAAATTCAATTCTCTACAACTTCATGTCTCACAAGAATGTCCAAAAAATGCTTCATTTGAGAGGTATAGCTCAAAACATTACAGGTCATTTTCAAAGTCAACAAAAAGTCAATTTTTTGTTTTGAAGATATTTTGAGCATGGTAACTCCAATTGAGATGAGACCAAAGACATTGGTTAGAGGACTCTTAGAGCTTTCCAAAAAGTCCAAGAACTCTCAAAAATGTGGAAAAATGAGCAAGATACACTATTCAGAAGTTGGGCAATTTTGGACAATTGCACAAAAGGACATATTGGTCAAAATGCAAAATTTTCCAAATGGGCCTATAATCTTTTGATCCAAACTTGTTCATGATGCTATTCTTGACCCATAAATGCTTGGCTTTGGTTATTTTCTATTTTTATGATTTATATTTGAATTTTATAACATTTAATTCAAAAATAAATTATATAAAATATGAAAATTAAACATTTTTCTCAAAAGGAATGATTTTATATCTTTCTAAATGTCCAAGAAGGCCCATAACCCTTACCAAATTCGTGATAGCCTTGCATTCATGAGAAAATCATATATTTTTCAATATTTGATTTTATTTTAAATGGAAATATTTGCACATTCAAGAAGCAATCTTTTTTCACTCCTTTTGCCATCCAAATTTCTTCTATAAATTGCCAGCAATACACACAAGCCAGAGGACGAAACCCTAGCTCAAGCCAAACCCTTATTCTTGCAAAAATTTTCAAGAAACTTGGAAAATCGAATTTCAAAAAGCAGCCACTTTCAGTCCAAACCAACCATCCCATTGTCTTCAGGAGGTAAGTTTGAGTAAGTACACACTCTTGCCATGGGTTAAAACATGCTGAATCGAACCATATACATGCATACATAACTGATTTTTCTTGAATTCGTATTTTTATTACCAACCTGTTTTAATTGATTCTAATGCTTGCAATGTGTTCATGAGGTTCCACTGGTTTGATCTGGGTCATCGTTTTGATGCTTGTACGTTAGAAACACGATTTGCCATTATTAGGGCTTTTGGAACTGTTTCGTTCGAACCGGTTGATACAGGCTTTTTCAGGCGAAACTAACACCACCATTGGATTCAGGAGGTCCGATTTAGGTGGACAAGGTCTTCTTTTTCTTTGTTTTCGCGTTATTTTGCAGGATCGGAGAATCGAGCCACCGGAGAAGACGACCGGAGCCCTAGCTCCGGCGTCGCTGACTTGCATTGACCGGCGAGCTGCATGCGTGGCGAGGAAACGCGTTCTGATTCGTCCATTCAAAAATCAACTGGGGCCCGCGCGCTGACTGTGTTTGATTTTTCAAAATATCCCTGACGCGTCATCACTTATATTGATTTGTTTCCAGCTTTTCAAACACCAAGTGCATCATGGCGTAGTGGTCAGCGTGCTGGTTTTTAAGGTTTGAAGGGGATGTCTCCAGTTCGATTCCTGGTTCAGACAATCCCTTTTCCTTTTTTTCAAAACTTGCACTTTCTAACTATTTTCCATATTTTAATATTTTCCATTCATTTTAATTTCTTTTCTATATTTTTATTTCTGCATCAAAAATTACAAAAATATAATTTTCTTTTTACATTATTTCCATAAAAACCTTTATTTAATTTAATAAATTATAAAATATAATTTTTGCATGCATATTTATTTTATTTTTATTTTAGCATTTAAATCATTATAAATTGCATTTTAATTATTAAATCTTTTCCAAAAAATCCCAAAAAATTATTTTAACTTATTTATCTTATTCCCAGCATGTATAAATTTTCTCATATTAAAATTTGCATTTTTCTAACATTTTCTCTTATTTCAATTTCATCATATTTCCCAATTTTCTTATTCTTTCACAGGTTGCTCCGATTCGGACGTTTTTTCTTTTATCATTTTATTTTTCCAATAATGTAACTGCTCATGGGATGTAATAGTTTAATTTAGGACTTTTACTTTCCGCACTCCTAATTATGTATCTGCCCCAAAGCCATGTAATAGCGTAGGTTTACCTTTCCGCACTTTTACATTCCGCATTTTACTTTCCGCACCCTTATCAATTGCTAGTAATTAGGCGTGTATGGCAAGATAATAATTGGACATAGCTCACACTAATTTCAAGATAAAATATCTGAATTTGACACACTTCTTTCACACACGCACCCCTTAGGGTAATTCTCTCTCGACGCCTTCGATTACAAATGGTCATGTCCCTCGAACGTAGAGGTATTCTAGCACCGTTGCCTTCCAAACAAATCATCATAGTCCCTTCGATACAAAGATCATAAAACCCACGATGTCGCCTCCGAATACATGATCTTGACCCTCGATTGTCGCCTACGAAAAATGATGATAGTCCCTTCGAATGTGCTAGGATACTTCCTACAAGTTGCCTTCTATGACCACCCGATGTCCCTTCGAATGTCCCGCTTACATCCAACGAATGGAGCTACCTACTAACTAATGGTATGGCTAGCGCTATTCTAAAGGAATGTAGAAGTACAACAAAACGACCAATTCTGAGTGGGTAAATAAGTCTTTTAGTTGCTTGCTCTATCAAATACTTTTCACACTACACACTCTTTTTCAAAGTTCAATTTCTTTTCAAAACAAAGCATTTCCGAACACTTTGTATACACTCCTACATGAGTCATTACAAAGTCAAAGCGAAATGCCTTTTCAAAACATCTTTGTCAAACACACAGAAAGCAATTTTAAAAAAGTGATCTAGAGCAACTAAGAGCCCGTAGATAACTACGGATGGAAAGGGGTGCTAATACCTTCCCTTTTCATAACCATTCTCCCGAACTCAGAATCTAACGAAGGTCTTTTTCTGTTACTTTTACCTTCCCTTAATTGGATAAAAATAAAAGTCGGTGGCGACTCTTGCTATCCGCACATTTGGATACAAAAATCCTAAAAAGTCAGTTCACCGTATTACAGGGTCAAAGGATGTTGGAAAAAAATTGTGACCTAGTCTATCCATCAATAACTTCAATGTGTCCACCACCATTGAAATATAAGTCATCAAAGAGAGGAGCTAAGAAGAGTAGAAAGGGTACGGAAAGTGATGTGCATCATGATCCAAGTCAATGAGAATATGCTAAAGCTTCGGAAGGGAGTTAGACTACGAAGAGATCATGCATATAACCAACTGGGAGTCAATCGTCAACCATACCGATTCATAAGCAACCTTGTTCCAATTCTACAAAAGACGAGTACTTGCCACAGTTTCCTGCTTTCTTTCATCCTTTCATCGAAGACATTATTGATGTCGAACCAGGTGGAAATTGTGGTTACCATTGTATTGCAACTGTGTTGGGATGGGACACAGATGCATATTGTGATGTTAGGAGGCAGTTGGATACTCATATCCATCAACACGAAACATTGTTTTCCAAGGTGTTCTACTATACCGTGTCTTATGTGAGGAATTCATTAATCGTGAAACACTTGGGTCGTCAGGGTAATTATAAATGGATGTCGATTCCATATATGGGTTACCCTATTGCTTTGAGATATTGTGTTGTTTTTGTTTCTTTATCCATGAGTATTAGCACGACATTTTTCCCGCTTCTCCTACCTCCACCCATGTACACAAGTCGTCATATAATTGTTGTTGGTGGTTTTGTCAACACAAATCAATGAGTTCTAATAAAATTGAAACTCGGTTGTCCACTGCCTCCCGTCACAGAGCGTTGGAGGGATAATTGTTCTGATGTTGCAAAGGGATGAGAATCAACATATAAAAGTCGGTTCAAACATTAGGAAGTACTTTCTAGAAAGTAATTGTATTTTATTTGTAATGCATCTAGGTTCGCAAAATGATATAGAAAAAGTTGAGTTGTATGAGGGAATATTTATTTTATACTTCAATTATCAGTATGATGTTACGCATAAGTAGTCTATTTTATTTATTTATCTATTAATTTTATACAAAATTTATTTCTCTAAAATAATGCTATAGAAGATTATTTTTCCCGCTTCTCCTACCTCCACCCATGTACACAAGTCGTCATATAATTGTTGTTGTTGGTTTTGTCAACACAAATCAATGAGTTCTAATAAAATTGAAACTCGGTTGTCCACTGCCTTCCGTCACAGAGCGTTGGAGGGATAATTGTTCTGATGTTGCAAAGGGATGGGAATCAACATATACGAGTCGGTTCAAACATTAGGAAGTACTTTCTAGAAAGTAATTGTATTTTATTTGTAATGCATCTAGGTTCGCAAAATGATATAGAAAAAGTTGAGTTGTAGGAGGGAATATTTATTTTATACTTCAATTATCAGTATGATGTTACGCATAAGTAGTCTATTTTATTTATTATCTATTAATTTTATGCAAAATTTATTTCTCTAAAATAATGCTATAAAAGATTAAAATGATTTATTTATATTTTTAATTTGAGATGCAACTAATATAAAACTTATTTGTAACAATATATTTTAAATTATTTCTTAAATTATAAAAATTAACATTGATATTTAAATAAAACATATAAGTGCATCATACAAGTTATAATAATCATCATTAAAATTTAAAAATATTAAACATATCCATTCTTACATATCCATTCTTCGCATGGATGTACGTCTAATATTAAAAATATTTAATGACTTCCAAATTTCTATATAATCAACGTTTAATAAATATAAAAAATAATATTTATCTCTCAACTCGTTAAGAAGGGAACAAAAGTAAGAATTAAAACTTTAAATCAAAGAACATATATATATATATATATATATATATATATATATATATATATATATATATATATATATATATATATATATATATATATATATATATATATATATATATATATATATATATATATATATATATATATATATATATATATATATATATATATATATATATATATATATATATATATATATATATATATATATTTAAGTGACTAAAACAAATTTGAAAATATTTAAGAGGACAATAAAATAAAGATATTAAAATCTTATTATAAATAGAACAATTCTTGTTAGTAAAATCTCAAACTATTCATAACTCCCAAAGACCATAGACTTTGATCACTAAATTCATAACTTTATCACCACATACTGCTCACAAAATCTAACCCCAATTCTACTTGAAGAACATCTACCATGCATAAATATCCAAATTTGTGAGTTTCTAGATCTCTAGTAACACTATTGTTGAATCAGTCAAAGGAACACTAGAATGTGATAGTCACACGGTTGGCCACCTTATTTACTACAAGAGCAACGAATCAAAAACAGAATCCACAAGGATTACAAACCTTTTGTTTCAAGAACATAAAAGTGCTGTATCAGAATAGTCCCTCATTGATGACATTAATATATGTATACCTTGCTTGTACAATGTGGACCATAAGATTTTACCGTTGCCAAAAAATGAGACACGAGTTCAATTCAACCATAGGTCCACAAACACCAAAATATACACCTAAACTGCATGTTAAAACTAGACCTGTTTTATTGTGGCTAAAATTAGATCGATATATAACCTAAACAATACAAACACCATTTATGACGAGCAATGCACTTATCAACGTTACTTAAAATGAGTGTTGCATGTGAAAAAAATAACTATATCATAAAATGGTTGAAAATTGTCTATTTTACATTGGTCAAAATATATACAATACCAAACCATCAAATTTTGCAATTTTAGATTAAATTTACAATTAATCTATAAAACGCAAGGCCAAAACCCTAGTATTTCTACAAATCCCATAACTAAACAAGTTATTTAAATTCATTGATAATATTAAAAAATGGTATGGTGGATAAAAATTGAATGATTATAAATAAATAAAAAACTTACCATTAGAAATAATTAATTTAATAAGCCTAAAACTTAAATAAATAATAAAACCAAGTTTTTTTAAAATGGTATGGTGGAAATTAATTGAATAATAGTATTATTTAGAAATCATTTAATATTAACCAAATCTAAATAAACTTTACCATATTTTAGTAAATTTTACTAAATTTTTTTTTCTTAATATAACATAAAGGTTTACTAAAAATAGTAAATAATGGTTCACTTTTAAATTTTTTTGATAAGTCCATGTTAGATGGACTCTAATATTTCCAACAAAATTAATGTATGAGTATTTAGGTATGAAATCATTAGATTTAGGAAATTATAGCACATACAAATACAATACTACATGTTTTTAGAAACAGACCCAAAAAAATACAAATAATACACACTAGTGAGATCATTAGTAGCTTATATATAACTAGATTCAAGTTCACTCTAATAGATGTAATTCAAGGATAGCATGATTTTTCATCCTCCATCTTCATAACCTAGGAGATTTATAACTTATATATAGATAGGGTTTTGGATGAGGTGAGATCTAAAGAAGCATAGGCATGGCATCCATGGGAAATGGCTTGCACATTACATTTTCCATGTAGTAGTTTGTGGCATCCATCACAGCAAATTGCATATCCTCAGAAGGTTTCCAGTGACGCTTTCTCTGATTAATGAACCAGTTGTTGATCTGTTTCAAATCTAGCCCGGTTGATTCGGCAAGTGCCTGTTTTTGAGATTCCTACATGAAGAAAAACAAGGTTTCAATATTCAACTATTATCAAGATCACTTCAGAGTTCAGAAACATGCAGATGCATGGTTAGTATAAGATATCTTTATGAAATTAAAATGAACAACATGTATAGTTACCGATGGATAGGGCCATTTGTAATGCCGATTCCACCAATCGAGCAGTTGTTGTCGAGCTTCCTTTGGTAACTTTCCGTTCTTTTTCTTCTTCAAAAACTCTTTCTTGAGGCTGCCAAGATATCCACTATACTTGCGCAACAGCTGCACTTTTAATTCTTGATCTTCACCTTGAGTATCGAAGTTGTTCTCATGAACATCAATCTCATTCATTGTAGGTGGTTCACTTTGACCTTACAAAAACCACAAACAAAATTGAATATAACTATTAGTAATTCTATTTTTGGGATAATCAAATGAAAATGCAATACCTAAAGAATGACAATGGAGATCCTCAATACTAAAGTTTTGGTGTATACACTCTAAAACTATCTATAGTAGTGACGGTTTCGATTTCTCAGATCCTTACCATAAACAACTGACCCAATGATCAAGAACAATATAACCTAACAACATAGATAGCCATGCAAATGAAACTTCTTCCTTAGATTTGAAAATCAAACTGCATAAAGAACAAATTGAGAAAGAAACATATGACAAGACACGGCGTCCTTTTCTTACAAAGTTACTAATTAAAGGACAATTATAAAACAAAAAACAAATTGAACCATACTCTAAAAGTCTTCATGAAGTTCAGGATTTAAAAAGGACTAAAACCTTACAAGAAATGACATTGATATACACACACATGACCTGTAATATGAAAATCCCAATCTCAATTCAAAACATTATTAGTAGTTTGATAAGTGTGTATTGGGAGTTATAAGTTCTGAAAGACATCAAAGATAGCATTGGGAGTTTAAAAAAACTATTGCATATTTTTAGATGAATTGATTTACTTTATTCCCCTCAGGAAGTGCTTCTATATCTTTTACAAACCTTTTGACCTAGTTCAAACACATTTAAAGCATCTAAAGATATTCAGAAGTAACTCAACTGAAATAAACATGCCATTTTTTTCCTACTTCATTTTGGAGTGGGGTTCCTCTAGAGGTGTGGTAATCATTATTTAATCCATAAATATTAATATTTGATACTACCAAACATTGTTAAGCTTAAATAGAAAGGCAATAGTACTCATGAAAATCATAAACTTAAGAGTAATCACCAAAGTCAGTTGAAACAGCAAGAGCCTTAAGCTGAGACTCAATTCTTGAAAGGAAAAGCATAGCTTCCTTGAAGGGTTTTGTAAGCTCTTGCTCATATTTGATAAGCATCTCACAATATGCCTCCATGAACTGATCCAAACCTGGATCTTCACCTATACAAGAACTAGCTCCTGTCCTTCCTGAAGAACCATTCAATATTTCACATTTTGCACATGATTCTTCTAAGCTAGCCACCACTTCAGGTGGTGCTCCAACCTACAAAACCACACACACAAACACAATTGAAAAAACAACCAAAACAAGATAACATTAAAAATAATATTTAAATCTCAAGTCATAAAAGAGTGCATGGCCATGTATCAGTGTTTTATTTTCAACAGCAGATCACAGAAAAAATCTGTTAGATCAAATTGCACTACACAAGAGCTGTATAATACAAAAAAATAAAACTTAAAGTGAATATATAGATTAACTATGAGGGTTTGAAGTTGAAGATGACCTTCAAGCAATTGAGGTAAGAAGACAAGAGACGAGGAAAGAGAGGATGAGCCATGATTTTATCCCTAACAACAACACTTGTACTGTTGTCATTGTTGTTGTTTTGGTGAGTAAAGTTATGATACTGATGATCTTGAACACCAGAAGAGTTATTGTTAAGAGGAAAAGAAATAAACTTCCTATTACTAGTTTCCATATTGTTCATCATGTGATGATGATGATGATGATGTTGATCCATAGAAGAAATCTCACTGCAACTGTTTCCTCCAAACCCTAACATAGTTACAAAACAAAGTTAACTTCAAAATTGTTATAACCCTAAAAGAAAAAAGTTCTTTTCCTCTCTTTATCTATAGAAAGTGGAAAATTAATATTATTATATAATAAAAGGTAAAGATATAATAATACCTGTTTTGCTTAGTCCCCAGACTTTACTGTTTGCTAAAAAGAAAACTGCATATAATAGTCCTCCAGAGAGTACTCCCGGAAATGAAGCTGAGTAGTGATAATATTTTTATTACTAGAAAGAAAAGAAAAGGAAAGGAAAAAGAAACAAACAGTGGTAGTAGTGAGTCAGAATCAGAAGAATAGGGATTTTTGGGGTTCTTGGACAGTATAGTCTTCTGAAAAAGGTGGAATCAGATTCATGGTTTGCAAAATGGTTTCACAAGAGATGATGAATATGAATACAGTACTAGTTTTGAACAGTAGTAGTAGTGGTGGTGTTAGAGTGTTAATTGCAGGTGGAGACAGAGAGAGGGTTGATGGCTGCAGAGTTAACGTGTGTGTCTGTAAGAGTTAACTGAGAGTTTTCCTTCCCAATGAAATTAATGAATGAATCTTGATTCATTGGTATACGCATTTCTACTGATCATTCTACTGTTTCTGTACTGCTAACACTATTTGTTGCCTATACTATCTAACCCCTACCTGCTGCATTCTTCACTTACTATAAAATCTTAGGAGTAATAAATCATTTTTCCTTGAAATACTATACGAGTAAATCCTCTTTTCACTCTTTTAAGTGTTTTAAGTGTTTGTACAATGCGCAGTTTTTAAAAAAATGATTGGATGTATTATGTTTAGTAAAAAAAGTTAATATAGTTTATTAAAATATTCTTATTAATTATAATTGATAGAGCAGTTAAATAAAATAAAAGTAATAAATAAGGATACAGTATTGAAAAATAATAATAATTGATACATTGAAATTTTAAATAAACAATTATTTTAAAAAATGCAACTAGAACACTTATTATGAGACAATAGGAGAATAAAATAAAAACAGATTATAGATAACTTATAAATGTATATTACGAATTAATGATTAAAATTTTTTTAAAATTAAATAAATTGCTTTTAAAACGATCTTTAACTTGTTTCTTTAAAATAAGTTAGCATTAGTCGTATAAAAAATACCATATCATTTTTTGTTAACAAATTTTTCTCTTTGGCTTCGGGGACAAGTTATTAGATGATACAAATAATCTAAGGTCTCTTTATGTAAAAAAAAGTAATGATCAAAATGCAACCAAAGCACCAAGATATTTGGTCGATTTATATAAGCAAATTTGTCAAAATTAAATACCAATATGGTAATCGTTTACGACTTATGTTTGTTTACACTGATTTTTAGTAAATAACCGCTAATCTTTCAAAATAATAATATTTTAATAACTTACAAGATCGACTAGATTGATTCTAGGACATGTATCTAAGTACTGGTGTTTGAACTTATCTTAAAACTTATATTCAACATTCTATCTAAAGCACTATGAATCCTTAAAGGCATGAAACAGAGGTTCAATTAAAGATTATACAAACTTCGATTAAGAATAATAACAGAATAAAAACAAAACATGATGAGGACAAAATAATGTAAACAGATTTATGAATGACTTTGAATAAAAAGACTTTGAATTAAAATGAAAGGACTTCGTAAAGTAATGTATATGGTTCATAAAGGAAATGTAAAGGGTTTGGCAAAGAAATAAAGGTTTTCGAATAGTGTAAATTTGGCTAAAAGATAAAAGAATAAACTGGAAATAAAATAATTTTAAAGATAAAGAACTTTGATTTAAACTTCGAAAATAAACAATGGTGTTTCTATACGTACATTTCTCTGCAAACTCGTTTCCCTTACACTTGGTATTTTGAGTATATGTGAGTTTTTGTACAATAATGAACACACAAAATCCTAACACTGAGACTCTTATTTATACTATTTCGACTCTAACGGTCCTACTCTAAAAAGATGACACGTTCGAAGATTGCATGGCTTCTGCAATCTATGGCTTCCACGCGTCCTTCAATGAAATGGCGCCGAATTTCGAATTATCCGTTATCAAGGATATCAAGTCTTTATTTCGAATTTCGAACCTTCAACGGGAATGATCAATTCAAATCTTTTTATTTTAATTCGAAATCTCCTTAAATTCAAAGACTCTAAATTTCCAACGGCAATAGCTTACTTTTCAATCGAAATGCATCATTTGGACCTTACTCCCTTCATTCGAACAAAGTCTAAACAATACAAAGCTCACCATCTCGAATCACATAAATTTATCAAAATCACCAGCCAACAGGTACATATTGATATTTGTGTTTTTAAAGGCCTGCGTCCTATGATACATATTGATATTCGTGTTTTTGAAGGTCTGCGAGATCCATGAAAGGATGCTCTACTTGTGAAACTTTTGGAAAAAGTATAAGGTTTCATACAATAAAGAATAGACTACGACATTTATGAAAATTAAAAGAAGAATTTGAGAACATGGATATTGATAATGGATTTTGGTGAGTGTTGACTTGGATAATATTCTATCACTATTTAACAGTGCAACGTTGGACTTCGGAGCTTGCTTCCTACTAAAAAGATAGATGAAAGTAATCTTTTATCTAGCAACAAGTAACACAAAAGTGAATGTCTCAAATATTGTTATAAATGAAAATCACATGTTTTTGCAGTCTCATTTTATGTAGCCTAACTTTCAAGCACAAATGTAACAAGGAGTAATGTCTGACGCAAACTTTGACAATGACGAAAATGGTATGTTCTCATGCCCTCTCTTTCGGTCTCATTATTGATACTTATAAGTTAGTATTTATGGGGTTAGAATTATTTTAGTTTTTCTGATATGTGTGGTTGTATTATGATGATGCTCATGGTTAAACTTTGTTGTTTTTCATTGCAGATTTTGGTGTAGGATGATTAAGAGGATGATAGCAAACGTATATTAGGATTTGATGGTAGAAAAGGGATGGTTGGTGGTAGTCTAATGAAAAACATATGGTTTGTGTTGCAATAGAAAAAAATACAAGAAGGATGAAGTTATTGTGAAAACTTCATCCACTTTGTATTTCTTCTTCTTTGCATTAAAAACAAGATGAACTTCATAATTTGTTACAGTTTCATGATTATTTTCAATAAAAGGTGCGTTCTTGAAACAATTTAATATAAATTGTGATGTTGTATGCTTTTGTGTTTCTATTTGTTGCATGTATTTTTTTTGTATGTTGTTGTTGACAAATGTTCTCAAAACAGGAACATAATATTGCTAAGTCGCTAGAAAGAGGCTTCTTGTGACTTTGCAATGTTTTGTACTTTAAATTCTTATACATGTTGACAATAGATAAAGTTTATTTTATAATGGTTAGTTATTAAGCTCTCTCAATCTATCTAAATTAACTTGCATATTTTTGTTGATAAATATTGTTAGTGAGTTTTTTATATCATATGTGATTGTTTGTTTCACAAACCTCTCATTGAACTTGCATTCATTTAAATATATTTTTGAGATAATAATTTAAAAAATTAAATTATCCTTGAAAATCAAGTTAGACGGTCCAATATTTTTTAAATTGCATGCATCTTGTAAATCATAATTCTATCTTTAGCATATATAATTTCATTCAATGCCACAACTCTTCAAAACAATATTGATAAATGGGTGTCAGTCTGGATCTTTCACACAAATCTTGATGTTTGAAAAGTAAACTAGAAAAGAAAAGGAAATCAAATTTTGCGTGAAAGACTCAGAGTGACATCCATTCATCAATATTACTTTGAAGAATTTAGGATTGAAGCGAATCCTATTGGCTAGAAAGGAAATCACGATTTACAAGAGGCATGCAATTCGAAAAACATTAGATTTTTAAAGTTGTTTTCCAGGAATACTTTAATTTTTCAGAATATTATCTTAAAAATCTATTTGAATGGTTGCATATGGTTAATGAGGAACAGGGAAAAACAAGTAATCATATGTTTTATAATAAACGATTACATATACCACAACGACTGAAACTTATAATTATGGTGAAATGTTATTTTTTATGCGCTTCAATTTTGGTTGTAGCTGGGTATCAAACCCATGACACTATATTTATGACAACGGTTGTCTATGTTAAGCACTTTGATAGATAGTTTACTACAACGGTCATTGGAGCATGATTGTAAATAACACATATACAACCACACTTTACATAACAACGCCCGGTCCTACGTGATTATACATATTTTTAACCGTTGTTGTATGCCTTTTCTGTAGTAGTGAGAGAAGTCAAGGTCACTAGATAATCCACACACTCCTTAAAAATAGGAATTCAACGCTCCATCATTGAGTGAATGAGAAGTGATATTTCCCATGAAAATTCTAGGTCCAAAGCCTCTATAAATACATATTCCCCAATGGGAGAAGAGTCAAATCTTAACTTGTACAGATCACGCCTTACATGCATTTACTCTAAAGATTTATGCATGTAGACATAGTATTTCACCTCACGTGAGTAGGACCTTTAAAACCACCATAAATACCATTATACAAGGTTTATCATCGTCATGGGAAGCCCTAATCACCTTATATTATTATTGTCCTGGTCTTGCCCAATGGCGTAGCATGGCCCAATCCACCTCCGCATCTAGGATGAACCAATAGTTCTGGCCCAATCAGTCAGAACGGACAAAGGATATTATGTCCTTTTGCCCCTATGCTGGGGACGTTTGGTTGGTTGTCCCCCAGGAACAAGAAGACCAACGACACCCTTAGTTGTACCTCTGCCCACGCCAACAAATTAGTTCTCGTTATGCCATTCATACGAAGACAACCACCCAAAACGATCAGATCACGCTAGCCCATGAATATTCTTCTGCTCGGTGTAACGTCTAGTTCTGAGCATCTCTGCCCGTTACAACTGCTAGTTCCTGGAAATTACCTATTTTTGAAGAACATAATATTTAGGCCCAAAAATAGGAACCAATGGCCAAGCGTTGGGGGCATTATATAAACCCTCACACTTGTGAGAGTTAGGTATTCAATATTGATCACTCATTTCTAAAACCCTAGATTTTCTATCTTGTATCTCTATACACTCTTTCTTACTTGAGCATTAGAGTACCTTGCAGGTACACCTCATTCTCCTCATTTCCAACATTACAGAATGAAGATATTGGTCCATTACAGATTCTGATCACCGGTAATATCGGTTATATACCTACTAAAGCCTCTAAGGGCCCCTTCCCTTGTAGGAGTAATATGCACACATGTACTTCTTACCAATACAATGGCGCCAACTATGGAGCTTTGATAAAATAACATAGGACACACCTTTATCATTCTCACTCTTTTAATCTTCCCCCCAACGATGGCTGGCAAAACCATACGCTCTAAGGAAAACACCATAGTTTGAGGTTTCATTAGTGAAGGGAACTTCATCTCCTCCCGGCAAAAATATGCAAGGTAGGTGCTTGCTGCAAAATAAATGTCTCCTAGTTTCCCCAGAGGTTGCGTGAGGGGGAACAAGGGTGATCATCCCCTTTTATTATAGAGACGTTGCTAGAGTTAACCCCTACGATAATGACCCCTGATCATCACTGTGTAATATAATAATTTGGATGTTAATCGACTCTTGATAGATCATGGTAGCTCTGCTATTGTCCTATTCTAAGACACTTTCCAAAAATTACAACTTAATCTAATAACATCAAAGTGTTCACTGACTCATTAATAGGATTGTTAAATAGGTGCAAGTAAGGGGTTATGTGATCCTCAAGACTACATGTGATGATGGCATAAATGCTAAGGTGATTAACGTCAACTACCTCATTATGGACGCTCGATCACCATATAACATCATTAAGGGGAAACATGTCATCAATGCACTAGGCGGTTATTTCCACCCTATAATTAGTCCTAAAATACATGTTTCCTAGATGGTGAGTCGGTACAATTAGAGGATACCAACTGATCACTCAAGAATGTTACCACAATAGCCTGGCGAAAGAGATGGTAAATCATGTCCTTATTGGCGCCCCATCTCTGAAGTTCCAAATGTTGACGTCAATTGTTGGGTTCCCAGATTAGGCACAAAGATGGAAAGGCTCACACTCACAAAGGACCCGAAGGAGGTCCAAATAGGCACTTTGACCATTAAGTGATAAAGATGGATACCTCACTTACTAAGGAAGATGGGTATGAGTTAGTTGACCAACTCGTTAAAAATATTGACTTGTTCGCTTGGGCCCCCTCTCATATACCTGGGATAGACACTAAAGTGGTAAGTCATCTCTTGTCATCCACTCTTATGCCAAACCAATGGTGTAGAGGGAAAAAAGTTGGAAAGGAGAAGAGGGTCTTCAATGACTAGGAATTACGCAAACTATCCAACATAGGTTTCATTGCATAAAAAAAATACCTTGCCTAGCTAGCCAACATGATTTTAGTACAAAAAGAAAATAACAAATGACATATGTGTGTGGACTTCTCCAATCTGAATGTCGCTTATCCTAAGGACCTATATCCATTACCAAGTATTGATCGCATTATCGATGAGTACTAAAACTATCGCACATTGAGTTTCATGGATGCATCTCGAGGTTTAACCAGATTCATATGGACCTCTTGGTTTCTCCCAAAATAGCCCTTATGTCAAACCCAGCCAACTACTACTAAAATGTTGTGTTATTCGATCTTAAGAACGTTGGAACCATCTAACAGTGACACATGAATGATGTGTTTGCCCATCAAATTGGGCGGAACGTATAGGCCTATGTCAACGACATGAAAATTTTCGAAGGGATAAATATTTAGAGGATTCTTTGTAGTCAATCAGGAAATATGATATACGCGTGAATCCCACCAAGTGCTTTTTGAAAGTTCTGGATGGAAAATTCATAGGATTCATCCTGACAAGAATAGGCATTAAGGTCTAGGATTCATCCTAGAAAGTTCTTGCGTCCAGGTGACTAGGCTTTACTGTTCTTTGTCGCCCTGGTGAAGAAAAAGAGATTCAAATGGACCTCGGAGTGCGAAGAAGAATTCTTGAAGGTAATGGCTTTCCTCGCATCGTCTCTCATTCTCACTCGTCCCGGGTAGGAGTCGCCATTACTCCTCTATCTCTTAGTCACATATTAGGCAATGCAGAAAGACTTGTATATTTCATAAGCAAGGTGTTTAAAGGCGCCAAGGCACTTTCTAAGAAGATTAAGAAGCCATCATTGGTCGTCATCATCGCGACAAGGAATCTGAGACGTTACATTTAGGGTCATAAGATCTTTCATAAAACCAAGTATATTGTTAAACAAGGCTTGAAGAAGTCATATTTGGCGAGAATGATTGGTATCTTGGGAGGTGGAACTCATGAGGTATGACATCCAGTTGGGTCATGGGTGAGGTATACTCCCTGGACATTATCATTGAGTCTAGATAGATGTCTTTCATACTATATTACCAACAGACAGACAAACTTCCACTAGACCTGGAGGAAGCAAGGAAAGTTTTAAAACAATGCTTCTAAATACACTCTCCGCTCTAAAAAGATATATATGTGTAATCTTATTTTGCATGTGATATGTTTTTAACAAGGACATCAACTTTTGATGACGACAACTAATATTTTTTTAGAGAAGTCAAACATAAACATCTAAGATGATAAAGATGTAAACCATAATATTAGGGTTTGATGCACTTGATTATTCAAAGATGAAACAAAAAGAAATGTAACTAAAGCATTGTCTCGAGCCACTCAAACAAGTGTCTATAAAAAAGAAAGTTTATGAAAATATAATGTGTAATTTTAAAATATTATGTTGTGGAACTTATTTAAGGCTCTGTCGACGGTCGTCCACACTTGAGTGATTTTGTGATTTTAATTTTTTTTAATGTATTTAATGGAGTTAATAAACAAAAAAAAATTCTCATAAAATATTGATGAACAACATTACTTATAAATAATAAAAATAAATAGCGGAAGTTTTAAAATCCCACAATAAAATCTCCCAAATATTTTGAAAATAATTTTTAAAAAAATTCTCTCACTTGAGAGGTCTACCAACGTCATGCAACGGAACCCTTATTTAATACGAGTAGTTTTTGTAGTACTAATATTTTAAAATTATAGAATAGATGTTTTGTCTTGTAAAAGATTCTTACTATGATAATGAGTTCCATAAGTACATTATAAATTGTGTATAGATCCCTTTAATTTGTACTCATATGTAGTGTATATATATAGAATAGGTATGTGGGTTATTCATGGTGTCTTAGTTAGTCATACAATTTCTTCGAACTAGGTAAGCATTTATTCAAGATGTTATTCCATTTTTTCTTAGTGATCTACATAATTACACCTATTAGTCATTAGTATAACACTACACTTTTGTAGACTCTTTGATAGGAAGCATATAGCAAAACTTAGTGGCTTAAAATTGTCCCACTTTGTTGTGTTGTTGGCCTTCAATTATCTTTTTGTTCTTAGTTGTGTAGTGGTATTAGTCTTTGCGTTAGTTGTGATTGAAAGGAATCAAACATCAACCGTCCATCAACACCTATCTCCCATGTGATGTTCCCTCAGTGACATGAGATCTTTATTACTCTTTCTATACTTTTGCTTTTATTTCTATACCAAAATTTCTACAAAAACCTTTTAAGATGTTTGTAGCAACATGGATTAAATAATAAACTTAACAACTAGAGTGAAAAGCAACACGACAGCGTTTTGTAAATTGGAATCCATGCAAAGAGACATACCCTATGTCAGAGGGGGTCATGTCACAATCTAATCAAATAGTGAAAAAGTGGGTTGTATAAGAGATAAAGAGAGCAAAAGAAGCCCAATATTACATAGATGTTGCCCTCTTTGTGGGACACTTCCTTTCAACTTCTTACTATTGCGTTTCTAAGCCGTACCCTACACGAATCATTGACCATTTGACGCTTTGTGTTGTGTTGTGTTGCTTTTTTTCTTTTAAAAGAAACCACCCAGTGTATGTTTTGTTAACTATCATGTTCAAAATCAAACAAACTCAATAAAAAATTAAAAATTAAATCAAATTAAATTGAAATTACAAAAAATTGTATTTAATTTGAATTAGTTTGAGTCATATTATAACAAAATGCATGATTCGGTTCGGTTTATAATTTGAATTTTGCAAATCGAACCAAACCAAATCAAACCCCATTATGTTATATTCTAAATTTTACTTAAGTGTCATTTAACCAAAACCTAAATTTATTATATATTAGTGTTATGAATATGAATTATGTTATTAGTGTTTTGGTTAAATTATTTTTATAAAAGTCAATCGAAACAAACTAAACCGCACGTTTTTTTTTTCGCAGTTCAAATAATTTTTTGACTCAAAACCGCCTAAACGAAACCGCATACATACACCGGTTAACGTATCATGATAGAAAATATTTATTTGAATATTTTTATATATGTCGCACGAGAGATTCTTATTTATACTCATAAGTATAGCTGTCATTTGATTTGACTTTGAAATTGACCATAACCTCTATGTTTAAAAGGTGGTAATAAAAAGTTAACAATTTTGTTATGATCGCTTTATACTTAATTTAATACTAGTTATATAGGATAATTGTTTGCATGAATACATGTTGATGTAAGTTTTTATTTTATATTCTCTGGTACAAGTTATTCTTGAAAAAAAATAGGAGGTGTATTGCAAAGTAAATTTATACCGGTACTTACGGGTAATTATTGTGTATAAGTTAATGATATGACATAATTAAATGAAATTTTTTTATTTTATGAAAGAAGTTAAAATTATTTTATAACGTCGAATACCATCTTTGTTTTTTTCTTAAAAATATAATAAATTTTGAAATCATAATTTCTTTTTCTACTGTGAATCATGCTAACATTTGCATTAAAAATACATATTAAGGATAGCATAATTAAAAAAATTAAATATACACATTTCAAAATATCTTTATAAATAATTTCTTAACACGTGTTAGAGCATATGTCATCATTTTCTTTCTATTATAAACATATATTTTTTTAATTGTTATGGTAGAAACATTCTTTTAAATTTTAAAAGAATAAGATGACAAAAATAGTTTTAGCATTGACAACAAATTATAATTGCAACCCGACAAGTTAGTCAAAAGTTTGACAACAAAGGTCATTGGAGTTAGATCCACATGACAATGGTTTGGCAAGTGATTAGTTAGACGAGATGCAGTTGCAGATATGGTGACCAGAGTTTGGTGAAGCAAATTAGTTAGAGGAGATGTAGTTGCAGATATGGTGATCAGAGTTTGGTGAAGCAAAACCGCGATAGTGTGTGATCGTCAGTGGAGCATTGGCATCAAGAGTATAGAGGGTGGCGGCAACGAGCTCAAACGAGCGATGGTGGTGGGTCAACATCGGGCACAATGGGTCATTGACAGTCGGTGACAGTCCAAATTGGTCTTTGGTCGCAAGCAAGTCGGTTTGATTATCAATTCAATAATGGGTTATATTTGGGATATGCTTAAGAAATATAACCCATTAAGATTTTAGGATATTGTAAATATGATTCTCTACCATTTTTAGAAGATAAGAGAAGAAGATAATGAAAAGTGATAATCCTAGTTAGAGAGACATGACTAGAATTTTTTCGAAGTGTATTCTTAGAATTTGGCAGACATTTTGAGGTATCTAAGGGAAGTGAACAACATTTTTAAACCCTTGAGTTTATGTGATTCATATATAAATAATTTGAGAGATTAAATAATTTGGTAGAAAATAGGATTTGTTATTGAGAAGTTTTCTAGAGAACAATTTTGGATTGTGGAATGTGAATATGCAAGTAATCTCAACTCAATATAAATGTGTAGAAGCATTGAAGGGCGAGACATCGATGCATGCTGGCCTAACACGGATAGAAAAGCTCAAGATGATGGATAAGGCCAAAAGTAACATTTTCTTGTGCCTTATAGTTAAATTTCTAAGGGGAGTCTCCAGCGAGAAGACTGCAACAAAGATAAGTCAGAGCTAAAATGCCTTATTTTTCACAAAATTGGTAACTTCAAGAAGGATTGTCTCAAGAGGATGGACAAAGGAGATTTTATTCAGATAGTATTTAACTCATATGAGAATAGTTATAAAAGTGTTATTTCACTACTAGTGTCGAGTTTGAAAACTGGAAAGAGTTGGGTCATGGAATCAAGATGCTCTTACCACATGTACCCAGAGAAATAATACTTTGAGACTTTGAACCTATAAGACAATGGATTCATTGTGCAAATTAACTACCAGACTAGCAAGGTACTACCAGACTAGCAAGGTTCTTGGTGTTGGTACAGTCAAACTTAAAGTTCTCAATGATAATGAGTTTCTTCAATGAAATATGATGTACTTTCTCAAGCTAAGAACAATTATTTTGTCCATAAACATGATTGATGATTTATGTTATTGCACTAGAGTTGAATATGAGGTATAAGAATGCTTTTCATGGTGGAGTGGTCATGGCTAAATGGTCTAAAATATGTAGGTTATATATCCAAAGTTATTGGTAATTCATCATTAGCAAGTACAAACTTAGGATTTGAGGTCAATTCATGATAAATATTTGGAGGTTGTTTTAGAGAACTATGATTTTTGTCTGATAAAATGGACAAACGTACATTTAACATCTTATTGGGTGATGCTATAAGTCGAGTTTCCAAACAGCTTATAGAGTAGGGTTGTTACCCAAGAAGCTTACTTGGTCAACAAATCTTCATTCACATGAATAGACTTTCTAACATATATGGAGGCGTGGTGTAAGAAATATGCAGACCACTATAATTTGAATCTCTTCAAAGCTTATTCATTTATGCAAATCAAGCTAGTTTGGCTTGATAGTAAAATTGTGAAGTGTGTCTTTAATGGTTTTTCAGAAGATGGGAAGGGTTTTAAGATTAGGGATGTGGAACCTGAGGGATTAAGTTTATCATAAGCAGATGTAATAATTTTAATGAGACATGTGTGGGATGTAAGAGTAAATTCCTAGAGATGAAGGTATCATAAAATAAGTAAGGGGAAAACTCAATTTTGAGTGGATGTTTCTGCTAGGGATACTATATCTAGTGAGGCAAATTTTATAACGTCCTCTTATTTTCATTTGAATCGTGATAAGGTAAGTAGGGATATAATATGTTGACCTAGTTGTTAAACTTTGAATGTGGTTGAAGGATTGCGAAACTCGTAAACATTGACACTCAAGGAGGTATTCAAAAGAAAATGGAGTAAAATATGGTTGAAGAACCATATTTATGGGATTATTAGATTATCTGAGTAGGAAAAGGAGGTTAGGAGAAAGTAGATGCAAGTAGCGAGATCAAGATTCAAGTGGTCGTTAAATGGTAATTCAACTTGGTGATATAAGAAACATGGTTAATGGCTAACTAGGCAACAATATTGGTTTAAAGTTAATTTAGATAATTGTAGAAGTATGCGTTAAAACCTCATGTGATGAGAAGAAAAATAGAACATATTTTCAAAAATAAAAAACAATAATCGCGGTCAGCAGTGGCATCAGAATCACGGGACGACGATTCAAAGAGTCGGTTGGAAGTTTGAGGATGGAGGTCAGCTATGCCAAAGTTGTAGGGTGGTGGTTTGACAAATTGGAAACGATCTGAAGAGTTGTAAATGTGGAAATAGATTCCAAAGTCTAAAGCTTCAGTAATAGAGGTTGTTGATAGAGCAGCGACGATTGATCGTTGTAGGTGGCAGTCTCAAGAAAGTATTGGGTAATGGATCGTGTTTTGGATTCATTTTGGATATATGGCCATTCGAGTTTAGGGATATTATAAATATGAATGTTTATCACTCTTAGAAGACAAGAGAAATTAACAAAGGAAAGAGGTGGTAATCTAAGTTAGAGAGGAAAGAGTAGAAATTCCTTAGAGTGTATTATTAGCCTTTGGTAGACCTTGTAGATATTAAATAGGATTGGCAAAAACTTCCATACACCTTGAATTTGTGTGATTAAAATATAAAACTATAAAGATTGAGAAACTCTTCGGTAGAAAAAAGGTTAACTATTGAGAACTTGAGAAACTAATATCTTGTAACTCAATTGTAATAACTTTTGGAAGTATAGTGAATCAAAGAGTTGATCTCTCCCCTAAAGTAAACTAGTTTGATCATACTTGATAAACAAATTATTTGTGTACCCGTATTTTATCTTCATTTTGCGTGTAGTGAATTTACTTAAACTACTTGTTATGTTAATATTTGCTTAATGCCATTTATTTTGGTTGTCATTATTCTTTGTCACACACATCATTTTTTACGTGATTAATAATATTATTGTTATATATTCATAATAAGAAGTTCTTTATATGGTTGAACATTTCAATTTCATAACAATTATGATTATAAGTTGTTAAAAAACTAACATCGCGTCTAAAAATTTAATCTTTCTGGAGTAAGAAAATTTCATTTGAACTGATGACCCACCTATTTTTTAAGATCAACAAATAGCAAAGCCCGTTAAGTGAAGGTTTCTAAAATTATGTTCTATGGAAGATAAGATGTCAAATACAATGTTGAGACAATGTATATGATAATTAGGTACCGTTTGGCTTGAGTTTTTGTTAACTTATCTTCTACTTTAGAGGAGAAGTAGGGCCAAACAATATTTTGAAAAAACTGCTTATAAAATAAGTGACTTTTATTTTAAGAATAAAAATACAATTTAAGGAGTTTCTATTAAAGTTGTTGAAAGTAACTTTATAACAATTTTTTGAAACATTTACTTGTACATATTGTATACCTTTAGATTTATACTATTGTTTATTATAAATTATTTTATAATTATTCACTAAAACATTATTTTTTATAATTCTTCTCATATTATTTTATCTAGGGTTAAATATGTTATTGGTCCCTATAAATATCTCAAATTTCATTTTTAGTCTCTATTAAAAAAATGACATTTTTTGGTCCATACAAAAAATTTATTCATGCAATTTGTCCCAATTGTTATGTAAACTTTAAAAACTATTTAATTACAGTTAAATTTTTAAATTTTTGAATAATTTTTTCATGAGTGTTTAGAATACTATAATATATTTATTTAACAAATTTTAGAATATTTTAAAATGAGAAGAATTAAATATGAATTTTTAAATTTCAAAAACTATTGATAAAAACAATGAAAATCTCGACTTAGAAATCAAATTTTGAGTTTCTTTTTTTTTAGGAACTTTTTATAATGTTTTAAGCCTGTCTACAAAATAATGATTCAAAAATACACATCGATGTAACAGTAGAGACTAAAAATACGTGCCAAATAATTTTGTAGGGACTAAAAAATGTCATTTTTTAATAGAGACTAAAGACGAAATTTAAGATATTTATAGGGACCAAAAACACATTTAACCCTTTTATCTAATTCAAAAAAAATTATTCATTCAGGTGTCAACATTATCTTCACATATTTTTAAATATTTATAAAAATATATTCATTCTTAATGTATTTCATATCTTTTAATAATATAGTAGTATTTTATATTTATTTATATCTATTTTTGTGTGATCAAATAAAATATACTCATAGGTATATATGAAACGGTTTAGTTTTAAAAAAATTAAAGTTGAAAAATTATAAGTATTACCAAACAACTTTAACTTTATTTATAAAATTCTTTTTTTTTTTAACTTTAACTTAAAAACAATTTTTACAATCGAAAAAAATTCGGCCAAACGATCTCTTACTACATATAAAAGCAAATAAAAACATAATTTAAATAGCACGGGAATTGGAAAGCTAGTTTAGTGTAAAATTACCTATGCCTGAAGGACATTAATCCAATTAAAGAAAATTCACTCTGAATAATCAGAAGTACAAATTAGTCTAAATATGAGACCCCTTTCAGTTTCACTAAAACACTCTCTTAAGTCTTTGTTTAGTTACAAAAGTATTTGAATAATGAAGTAAAATTACAACTCAAATACCTTATTCTCCTAACTTAGAAATAGCATAATCTATACAATTAAATAGATGCCATGTTTCTTACTTGATATCAATTTATTAAATGACTTTAAGTTATATGCAACAATATAATATTATTATATTAGCAGTTTATATAATCATCATTTGGAATTTCAATGTGACTTTACTTAACTAAGATTGGGTTGACAAAGTGTTAAGGTTTATGTGTAGGAATGACCACCTATCCACATGAGTCGAAGACTTTAAATGTTTCAATTTTGTTTAGAAAACTAATTTATCATGAAGCTTAAAGCATCTAAATCTAATAAAAAAAGAGAAAATGATTCTTAGAAGCAAGTAAAAGTATCTCCTTGGAAACTTACTTTTCCAAGGACATTGTGAAAGAAGATAAAGATAATATATATTAAGATGTTGGTGTGTTTTTTAATTGTTAAACAAGTATATGAAAAGACTCAAAGTAATAAGTTTTTGAGTGAACCAAATTTCTATCAAATGTTTGGATATTTATCTAAGCTTATTGATGCATAATTTTCAGCAGCAAAGTAATTTATCGTTACTGAATGGGAAGACACACAAAGATAATCAAAACATGTTCAATCTCACTTCATTTGGTGTCTTGTTAAGGAGTGTTTGAGAATTTCTCTTCAGACGTACAAAGGAAGTCATATCCAATTGTATTTTGTTTTGATCGTATTGTGCTTTTGCGTAAGTTTTATGTACTAACCATTTCTTATGCATCAAGTTAGAGCTCATATCATCAAATCGGTATGATTCTTCCACTCTTCTTCACCTTCTTTTAGTGTACCTTTAATTGTTTACTTGTGTATGTGGTATATGTTTTCTTTGTATACATAATACGTCTCATTCATTTGCATCATGACATTCATTGAGATTAAAGTTTTTTCCCTTAAAATGTCTTACATTAAATATTTCATTAATTTCTTGCATCAAGTTGTTGTTGTTCATATGTGGATATAATTCTTCATTATTCCATGCATCATTAAAATTGTTTTGCATCTAATGTTAACCCTTTTTGCATATTCATTAAAATACTCTAGCATTTGAAAACCTCAAATATCAACTTTGCAATTTCATAAAGTTATTTTTCATGCATTTAAATTTTAATAATTTTTGCTTATTGATTCAAATCACAAGAATACCTAACACGAATCTTAGCTTTCAATTTTGAATTTTTAGGTGTATCTCTTGAGTTTTCATTCGATCATTTAATTTTTTTTGCAAAAAATATCTCATTTTTTTCATTCATATCATTTGATTGTGTTATATGTGCATATCGTACTATTTATATTTTGATCATTCATTACTTATTTTCATCTTCAGCAAAATTATTCTCGTCATCTTGTTTTCTCCATGTTTTGGAATTTAAAATATCTTCAAGTGCATCCTTAAATTATGTGCATGATGAAATATTATTTTTTGTTATGTTCGTGCATTATTTATCCCTCTATCAACACGTGTTTGTGTGTGAATAACAATTATGTTTTGTGGCTGAATGTTCCATGTTGTTGTTGTGCATGTTTATTGTATTTGGCGTGTGTTATATTTCATGTATATGTAATATATCATTCTCTTTGTTGTATATTTTTCTTTAGTTTTATTTTCTCTTGATTATTTATTTTGTAGTTGGTTCTTTTGAGTTTAGACTCATTAGCATCTATCTCTTTTTGATCTTGTCAGAAGAGAAGAATTATAGTGTGAGTCTAAATTTGATTTATGCGTTTTATGAAAATCGATATGGTTAGATGTTTTAGGGGGGGCACGAAGGAAAGTCTTGATCAAGTTTCACTTAATGCTCAAGTCAATTCAATTTTAATGCTAGTTTTTCAAGCATAAAAAGGGGAAACTGGAGTTGCTATGCTCTTTAGGACTTTGATTTTGTTGCTTGTCTCATTTATTATCATTTATTGTTTATCACTTTCGTAATTGAGCCTCCTATAAATTAGATCTTTGCAAATATCTTTAAATTGAGTGAAATAATTTTTAAATGGTATTTTGCATTGAATCATGTTTTTTCATACATAAATTAAACACTTAGGTAAAAGTCAATGCAATATGATTTAAGTCAAATTAGTAGATTATACGGATCAATGGTTCCTATCTTATTAACTTTAGATTTAGTATTATGCTTCAATTTACTCTAAAAATAATTTTTTCATGATTTAAATCACATGAATGTGAAAATTCATATTTTTCTACCTACTATGATTTGAATCACATGTTACACTTACTTCGAATCATAACTCTATTTGATTCGAATAACATGTTATACGTGATTTGAATCATGAGTTCAGATTTTGCTTATGTCCTGTTTGATTCAAATCTTATGTTATACTTGATTCGAATCACGAGTGCAAAATTTTAATTTTAAGTTCTCGAATCAAACCATTTCTCTCATTATGACTCAAATCATACACATTTCTTTGGACTTAAATCAACATGGTATTTTCACTCATTTTTGTGCATAATCTCAAGCACCTATATAAATCATTCCCCATTTCTCTATCTTTATCTCTCACTCGCTCACTCCCCCCCCCCCTCTCTCTCTCTCTCTCTCTCTCTCTCTTATATATATATATATATATATATATATATATATATATATATATATATATATATATATATATATGTCTATCTATGTGTCCGTCTATCTATCTATCTATCTATCTATCTATCTATCTATCACACACACACACACCATAAAAACATAGAATGATTATTGTGATGAGTTATCTATCTATCTATCTTTCTATCTATCTATCTTGCACCTCCTTTATAATCTCCTAATGAGCTAGCTTAGTTGGGTTTCCTAGAGCATCCTATATCAAATATGGATGATACACCATAAAGAACCATAAGATGTAACCGTCTATGTAGCTCTAGTCGTTCGGTGTTATGGTACTATATGCCTCATCTGGTATCATATGATTAACATAATCATCAAACATGGCATTCATATGTTCGTGTTTCGCTAGGGGAGGGACAAACACAACATGATATTTAGGAATGCGCCGCATGTAGCAGAACTGACGCATGACGTGACACTCAGGAAAATAAGGAGGCGTCAGGCATGACCCGCAAGTCAACCATCGTGAGTATAAGATAATGTCTTCAATGAAACCGTCGCACAATGATCGACATAAGAATAGAAGTGTATATCCTCAAAGACCAAGCGATCAATATACATCTTGAACGGATCTGTCGCATTGTCCACTCTGAGTGGGTCGAATGCAGAAGTACACGACTTATCCTTAGTATAAGTTAGACCAAGTGACCAACCGGAGATGCGTGGGAAGTGATGTAGGATCAAGGCCTGAAAAACAATAATCATTGGTTAGTAATGATGCTGCAATAATTAATAAAATGACACACAATCAACAGAAGGCCAATATATGTTACCATCAAAAGTGTGATACTGCCAGTTACCTGCTTCGTTTTTTGCCTAGAGCCTTCAAGTAATTTAGAATACAAGTAGACCAAAAGAACGACCCCCCAGTTGTACTCATGGATTTGCTCAAAGTACCGCTAATATATGACATCAACCAAAGTGGCACTCTTGTACTAAAAAATGACAGTGCCAACCAAATACAACATGTATGCGCTCATAGTATACACTTTGTTTTGTCCTACTTGTTCGACATCATATCACCCTGTTGTGCTCTCACTATCTCTTTTTTTCAAACACCTCCTGCAAATAGCTAAACTTAGAATGAGCTCGACGGGTCTTATCTAGCTCCTTCATAACACTTTCTGGGGTAACTCCTAAGTATTATACCATCAATTGAAGTCCCTCTTCTTTGTCATACTTCCCATGATCTAAAAATATCCCCCCTAATCGGAATATGCAACAGACACACAATATCATTTAGTGTGAGTCATCTAGCCATGTGGTAGATGGAAGGATGACGTATATGTGTGCCATCTCACTATAAAAGCATTAATCATATCATGATTAATTGTAGTATAACTAGCCCGGATCAAACTTCTCAACCCTTTAAACTGCAACACGTCATGAAACCATCGTTCATTGAGCTCTTTCAGTCGGCTGATCTTCTACATATGATTGATGATATTTAGCGGATCATGTTTATGCATACATGATTTAACAAGAATGATTCAAACAAACACATAGACATTTTTAAATGAATTGTTCCAACTAATTTTTACCTACCCTTCCTAGATATGTCTCGAAACATGGTCCGGGTGAAGAGGCATCAATGATAACTCGGACGACCCTTCTCCAAAACTCTCAGGTGTCGCAGGTGCGACCTCATCTGTCAGGGCTTGGGAATCAAATGATCTCCTGCTCATATGCCGCCTGAGATTGGGGTTGGGTACCTCATATGTGGCTTGGGACTGTGATATCTCTCATGCCTCAGGTAACTGCATAAGTGAACTCATGCGTCTACTTGAAGATGGAGGCAATGAAGCATGAGCAGGAGAGCCTTGCCTATTGCGGGGGATGAAAAAAAGGAAGATACAGATGAAGACGCATCTTCGATTTTTATGTAAACGTTGAACTGGAGATGCATCTTCGAAAATTTCCGCAACCTCATTCATCTTCAATGCAGATTGTGGTGTCTGAACCTCAAAAAATTTTCATTGATCGTCAAAACAACCTAACTAAAATGTTCTACGGTAGTTCTAAGCTAACAAACACTTAAGATCTTTCAATTTTCTAACCTAAAACTCAAATTCTAAACTATTTTACATTAACTCAAAAAATTTAAAAAAAAACTTACAAATTCTCTTCAAAACTCGATTATTGATGCTTGATGAAGCTTGAATACTGAAGTTTGATGAACCTTGATTGTTGTGTGATGAAGATTGATGAAGTTTCGCGCAATGGAGTTTGGGAGTGTTTTAAGAAAAAAATTTGAAATGAGTATCTGAAAGTGAGGAAGGGGAGGGGACAGTGACGCATATTTGAGACAAGATACATCTCCGTAAAAATTTAGGAGATGGATCTTCGGAATAATTTTGTTTGACATTTAATCTTATAGCAACACATGCATTAAAGTTGGGGTGCTCTCGGAGATGCAACTACAGAAACTTTACATAAATACACCCTCTGGACACATTTATAAGCAATAATTTTTTTAAAATTCATTGAATCATTGATGTATCTAGTCATTATTTTATACCAGATACATCAATGATTCAATGAATATAATTTTTTTTGTTGTTTATAAATGTGTAAGGAGGATATACATCTTTGGATAATTCCTTATACTGATTTAGTTTCTTGTTCAATAATGAATATATTTTTAGTGTGTTCGGATATATATCTCCGAAACCTGAGGACATAACCGTATTTTATATATTTGTAAATTATTCCCTATAAACTCAAAATTTGTTTGCGTCAAATAAAAAATAATAGTTAATTCAGGATGATTCTACAGGAATGAAACAATTCAAGATAATTATGCTCTTGAATTTTTTCATGGAAGAAAACTATACAATAATTTGAGTGTTTGTAAAATTTCTTAAAATAATAACTTGTGATATAGTATAGTATAGTTTCCTATATACATTTGAGTTTTTTTTAATGGAAAATAAGATATATTAAATCCATAAGAAATTAAAACAAAGCAAAAAGGTCCAGCTAAACAAACCAAAAGACAAATGAAAACTAACCCAACATCAAATGCTCAACATGCTCTTGCAGCTTAGGCTTTTTCCACACTCTATTGACTATATAATGTTTATAATCTCCCTATACATTCTTATGTACGTATCCGTCGATATTCTATCCGTCTTTCTATTAGTAGTTTCATTTCTGTACAAACAACAACCATAAACTGTGTCTGCAAAAGCAGTCTTTGAATAATAGTTTTCCAATTCTTCTTAGTACTTTTTTTAATCATTCATCTAACTTCATCATCCCAAATCAGAGGTTCATGTCTAATGTTTAATCACTGCAGAACACCGGTCGATATATCTTTGGTAGTATGACAATCAAACAGTCATCCTCTTTGAGCAGCCCAAATTTCACAAGTCTGTCTTTGGTAGCTAAGCGATTATGGCATTTAAGTTTTTCTTTTAACATAATATACATTTGAGTTAATTTGAGTGTTTGTAAAATTTCTTAAAATAATGACTTGTGATATAAAAAATTTCACAAAGATATTAGTTTAAAACATGTTTTTAAACATGATTGAACAATTAGACACCATTTTAAAAAATTACATATTAGTTTAAAACTTTTAATAAGTTAAGAGACTCTAACTCAGCCTAAAAATTAAGTAGAATATTCTGATTTCGATTAAAATGTGAACAAAGATAATAGAACATTTTGTTGTTCTACTTCATTAAGTTGGCATAATCTAGAAAACGTTGGAAATTGTTTGATAACCAAGTTCAATACTAAAATGTGGAGGGAACATGAAAGCATCTACTGAGCAGATAATAACAAAACATAATATTGTATGACTGACCAAAATTTTTGGCACTAGCTTTCCTAGTAAAAAACCTCAAATTAATCCGACATTCCGCTTCATGAAAGCAATTCAGTATATGGAGTATACCAACAAAGTACATTTTGTGAAATTCACAAAAGTAGTTCAATCAACGTTTATGCATTAAGATAATAATTTCAATTTGGTTTGAAATAAAATTGAGAAAACAGCCTATAACTTTTGGATAACAACTGAATTGGCTATACCAGCTTGCTCTATAGTCTGGTCCAAATCAGTAAGTTGTTTGGGAGGAAAACCCATTGTCTGCAGTTGGTAACTTCTTACCCCACCAGTTCTTGATGCATCAATGAATGCTCGAACATCTCTGATTGTATGGTGCTGATTGAAGCGAGAAACCATTCTTGTACCATCAGCTAACCTTAGCTGGATTGATGTCACTGGTTGGGACTCATCTACAACTAGACCCATCGTTGGCACCGGAACAGTAAACGAAGAAGCACTAGCAGCATTTTTGATAGCCTCACTAGCAGCTTCACCACTTGAGCTGCTGTCACCTAAAGTTCTTCCAACCCCCCGAAAAGAAGTATTCCTTGGCTTCACGGTTCCTAGATATATGTTGCCAAAAAGAATATTGATAAGTAAAGAAGAAAATATAGAAACAGAACACAAATACAAAGCTGATGACAGATAACAAGAGACGTACCGGGTAGTTTTCATCACGCCTTGTGAGGTTGAGACGGACAGCAGTTTGCCGATCAGCTGGTTCGAGCTCTTTGGGACATTCAGACTTCTTTATGCTCTGCATTGAGGTAAAATAAACTAATGAGGAGCATA
Source organism: Vicia sativa (assembly GCA_021764765.1). NCBI lineage: Eukaryota > Viridiplantae > Streptophyta > Magnoliopsida > Fabales > Fabaceae > Vicia > Vicia sativa. Next base: position 305,411,063 of record CM038793.1, read on the forward strand.
TAATACTTCTAACAAGAAAATGAAAGAATCCCAATACCAAAGCTCGTCAAGAGAAATAGAAATTGAATTATTGACTCAAAAAAAAATGCAAAAGAGAACCCCTATAATCCCACATCTCCTACGCGAAGAGACTATTCTCTCTGTCCTTAACTGCTCAAGGCTTCTGAAAAAAAAGTATACCCCTCACACTTGCCCTCCTCCACTCTCCTTATAGCTATGTTAATTAACTGGCCATATCAGAAATTATTCTCTAACTTCTCTATTCAGCCTAGTTGTCGGAATCATACCTTATGCCAATATCCAATTAGAAGTTGGCAACAATAACATCCACAAGTTGCAAATGATGAGACCAAACAATAGTTTTCAGTAAATTTAGAAGATGTCAAGACAAATGTTAAAATTAACAAAATTTGGATAAATTTTTTTACCAACAAAGTTGATAATAAGTCAAGATACCTCAAGGAATGATGCATTTTGCGGGTCTTCCAACCTCCGCAAAGGACCATCATCGACAGAAAACCCATTCCTCCAAAAAGTGACCACGTGTGTAACTGATTCTACTGGCTGAGGAGCAGATGGCACCTCCTCTCCGGAAAGCAATCTGGCTGTTCCAGTAAAACTTCTTGACCTTGAAGAATTTTCAGTAGGAGGATCAACAGCCACTTGTCTAGCCTGATCAAAAATATCATCCACAGTAGGACCCCTTCTAGTAGGATCTTGGACAAGCATACCACTGCAACAATGAAAACAAAAGGTACATTAAAACTTCTTCTAGCTTATTAAAATTTCACAATCATATCAAATGAAACTAAGCTCTATGATGAGCTTCTAACTCACTGAAACTGTCAATTATATCAAATGAAACTACGCTACGCTATATGATGAGCTTCAAACTCATTGAAACTTTATAATCATATCAAATGAAACTAAGCTCTAGGGTGAACTTCTAACTCATTGAAACCAACAATTAAAATAATTTTTACAATGTCACACTATCCATGTTAAATAAATGAGCGATACACTAACAAAGATACACAAACTAATATAAACTTATGCTTCAACATTTGTTTGATAATTCAATATGATTTTAAAAACTAATCTACCTATATTCTACTAGCATATATTTGATTTGTCTTTAAGATGAGCCAAAAGCAATTCTAGAGGTGTAGAATTGATTCTGGAGTGATTTCAAAGTGTTCAGTTATTCTAAACGTGATTTTTTATACTGAAATTTATTGTTCAACTCACGTTTACATATCCAAACATAAATCAATTAGCTTATATCAATCTATCATAATCAATTTTGTCAACGGTGAATCCAAACACACTACATTTAGGAGGAAGACATTAGGGTTTGTTTGGGATGAAACATTTTAGGATTAGGTCAATATTTCTATATGATCACAATCCATTCAATTTTAGAAACAAGTTTATAGTTCTCTAAATATAGAAAACAAAAACGTAACCCTAGTTTCGCAATTAGGAAATCTGATTATGCAATGTTCTATCCTGAAAAAAGAAAAGAAGCACCGTTACCTCTTCTGACCACCAGCATAATACTCCTGCGGGTCATCCGATTCAGAACCAGACCCCAAATCTTGATCATCTTTAACATCTCTGAGAGTCCGAATCCCACTCTGCCGACTCCCGGACGCTTTCTTCCCAAGAGACCTCCTAGATCGGAGAACACGAGACGGCGGCGGAGACTGCGACTGCGACCGCGACGGAGATTCAGAAGGTTGAAAATCAGGCGAAAGAGATTCATTAGGCGAAACGGTGCTATCGTTTAGAGGGATATTGGGAATGGAAGCATTGGCGTTGTTGTCTAGGAAAGTGGAAACGGCAGCGTCTAGGTCGAAATTGTGACTCTCGAGGAAGAAAAGAGCTTCTTGTTGAGTGGAGGAAGTGATTTCGATGAAGGAGTTGATGAGTGCGGCGGCGTTAGCGTCGGAATTGGGATTCTTCTCGCTCTCCATTTCTTTGCGACTTCTTTTCCCTTTCGATTTCATTTTTGGTTGGGTATTATACTGTCACTCACTTGCCAGTTTTCGTCGGGAAAGTAGGGCCACCATGACAGGTGTGATGCTTTTATATATATGCTAGGGTAGTAGTCTCCTTTCACACGTCACATTAAATTATGTTTAATTAAATTTAAATAAAAATTGCAAATTGAAAACCATGAAAAATGGGATACTATTGGGTTTTATTTTGTATTTTTTTTTTTGGATCAAATTAGATTTGAGATTGATTTTGTAAAACCAAATCAAATCACATTTATATATTTAACTACATATTTATATTGGTTTTATATAGGTTGGGTAGTCTCCATTCACACGCCACTAAAAACTCATTTGTTTTGCTTTTTTGAAATAATTTTTATAGTTTTACCAATTTTTTTAATTTAAAGTTTCAAATAAGATTTAGTTTGAATCATTATTATTAAAATGTTTTTGTAAATATTTTAGAATTTTATTAAATTATTTTTATATTAAAATTTCAAAAAATAATTTAATTTTAAAATTATTTCAAATAAATTTTCATAAATATTAATTTTAAAATATAATTTTTTGAAAAATTTAAATTTCAAATATATTATGATCTTCATCAATAATAATGTAGATTTATATTATATGGGTCAACACTTGGCCCACAATCATACGGGTCCAATTCAGTGCCTCTAAAAGACCTAAAGCCCTACTTGCTTATCACCGTTGAATTTCCTCCACGCACATATTAGGGCAACGTGGCCAACGACAATTTGAACCACCGTCGTGCCCTTAGAGAATAACGGGTCAACTCCCCTTATATCTCAAAGCTGCAGACTAGGGAGGAGGTCACGTGTTGGACTCCATAACACGTAAGCCCTAACATTCTCTTAGCGGGCTCAATAATCCAACTTACTACGCAGACCTTGGCACAACACTGAGGGCTATATATACTCTCTCACTTGAGATGGTCAATATTCATTCTCTTACATTCTTGTACTTGTGCTATGATTGCTCTCTTTCTCACTTTAGCATCATAGTACTTTGCAGGTACACCCCATTATTTTTAATTGCTGAAGATTATTTTCAATTCCTAGACCAACAACAATTCTTTTGCTAAGGTATAATCAGATGTCTAAAATAATTTTTTCATTTAGAAAAAATAAATATAATTCTTTTGATTTTGCCTCATAAAAATATTTTTTTATTGCGCAGACTTTACCAAATAAAAATTCCAACACTTTACACCCTGATCCATATTTTTACCTAAGACCACAAGTTACCATCCTACATGTCTGTTACATTATTAAAGAATATTTAAAATTTGTCACGCTGCTATGTTTATAAAAGGTATGGTCCTAAAGTAGGAATTTAAATTTCTCAATTCACCCTATGAAAAAGTTAGGGTTTATTTGCAGACAAAATAGAAACTTGAAGATGGAGAAGAAGACAGCCTTGATCAAGCAGAGAAGAATTTGAAGGTAGCAAAGCAATGACGAAGCTACATAAGCAATTAAACCAGACATACATGAAAAAGAAGTATTTGAAGCTCACAAGGTTCGTTTTATTTATCCGTGTTTTTCCAGCTCACAAATAGTCTTCGCAGGTTAGGTCTTAATTCGTTTTTTCTTTAATAATTTCAGAACAAGCAATTATTCAGTGTAGTTTTCCATCATGGAGGGAAATTTGTGAGCATGAATGATAGGGTTATGATTTACAGGGGAGGTGTGACGACATTAGTTAGTAACATTCACATTGATAAGTTTACAATTGATGATGTTAATAAGATGTTGAATGGGTGGAGTTACAATCAAGGGACATATAGGGTATGAACTAAGGTTATTGAAATTGTTCCGAATTTTTTCCAGATTATGAGAGATGATGATTGTTACGATTTCGCAGCATATTCTTGTGCCAATGAGGTTGAGGGTGAAATCTTTGTGGAGCATGATGTAATAGATATTTCATTGTCAGTAAGAAGTCCTAGATGTGTGAATGAAATAGTTGAGTTAGATAGATGTGATGAAGATGAAGTAGAAGGGTTGGGGATAATGAGGATGAACGTGTCACTGCCTTGCTTGATGAGTTTGAAGACATTGATATTACTATACTTATTAATGAAGCACCTTCCTTGGTTGGGTTTGTGAGTGGTTCAAAAAAGAAAAAAAGTGGAAGATGATGATGAATATGTAAGTGATGAATTGGATAGCTCAGACCCTGATATATCAAATGAGGAGAAAGTACTAAAGTTTGAAAAGTTTAAGAAGGAGCATTTCAATAAGAATTTTAAATTTGAGTGGGGGTATGGAATTCAATTGTCTTGATGACTTTAGAAGCAATACACAGTGGTCGATATTAAATGGTAGGGAAATAAATTTTGTGAAAAACGAGAGCTACATGGTAAGAGTAGAATGTAGGGTCAAATGTAGATTTTTAATACTTTGTTCAAAAGTGGGCCATAAGCACACTCTTGCTATAAAAACGATATTTGACAAACACGCATGTGCTGGGATTTTAGATAACAGATGTGCAAGCTCAAGGTGGGTGGCTAAAGTTGTGGTTAAAAAGATACAAACATGTGAGAGTGTTAGGATATGTGACATAATTCAAGACATGAGATAAGAATTTTCTGTTGGTATCACTGTGGCTAGGGCATGGAAGGCAAAACTCATAGCAAAGAGGATTACATAAAGTTAATCCTGGAAATACTTTGAGTATTACTGTCAACAGACCAAATCCATCCATACAACCAAGATTTGGGGATTTTTATTTTTGTTTTGATGGTTGCAAAAAGGGTTTCACTAATGGTTGCAGACCCTTTGTTGGGGTAGATGGTTGTCATCTAAAAATGAAATATGGGGGTTAGTTATTAATTGATGTGGGTAGGAATCCTAATGACCAATATTTTCCTTTAGCATTTGGGGTAGTTGAAACAAAAACAAAGGAGACATTGAGATGGTTTATTGACCTGTTGATGAAAGACATTGGGTTGGACAAGAGATATATTTTTATATCTGATCAACAAAAGGTCATTGGTATTACCTCTATCTGTTAGTAAAATTCCATGTTATTTATGTACTGATATGAGTTTGTTTTTACAGGGTCTAGTTTCTATTTTTGAAGAGATAAATGAAAGGGTAGAACATAGGTTGTGCTTGAGGCATCTCTATGCAAATTTCCAAACAAGATTTGGCGGGGGAGCTTTGATTAAATATTTGATGATGGGGGCTACAAAAGCAACATACTACCAAGGATGGTTGACCAAGATGAATGATCTGAAGAAATTTGACCTAAAGGCATGAAGTTGGCTAATGGGAGTTCCTCCCAAATGTTGGTGTAAGCATGTTTTCGGTTTTTATCCAAAGTGTAATGTTCTTATGAATAACATTTATGAGTCTTTCAATGCAACAATATTAGCTGCTAGGAATAATGTAATTTTGACCATGTCAGAATGGATTAGAAAATACTTAATGAACAAGTGCTCAACTTTTGCATTGAAACTAGAAAAATGGTCACACAAGGTGATGCTCATTCCTAGGAAAAGACTAGACAACGAGGTTGTTATGAGTGACAAATGGTTGCCTACTTGGGGAATGAATGAACAATTTCAAGTAACACACTCTTTCAATACTCAGGAATTTATAGTTGATATTTCCAAAAGATCATGTACATGCAACTTCTGGGAATTGGTTGGCATTCCTTGTAGGCATGTTGTAGCAGCACTAGGTTTTAGACAACAGAACCCTAAGGATTTTGTTGATGAATTTTATTCTAGAGAAAAATATAAAATGTGTTATGATTTTGCTCTCAGTCCAATTAATGGTCGGGAAATGTGGCCTGAGGTAGAATCAGAAGAATTGTTGTCACCAATGTTAAAAAAGGTCCAGGGAGGCCTAGAAAGCTAAAGATTAGAGAGAATGGTGAAGAAGGTGCAAGAATAAGGTTGCCAGGTGTTTCTTATAAATGTACAAAATATGACAAGTTTGGTCATAATGTACAGTCATGTAAAAGCACTACTCAGGATTTAAATGGTCTCAAAAGAAAGGTATACTATATATGTCATATAATTGCCTACTAGTTATGAGTGTATGATACATATGTGTGTTATGCCATTTAAATGTATTTGTGTTGTTTTTTGATATAAAAAGATCAAGAGACAACCAACTCAAACTACTATAAGTCAAACTGATGGAGATGTTACAATTCAAACTGATGGAAATCCAACTGATACCACTCAAACTAATGCCATTACAAATGATGCAACTCAAACTGCTGCAACTCAAATTGAAGCTTCTCAAGTAACTGATTACTTTAATGGCATAAATGATGACATAATTTAAATCCTCTCAGACATCACCACATCTCAGGCACCTGCTGAAGTATGCAAAGCTACCAAAACAGCAAAAAAAAGGGAAAAAGATGAAGCCATTGAAAAGGAGGTCTAGTGAGAGAATTAAGATCAATTGGTTTAAAAAACTAAAACCATTCACAGTGCCTGGTTCAAACAGTGACCAGCCTATGTCTCTGACAGATGAAGAAGAAGGAAGAGGTGCACAAAGAGCAAGGAAGAAACTTAGGAAATAGAATGTTATGACTTTATTATGAATATGTTATGATTAATATGTTGGAACCTTTTAAGTGTTTTAAATATGCTCAAACCTTATGTATTGTCCAATGTTATGTGTACTACATTTTGTGTAAGGCTTATGGTCAATGTAAGAGGCTTATGTGTAATGCTCAGACCTTATGTATTGTCTACTACATTTTGTGAAAGGCTTATGCCCAATGTTTTGCACTGAATTATTCCTTCTGTCATTATTATGCCTTTTGTAATTTTTATGGCTTCATTTCAACATTTATCAATTCATTGAAAACATCATATTACATAACTTGTAAATCCAACTATCTGGTATACAACAACATATTACTTAACATTGAAAACAAAATATTGCATTTATAAACTTAACAAAATATTACTTAAATTATAACAACAAAATCCATGATAACATTTATAACAAAATTACATATTACAAAATCCACTAATTCCTAATTCTACACTTTTGTTACATAAACTTGTACGCCACTGCCAACAAATCCAACACAACCATAAGGCCAGTTTCATTTGAAAATTCTTCTTCTGCATAATGGCAAGCTTCAACTTGGCTTTTTCTAGCTTTTTTGTTGTCAATTAAAACTTCACCAGTGCCACATCAGATTTCTTGCATTCACCAATATCACTCTTTGTGCATTCATTCATGGATTGAGCAACTTCATCATCCCATATAAACAAGTGACAACAATTCAGATTCTGCAAACACAAACACATATAATTTAATGGCATACAAAATGTATTCAAACTATATACGTAAATCACGAAACTCCTTACCCCGACATTATAATATTTCTAAAACTTTCTATTTCTGTTTTGCACTGCATTCGCGACCCACATCTTCATAGGCCGACGACAACCACACTTAGGAACGCTTGAAATCTCATAGGAATTTCTACTTCCACGACCGTTACTTGGATCCATCTCTCGCAGTTGACGAAGTAGAAGACAAAAATGTAACCCTAGGCTAGTTGACGATGAGGGGGATGATGAACTGGTGGGGAAGGGTTTTTACCCTAGGTTTGCTGAGTTTTGAATTGGAAAAAATGGAGTTGGGAACGAAGAAGAAGAGGTGATTTCATTCCAACGTGGCAAATGTAACCAACACGTAGGATGGTAACTTGTGATCTTAGGTAAAAACATGGATCAGGGTGTAAAGTGTTGGAATCTTTATTTGTTAAGGTATGTGCAATAAAAAAATATTTTTAGGGGGACAAAACCAAAACACGCTCATATGTTAGGAGGGTAAAAGGTATTTAACCCTTATTTTTAAATTAGTGTGATATCCCAACATTAGATTGAAAACGGAGAAAGGACTCAGTCAAAACAACATTAGATGATTTAAATTCATTTTATTTTTATTAGGTACTTAAAATTTGAAATGATAAAATATTTTTTAGTTTAACAGTATGTAACATTATCTAGGGACTTTAGATAGTAGTATATGATTGATATTTTTTATCTATTTTTAATAACAATTTAAGAACCTAGTATTCATGATTTTGTGAGTTGATGTCTTCGTGATATATAGCATCATTCATTTAAAAATATTTGTTTTTAAAAGGAATTTAACTTTTTTAAATTTATAATATTATTTTTTTAATTAAAATTGTTTCACCAATTTGTTTGAATAAATAAAATTGTGAATGGAAATGCAATGATTTGGCCACATTAAGATTGTGTTGGTGTTTCCTTTCAATCACCCTATTCTTTTGGGGAGTTTTAACACATGAGGTCTGGTGAACTATGCCTTTGAATAGGAGAAAATTGGATAAGGCAAAAAATTCAGTGCCATTATCAAGCCTAAGTCACCTAAGAGAAGTGCTGAATTGATTTTCTAGATTTGCTACAAATTAAATGAGACTAGTTTTAGTTTGATCTTTGGTTTTAAGGAAAACTATTGATGTATATCTAATGTAATCATCTACCAAAGTAAGGAAATATTTGTGACCTAACATGGAAATTGTTGAATAAGCCCCCCAAACATCAACATGTAAAATATTAAAAGGAGCATTAAAATGAGACATACTATGTGGAAAGGGTAACTTTCTTTGTTTACCAAGATGGCATGAATCACAAGGGGTATTATTAGATTTACATGGTATAAAAGGAAGAAAAAAATCGTGAAACATAATTCATGCCTATATTAGAAATATGTTTCAAGGAATCTAATAATACCATGTAAATCTAATATGTTTTCTTGGAATGATTCATCAATATGGTGCATATATCAGCACCAAAATGCACAAAACAATCATAATGACTATCTATTTTAGAAATGGAAATGAGTTTAACATGAAAACTGAGAATGTACAAAATATGGTGTAAGGTTAAAAAAGGTGACTTAACTACACTAACAGACATAGATGCCACAATGTGTGAACCAACAGGTAGATTAACATTAACACGTATAATATTTTTGCAATTCATAAAGATAGTAATGTCATATGAGATTTGATTAGTTGCTCCAATATCTAAAATTCAAAGATGGGGTTTCTTACCATTAGTGATGGATGAATGAGAGTTCATGACAAAGGGTGAAGTAGATATGGAGTTGTCTTCAAAGTTAAGCTTTGATTATTGCAACAATTCAAGAATGTTGTTGTACTGCTCTTGAGTGAAACTACATGAAGATGCATTTGAACTTTGCTAGGAGGCATCTAACATAACATTGATCGTGGCAGTGTTGCTGGGAAAATTCTGAGTCTTGCCTTTGCTTTTGAAGCCTAGTGGATAGCCATGTTTGAGGAAACATGTTTCCACAATATGGTTAGTTCTACCGGAATGTGTGCACACAAGATCGTGGCCTTTAGCTGAGCCTTGATACTTGCCTTTGAAGGCATTGTTGGCAGGTTTACCAGTTGAATTGCCATAGTGAGTTTGAACTTGACAAACAACTGTATTCAATTCCTCAAAAGTAGCAGATGCTTGAACTAACACAGAAGCAGAGCTACTCAATCCACGTTCTTGTTGAATGATGGGAGAAAAAGCTTTGTCAATGTCAGGTAAATGGTTCATCATCATTATCTATGATTTGGAATGAGTTAACTTCTTATTCAAACCTTACAAAAAAACGAATCACTTGGTCATCTGCACGATATTGCTTTGTAGAAGCATTAAAACCGATTTCGCAATGGAATTGGAAATAGAACGATGAATCTAAGCAAGAACCATCGTGTTACAACAAACCCACAGTGCATGGAGAGGATTAGAAACAAGTGGTTTACTGAGCGATCCATCAATGAATTTGTCCTTGTTCTTGGAAATCAATGCAATGTGCATTGACCTAGCCCATCTATGACAATTCTTGTTATCAAGAAAAGGCGAAACAACCACTACTGCATGATTTTCATTTGGATGCAGATAAAAAAGATTGGTTGAATTCGTCGAAAAATCAGTGAATTGTTGGTACGCCATTGCTAATAAATCAAAGAAACAGTTGCAAACTTCGAAAACAAGACGCAAACGCAAGAGAAAACAAAAAATTGCGAAGCAGCACAATGACTACCAGAGTTTGTATAACTCTAATACCATATTGAGGTTGAAGCATTCAAGCATAGCTTCTATGGAAGGAGCCGAAGGAAGAAGAAGACATAACCAAAAGTTAGTTACAAGAATCAACTGAAAATTTCAACTGTATCGAATGAACTGATGAGATATCAAATGTGTTTACAAAATTAATTTATATACAAAGCTATGAGCCAATAAAAGGTGCACAAGTGTCAACTATCTATTGGTGTGAGCTATCTCTAATATGATGTAAGCTAATATCAATCCAAACATCTCCTAGCCTCCACACCATCCCCTTTTCCTCCCATCTCAATGGCTGACACCTCTTAAATCTATAGTGATGATGACTCTTCGTCGACCACGCTCAACCTCCAACGCCAACACCCTTTAAATTCCATTATATTTTCGCCATCAACAACGTCAAATTAATCATATTTGTATGTAAGACAATGATTCTAGTTTCTATATCTCATGGTCAACTCTCCAAGATTCAAACATGTGTTCATTACGTGTTTGATCACATCAATTTGCCTACCAATGAGTTACCTCATCAAACGATAGACACTACCAAAAACAATTTGTGTACCACCATATCATAAGATATTCTCAGCTTATTACTTATGATTGACAACTTGGTTGAAGAGTGTTGGAACCTTATTGTGGATATGTTCCTCGAGAGCTGTTTAACCCAAGAACCAATTCTCAACTACGAAGTTTTCAGTTGAAATTGCATGAAGACATTTTTTGATGTTTACATTAGATCATCTGTTTATTTTCATATTTGATAATTTATTTTTTGTTTATGTAGAACAACAACTACTTATGTAACTCTTTATCTTTAAAAGTATTCTACTAATAGTTAATAATATGTAATAGATTTAATGATTTTCATTTGTTATCAATTGTCTAAATATGTAATAGATTTAATGATTTTCATTTGTTATCAATTGTCTAAATTTACAATGAACTATCTCAATGCAGGAATTTTTAACTAGTTGTAGATAAAATAACACTCTCAACTGGACTATTATTTTAATGCTCCTATTAAAGGAATATAATTATGTTCTCGTGTTGATAAATAGTCCAAAATGCATTCTCGACCAAACAAATAATGTTTTCCAATTTTAGTTCTTGAATGCAGTTGAAATTCACCACATCTGGCTAGATGTGGGCATGAACAAATGAAATTCGTCTAAAAAAACTGATTCCTGTTACCAAAGTGCTGTAGTTGATGAATAACCTAGGGCACTATGTGATTACTCATGGCCAATAAGGATATTCCAATGGTCACACTATCCTCAAGTATTTGCAACTGGTGACTTGATGCCCTCTTTGTTGCAAGTATTGTTACAGGAGCAAATAAACCTCCTGTCATATATACATTATTCACAGCTCCAGTTGATGTGGATTCCTGATGTGGAAAAACCTGGAAAAAAAAGTATATATTAACGTGTACAAAATCCATATAGGTGTCACCAAATTTGTAAGGAACGGGGAAACCAGTCAAAAGAATCGAACCTTATTTCCAACCTCAGCCGAAATTTATGCACAAACCATCCACTTTGAAGATGCATGCGAACCAGATAATTTCATCAACATTGCCAAGTAAATCTTTGGCATTGTCATTCACTTGTATCCATGTTTTGAAGTGGAGTAATCTATAATGACTGCAGACCTATTTCATAGCTACAGATGCTGAGACAGCTGCTGCCTCAGTTATTAGGCAAATTGGTTGGCATGCCTGGAGGCAAGCACCTATGTCAAATGGAAGTAACTTAGAACCATCAAAAATAAGATTAACACCAGGAAGGATTGGTTCTTTACTATCATTTTCTTCTGGTTCAGTTTTCATTGTATCCGCTTGAGTTGGTTCTTTAACATCCGTTGTGGCAGCTACATCAGCTGGAGTTAACTCATATGATCTGCATGCACCATTCAATAGACTTGAGATAATTAGGCAATCAAAATTATGAGCCTTCTATTTTATGTCTGTCAATATAATGCTAATAGAATTTTATGTAATGAATCTTATATTGAGTTAATAGAAGCTCGATAACAAACCTAAGAACACTGCCGTCAAAGCTCAACACTTCAGTTTGGCACCGCTGTCGATTGGCAAGTTTTAACCTCTGATGGACACTTGATGTCCCTGAAATGGGAGAAGAAGGATCTAGAAGTGGATTCAACTTTCCACTAACATGGTTCTTAAGCTTCCCAAAAGACTTCTTTGCTTGCTTTTTCTGGTAAAGAAGCTTTCCGGTGAAACCTGTTGATTGGTACTCAGCACAAATGTCATACAACTTCTTCCTTAAGTTTTGCATTGCATCATGGTGTTCAGCAAATGAGCCAGATTGGAGCATCTCAGATGAAATTATCCTTCTACATATATTATTGCACAAGGTTGGACTAAATAGTGGCATTCCAAATTCCAAACTCAACGGAACCCATTCGTATGTCACTTCAGAAGATAACTGATCCGATTCATTTCCAATAAATAATCTCAAAAGTCGAATATAACCAACTGTCCACAGTTCCATCTTGTCAGACAAATTCGTCAACAGAGAATTCAGCTTCGAGTTTTCCTCTTCACAAAGTCCTAACTCTTCTCCTACAGAAGCAATAGTCCCGTCTGCGTTCTTTAATGGTAAAGGGATATCCAAAGTAGCTGCTTTTCCAGATTTATTAAGATCGTACTTACTGAGTGGCAGAACCAACACCGCAGAATGCTTAAGAAGTGAATTTAAACAATGCAAGAGTATGCTTCCCTTTATTAAATTTCCTTCAAATTTTCTTCCTAGCCCTCCCACTGTTGTACTGTCCCAGGACCATATAAGGGCTTTCTCACAGCCAGCCAATGGAGCAGGAAGCAAGCGCATACACTGTCCTTTCATCAGAACAACTGACAGAGGCCCACTAGCTGCCGTTGAATACATTACCAATTTCATCCAAGGACTCATAGAAGAATATGTGGGAGGACCAAAATGAACTGGACCTGTGGGTCTAGGAAGAATTGAGGAATGGGAAAGAGGCACTATGGACACAAGTATATCGTAGTCACGAAGAAACAATCGGTTAAGAGTTGCTGGTGAAAGAGAAGCCAAACTTTCAGACCGGAGAATATCTACACGATATTTCTTTTTCTTTTGCATTTCTGTTCCAACATCTGATCCTTCAACTTCTACTACTTTATCATTGTTATGGAAATTTGTGTCTGACTTATCAACTCGCTGAATGTGATTACTGCCATCTTCCGAAGTAACAGAATGGTCTCCATCATCCATACTACTAGAAATTTCTGAGTGAACAGAAGTCTCTACTAGATTCTTCTCTGATTCAAAATTTTCTAAATCATCATTATTTATTACAGTGTCTCCATCACTAGAGTTTCTTGATCTGTCAGTCAAAGAGGTTTCAAGCTCAGCTATCACAGAACTTGACTTATCATTGACTAAGGTAGTTGTACCCAGATTATTTATATCTCCCTCTTCTTTTTGGTCGGATGGTATTCCACCTGAATGCAGACATTCTAACACACAACGCAGACTATACGAATGATTTGCAAATTCCTGTAGTTCTCCCTCAAATGTTGTACCCTCCAGGGTGCTAAGATCCTTGCAAAGATCAGCAATGCTGGCATGACCCAATTTTCCCGCTTCGTATAGTGTAACGGCATGAGTTTTCAGGCCTGACAAAGTTCAATAAAGTAGTATGACCTTGGTCAAAGAAGCAAACGAATCTCAATCTAATGCAAAATATTGAACCCTGATTATTGAGTCAAGCAGGTTTGATTCACTTCAAGGAAAATAGCTCTCGCCTATTTTTTCCCATTCAAAAGACTTCACTACGACAGTGTTGAAGAGAAAACAATCTCTTTACCATTTCAACTAACAGAGATAATAGATCTGCATTTTACTTTAGCAACTAGAAAGTCCAAAAAACAAGAAGTGGGGGAAAATAGAAACCTATATAGATTTATTAGGCAAACACATGGTTATTAAAGTTGAGTTTCTACCTTGATTTTTCTTGTAAGATAGTTGCATTATATATTACAAGACATGTCCTAGCTGACAGTCTCACCATATCTCTTATCCATTTCCTTACAGGATTCACATGACTGATTTGCTATGCTATCAGTAAGCACATTACTGAAAATAACTGAACAGAAGCACGGGTCTTATTAAATTGTTTTAAGAACTTTGTCAAATTGTCGATAAATATTTAAATTTATATATTGCGGATATTCTGAATTACTTATTAAACTCTCATAATCAATTCTACATATATCCAGATTGGTGTCCAATTGTTGTTTATGCCCCAAAACACAAAAGGTGTACACTGCTAGAAGCACACACTTTGATGTGTAGCAAAGCAGAAAGCGTAAAATATTAGCACTTAGAAGCTTGAAAATATTATCTTGCCCTAAAAACTATCTGATCTAGGGTAGAATTAAATTTTAGAGCTAAAAACATCTACATGAGATGTGACTGGTAATGGTAGCTTACTCGTAGAGACATCAATAATAGATCACGACCAACCTTAAAATGGATTACTCATAATTTCCTGTCTCAGCACAGACTGACTTAAAAAATATAATTCTGAAAACCATACTGAATGCACATAAGCTTCAAGACAGAAGGAGCAAAAGATATAAACCTGGTGAAACAGATCCCATCATAAGATAGGATGTAATATTAGCATCAACTATTAAAGCAACACGAATAAAGGCAGAACGAGGACCATAGTTTCCTGAAGCTGAAACATCTCCTTGGTGAGGGGATTCATTATCAATAAGCATATTCTCAGAACCCTGACTAGCAACAGAAGAGTCTTCGTCACTGAATGTACTTCTTCTAGGAGAGATAGCTATACCGGAATTTCCAATAATAGATTTGGGATCAATCAATTTTGTAGCCCATCCCAAACGACACACAAAAGAAGCAGCAGCTAGTAACTGGGACAATTCAGCCTGTAGGGTTGTTGCCAACTCACTAACAGTTGCATTTTCATTTGAGACTACAAAAACTGCATACAACAGCCTGAAAGCAAAGATCAATAATTAATCGAACTATATTGGAAATGTATACTTTGAACAAAAATATTGTAAACACAAACTGAAACAACTACTTTACTCTTCAATAGGATCTTCATAAGACTGCTCCCTATTGGAAACAAAGCCATCAAGCCTGGAAACTGAGCCACCATAAATACAAATATTATTGAAATTACTTAAAGAGACACAACTATTGAAAGTGATAATTTACATGTTATTTGTCATATCTTTTCACTATTAGTCATCTTTATGTATCCACTTGTGATTTTGTAACTGAATAAGACCATAGATATTCGTGGCACTTCAATAACAGGTAAAAATTAATAAAAGAAAGAACAATCTCTCTCTCTCTCTCTCTCTCTCTCTCTCTCTCTCTATATATATATATATATATATATATATATATATATATATATATATATATATATATATATATATATATATAATATGAACAAAAATTTAAATTATATATATATATAAATTTTTTGTTCAGTAATTCTACTTTTATAATATCAAGTTATGAGTCCATAAGACATCAACTAAGGAAATCATAAACTAACTTACATCAGGATAAATAAATAAATAAATTCCATTAACGAGAGCTGCAACATAATCAAAAGTGCATCATAAATATTTTTTAGTAGTTATTATTTTAAGTTTTTGCATGGATCAACGGTGACTAGTTAGCCACTCTTATTTCTTGTAAAAGAACATTTGAGAAGGTTCTCTTACAGAAATAACAATTGAGAAGGTTCTCTTACAGCAATAACAATGAGAAGGTTCTTAGTAGAAGAGGGACACTTTGTTTTTACTTTTAAGAAAAAAGATCTACACAAGTATATATGGACTAATATCAATTGGGCAACACTATATAGATTCTCTCCATTCACTCCAGCAAAATCCCAGTCATTGGATTAATCTACAGCGGAGACCTGAGAGTGTTGATCTCTTAGCCGTCAGATTAACTCAAGAGCTGAGATTTCACGGGAGAGACAAGAGTGGCTGAACAAGATCTGGCTGCATAGGAAACAAGTTCCACGTCTTTCTTTATACCCAAGAGAACCTTAAGAGGGAGCACCACAACTTCCATGTCATTTGTTAAGAGCTCTTGGGATGAGATCCAAACCCATTTAACTTCACTCAATTGTTTCGGATATAATTCAATCATTTAAGGTCAACAGATTCTTGTAAATAATGAAACAAATTTAGAAATGTTTGTTATATTTCAGTAGTGCTGCCATAAACAGAACTGTATGGTTTCAATTTTGGGGAACCAATGTGGTCAATTCAGTTGGTCAGTTGCCTCAATTTAGAGCAAAACACAACTGATTCTACCCTACTTATTTAAATTAGGAAGCTTCAGACAAAAACTCAGGAATTATACTTTTGATATAGAAGTTATGAAAGTAAAACTTATTAAGCTAACATATATAGAACAAACCATAAGCAGAATAAACCTTTAAACCGGTCATCAGGATGTATAGGAACTTCGAAGTAGACCAGTCCTTGTCTGCAAAGACCCCTTACGACATCAGGATCAAACATGACAAATGAATTTCCTTCCTCCTCACAGACTTTGTCTACTACGGTCGTTTCCTCATTTGATAGCTTCTATTAAGATGAGAAGAATAGGCAACAAAGTAAGAGTAAACAATTGCTAGCATTTCTCCAAATATTTTTTTTCACTGCCAATGAACCATTAATTTAGTAAATCCTCCTCTATTTTATAAGGGTGAAAGACATACCCCACCTTAAATTCCTCCAAGGTAAAGTTCACAAGACAAACTCCCCACCAGGGTTCAACTGGAAAATCCACAGGTTGAGTAGGCAAATGTTCTTTTGCTATTGACTTGTTCAATTTCCACATTATTTTCTGGATATTTCCAAAAGAACATTGACAGGTGAGTTAAGAACAATATAAGTTTTCAACGTACTTTGAGCATAATGGTACATTCGAGATGAGTTGACTATAGTATGCAAAACCAAATCATTATCGAGAACAAGGGGCAACAAAGTTGCTGAATTCATAAACTCAAATTGCAGAGCATGATGGTTGGAAAAGAAGAAAATGAAGAAATCACCTATTTTATCTCTAAGTAATGTCATTGAGAATATATAATGCGAGCATATATATCTGTCTTGCTAGGATCCTAACCATAACTGATTCCTTCTATACATCGACTTGAATGGCATGTCAGCATATATAGAGGTTTATTGAACTTTCCTTTTTACCAACTGAATAAAGCCTTGAATGTAAGATGGAAACAAGGATTGCTACAGGTAAATATGCATAGCATGGCATAGATGCAATTCAAGTACTAAGTTTACTTTATGTGTAACCTACAGCAGTATTGTCAAATATCGGCCGTGCAGATTGTGTTAGCAGATTTTTGACAACCGCCATGACCAATTAGTGAAGAATGGTGGCGCCATGGTGTTTTATGGAAGCACCATATGGCGGATTTTTGGCTTTCTGCCATTGTCCGCCGTCGATAACATTGATCTATAGGAAAAGTCTTTGCAGTACCTTAGATCTGCACTTATTCATTATATCAATAAATTCATTTCTCCCAATTCCTGTAAGTCTTAAAGCATCTGCAGCGCTAAAATTTGGGATGCTGTCATAAGGTTGTTCTGCAAGTAATCAAAACAAGCAGGAGATTGGCCAGTTTCTACTCGAACAAACATTTAGTATAACATGAAGTTAATCAATGATGAACTATAAAGTCCAATAAATCATACACATATTATGATATAATAACAAGAACTGAAAGATCATATCAAACCAAAGTGACATTTTAGTATCTTGTGCATACATTCATGTACTTTTTAGAATGACCTGTCTTCTTAATCTATTCTCCTTAAAAATGACATGTTAATATTAATTTCTTTTCTTTTAAATTCAAATTGCCTATTTTGTATATCTTATCTATAATTTAAATAGTTTCCTCTTTCAATCTAGATTTTCCATCAAAATCAATTATACATGCCCCATGCTGATAATTTTTAAAAATTTTCTCTTGAATATTTTTTTCTTTCATTCTATGTTTTTTAGTTTTCACTTAAATTGACGGAGGAATACTTTCTGGTAAAATTTAAATAAAAAACAAAGTGGCACGAGTGTAACACTACAGAGATGCCAAACAAGCAGCTGCAATTGAAGTAGAGATCTTTTCTCAAGCTTCTATTATACTAGCAAGTATTCCTCTAAAAAGTGTCAATGTTAACTTCTTTTCTATTAGTAAATTTTAAATTCAAATTCCCTATTTCATGCTATATTAAACAAAAGTTAGGCACAATCTTCATGCATGGAGTTTACTCAGTTGGAATTCCAACAAGCAAGTAACATAGTTACCATTTTTCATTACTTCAAAAAGCATATCACGGTAATATCTGAAAGGTGATAGTCTCATTACACGACAAACATAATCCACCAGATGATAAGGAAATATCTGCAAGTGAGACCAAGGACATTAAATTCAGATGTACAACTGAAAAGGCAAGACATGAGAGCCCTGGCTAAAATATGGAAAGTACTGGTTATATATGGAGTTCTTAAATACTAAGTACAAGAAATAGCAGTTATTTTTTTCTCTTATAGTAAAATCACAAGGTAATTTGATCAAATTAGTTACAAAAGTGATCCTAGAGCTAAAGAAATAAAGATATTTTACAATTACAACATTCACAATTTTGATTTTCGAAGCATAATATAAATTTCAAATCTCTTCAATAAATTCTACCATATCTTTCTGATTCTGTAAGAACAAAGGCATATAAATATCTGTAACAGTGTATTTGATATAGAAGTTCAAATTTCAGGAATCAAACAGAGTACCGGACATTCTGAAAAGCACATACAGCTAGATTCTTCCGCAAGTACCGCATCATATTTTCATAATACTCGCTTTCTTTACAAAATTTACGAGCAAAACAACTATCCCATTGAAGTCTCTTCTTTACGCAGTATTCAATTGTCCTGCATAAAATACCCGTGGCCAGCAATAGAGATGGAAGGATTACAATTATTAAGAGTACAATGATTGATAAACTACTTAGTTAATCACTTATATATAAGTTGTTCCATAATCAAAGAGATAACATGGTCAAAACCATTTTCATAGGATGTTTTCCTAAGCTCTCACAAACACTTACACAACTGGTTTTTGTTATGAGATAAAGTTCAAATAATAAATAAGCCCTTCTAGGTTAAGAAGAGCTTATTTAAGCTTCACTAATGATTAAAATACTTATAAGTTATAACCACTCTCGAATTACTTAGGTGTAATTAAATTGGATAAGTATTGTTCCTTGACTCAGCTCAGTTGATAACTGTGCAGAGATATTTCTTGAGTCAGTTTAATTGATAACTGTGCAGAGATATCATGTGTGCAAGGTAATGACATAAATAATAATGAAAAATTGGAGATTATTTTAGTTACGTTGTGATCCATTCTTCCTTGGAAGGAACCGTTTGTTGAAGTCGCCTGGGAAGATTCTCCCATTGGCACTCATCCTGAATCGCTTTTTCCAACAACAGTTCCTCCACCGTCACCGCAGCACGCTGCATTTTTCACCGCTCATTAAACAACACCACAGTTTCTGCAAAATCAAAACAAAAATACGTTCGTGATCAATCAAGAAATCGATCCCCGATAGAAAATAATGAATTGAAATGAAGCGAATGGATTTAGCGTCGATCGATGGGATTCGACGTGATTAACGTCGAGATCGAAGCGACGGTGTGAATGAGAATGTGGATGAATGGAAGAACCTGATGAGTGACGAGAGTGTTGAATTCAGTTTCATGATTTGGAAATTGGAATGGAATCTGAAAAGAGTTTGTTCTTGCGATCTCAACTCAACCAAAGGCTCTTAGTTGCATGGCATTTGGGTGAATTCAGCGTAATAAAAGTTTAATAAATACAATAAAAACTATTTCATGCATAGAAATTAAACTTTTGTGCACCTTAAATTCATCTAAAATATACTTTATAAATATATAAATAATTCAAATTCTAACTTATGGAAAAGGGTAATGGTATTTATTGGTTTGCCTAAATTCGAATAAAAATTTGAGTTCAAATCAAATTAATGTACTTATGTCAAATAAATTTTTAACTCAGAACAAATACGGAATCACACTGATGAATTTCAATTTAAATAGATTTTGAAAATGAATTTTCAAAAATTTATGTGTGGATCCGATCGATGATAATTAATTTGTATAATTTATAATTTATATAATAGTTATCATGGAAATTAATATAAGGTATTCTAACCAAAAATGGAACTTTTATAATATATTCCATGAATCCAACTCAAACTACCATATAATTTTTTGGTTTGAGTTTTATCGTAAGAATATACAAATTTAATTCAAATTAATCTATAGATTTTAGATCAATTTAGCAGATTTTCTAGAAACTAAACTAAACACGTAACACCCGAGATTGCCACATCAGAATAAGAGGCATCATGAGATTGTGTAGAGAAGGGACTTCATGGTTAAAGGAAGACTTATAAGAATTGATCGTTACTACTTATAACAACAAGGTGCATATTCTTTTCGATAATCTAATAGATAAGCACTCCACAGTTAAACATGATTGATTTTGAATAATATTTAGACAAGTAACCTTCTTAAAAGTTTCTTGAAAAACATGAGGACAAAACATGATGAAGAGGCATATATTGATTTGTGAGGTTGTTAGATAATCCTAAAAACAATCTGAGATAAGGCGAACTCAAAAATTTATTAAGCGGAGAAAAATTCATATATATATATATATATATATATATATATATATATATATATATATATATATATATATATATATATATATATATATATATATTTATATATATATATATAACACTAAAAATATAATATATTATTTTTAATTGAATATTATTTTAATAAGTTTTACATTTTAGTACTAAATAAAAAATTTCTCATTTTTATCGATATAATTATGAAGCATAAAATTATTAAATTATTAATATAATATAATATCTTAGAAATTGAAATCTTAACATATCTTTATATTTAAGAATGTTTTTTAATAGCGTTAGTTTTTTTTCTTCTATATATGTAGTATAAGATGTTTAACTTATATAATATAGGGTTAAATATTTATTTTTATATTGTAAATCGACGTGGACTATCATTATTATTATTTAAAATTATATATTATATTTTTTATTTGAAACTTTTTGGTGTTTCGTTAATTTTATTTTTAATTTTTATTAATAATTTTAATAATATAATCATTTAATTTATGTAATATGTAATTAATTAATTTATAAATTAATTAGTAATCATTAAAATGTTAGAGTTGGGCCTAAATATCTTGTTTCAACCTCAACAGCCCAATACACACTAAACTGTTATGTTAAATGGAAAAGTCATTTATAATGCTTCAAACATTTGAAACAACATGATACAAACAACTATTTCCACAAACAGATTTTTGGAGTGTTGTTTGTTCCATGGCATTCCACAAACAGATTTTTGGAGTGTTGTTTGTTCCATGGCATGCCACATGTGTGTGAAATATTGTTGGTGTTTGTTTACTTTTTCTAATCAATTGTCAGCAGGAATAGGTTTGAAACAAGTGCGAAAGAAGCTTTTGCTTCTCCGAAATGTTGCAAGTGTGGAGAGTTGGTTAAGCGTGTTGATGAATGCAAAAGTGCATGTGTTGTTTCCCAAGCCCAAAGAGAATACGGATTCGAGATTTTTGTCTATCAGTCAAGTTGAGAGGTCTTTAACAGAAACCTCTCTACCAAGTCTTAATCTAGGGGTACCATTCTTGTCTAACAAGTAATCCTCTAAAATACCATTATGGCAAATAATACCAAGTGTAATGACAAATAGATAATCCTAAATTAGCCAAGAAATCTGCACAAAAATCGGCCTCTCGATATATATGCGATATCATGAACTCAATACTCAGAGAGTAAGTTTTACACGAGAGCCAACGAGACTTGATTGCCGCTTTGGAGGAAGATATACAATTGGTGGGAATTGGAATTTGCACAACAAGTTGATTGCAGCGAACAATTGGCAAAGTTTGTAGAAGATTTGAAAGGAAAAATACCAAGAAAGAACGCAGGGAGCATTTGGCTGACATGCTGTTGGTGTATATGGAAACAAAGAAATGAAATTGTTTTCAATAATGCAGTAAGTGATCTCGACGAATTGTTTTACAATATTCTATGCTATACTTGGTGGTGGTTAGCAATAGAAGCCAAAGAAAAAATACAATGTACCTTCTATGAATGGTTTAAAAAACCAGCATTATGTTTTATTTCGAATTTAGTTTCTGAAAGTTAAATTTGTTTGTATCTATTTGGGTTGGAGTACCCCTAGTACTCTATTATTAATCCAAGTTGCTTACAAAAAAAAAATCCAGAGATTCAACCAATTCATCTCCTTGGTCTTTTCCATAGCAAGAATAGTAGCATATAATTCTGCCGAAACATGACTACCAATGCCTAAAAAAGAGTTGGCTGCCCAAATGGCTGGCTCGCTCATCTCTGAAAATTCCCTCGCAAGCCGTGGACAAAAAGGCACACCAGTAGCAATACCATCCACATTGCACTTTATCCACCCTACAAGAGGAGGGGACCATAAAACATTAAGAAGAACAGAAGGATTTCTAGGATTAATGACATTGTCAAATCTTTTCAACACTGAAAAACTTGTGATGGAGTTGTTGGATTTCTTCAAAGTTAGATTTCCAACCAGCCTAGCATAAGCTACCACAATTGAAGTGTAAGATTTCCAATGGGTGATCCAGTTCTCAAAACGAGCCAGGTTCCTGGCATACCAGATTTGGTAGAAAATATTGACCACGCTAGCATGAATCACCGCCTGCAGTTTGAGACTCCAAGGTTCATCCAGGATTTTAACACAATCAAAGATTTGCCTAACATAGCACTGCAATTGTATTTTGTCCAAAAACCAAAGTCAAATATTGCTTGCAAATCTGCAGTAGAAAAAAAGATGCTCGGAGGATTCACTGCTGGAGCCACAGAGGAAAAAAACAGATAGAAAAGCAAATCCACGCAATTGAAGATTATCATCCGTGGGTATTTTGTGATGCATCAATCTCCAAACAAGCAAAGAATGGGAATGAGCAAAATATGAATTCCAAGGAAATTTGGACCAAGTAGCAGAAGGAGAAGTTTTGATCAATGATTGATAAGCATGTTTGGTAGTTAATTGGCCATTTTCAATATCTTTCCAACCTAATGAGTCTTTGATATCTAAATCTGAAACTCGAAAGGGAGAGGTGACTAGGGAAATATTAGGAATGACATGGATCAAATACCCATTAAAGGCCCAAGAATCATGAATCCACCACTCACAAAGTTTTGAGGAAAGATTTGAGTGAAATTTTTCTTAAATTTTGTATTCAATAGCTAGAGGTTCTCCCACCTAATTATCCAACCAAAAATTAATTTTGTATTCTACATCAACATCTTCATAAAATAAATTTCTACATCAATATCTTCGTCAACTTTTTTCTATCTCCTGTTCTCGGCATGTCAGTGTTACATTATAAATGAGGTTTTCACTTTGGCAAAATTGAAAAAAAATCATAAAAGTCTCAAAATGCATTGAATAAAAAGACTAGAAATTTTAATTTAATATTGTGGAAACTAATAATTTATATTAATTAAAATATGAGTTTAATCATCAACCTACTATGTTATTTAACTAATTTTAAAATATAAAAATGATTTGATAATGTAAAATTATAGTGTCATCGATGTATGTTCTATTTTCTCTTAAAATATAGAGACCATAAATATATTTAATATAAATAATATTTTTTTTATTAATTTTAATTAAAAATTTCCTGTAATATATGGCTATAAACACTAATAAAATTTAACTATTATTAGTTAAAAATAGAGAAAAATTTCATTAAAAGTAATGTTATAGTGAAAAAAATTTGAATTCGACAAAAAAAATAAATGTAGATTTGAATATAAAAAGTAAAATATAGTTATTTTAATTTTAATAAAAAAAATTCATTTTTTTAGTAGAAAAATTATATATTTTAAGTTAAATTACAATTTCAATCTCTCAATTTTGCTTGAGTTTAATCTCCTTATTTATATCAAACCATTTTAATATTTTTTTTTATTGTTTTTCATTTTTCAACATATATTTTTATGAAACTTTATGAAACTTTCGTTTATGAAACTTTATGAAACTTTCGTTTCCGGTAAAATGATACACGTGGTAAACTACCTGTCTTATACTCATGAAATGAGTCTTAGATTTGAACCTTGCCCTTTGGAAAAGATTTAAATCTTATTATATTAGTTTGTAATAAATTACTCTACCATGCATTGCATACTTTAATTGTCCAACTTTGTTTCTGTGTGTGTTCCTTTATCTTACTAGTATGTTGGGTATGCAAATTAGAGAGTGATCAGCCTATCCAGTCATTGGGTCAATAGATAATATATCCTTCTTCGTGCTGTTATGAGAGCTTTGTTCTTCGTTGGTTGTTGCTGGTACACATGTTTCATTCCAATAACAACCTTAGTCACAGGAAACTATACTCTTTTAAAATCGAAATTGTGCATGAGGAAATGTTTTGTTAAATATTGTGTACAATAGATATGAAATATGAAGATTATATAAATGGATGATATGGAAACTCTAACAATCTTCTTAATAAGCTTGTGTTTGATTTTAGAGTTTCCATTGATAAAGAAAATGAGTAACTTTAAAACTGAAAATATAAGCATCTCAAAGTTTCAATCAAAGAATGATATTATGCTCAACTGTTCCGATACAACAGATTGAATTTACTTTATATTTCTTTGAGGCATTTCGTTGAATAGTTCATGTTCACTTGTAAACCAAGACAAGCAAAAAAAAAATTCATGGAGACAATTCAAACAATCTTTCCATTTATATTCAAAGAATTCTATAATTTAATTTCATGTTGGGAAAGTTGAAGAGAGAAGAGGAAAAAGATGATTTGGGTGGAGAAAGAGAGGGAAGATGAGAAAGAAGACTTTATTTTCTTTTTTCTTTCCAATTATTTAAAGGGGGTTCAAACCTCCACAATGTGTCTCGTTTTTTCGTAGTATTGACTTGTTATACCCAGAGTTGTTAATTCCGGATAGCGGAGCGGAGCGGCCGACCCCCGAGAATGGTAAAAGTGAGAATAGCGGGATCCCGGATAGCGGGACAACTTTTTGTATATTAATAATTATATAATAATCTTTAAAATATATGTCATGTAATACTAAATTAATTTCACAACACCCATAAAATACTTATAAAATCTAATGTCAAACCAAGAACAATGCTTAATCAAGACTCAAAATATAAAGATTCAAAACATAAAGGTTCAAATGTCAAACAAAGAACAATGCTTAATCAAGACTCAAAACATAAAGATCCAAAATATAAAGATTCAAATTCAAACTTAGTACTATCATATGAAAATACAAACAAACATAGAAATCATATAGCATCATCAAAAAATTTCTCTTCATCTTCTTCTTCTTCTTCAATATATTCCTCCATTTCTTCATCTTCAACTTCTTCAACATCTTCCTCCAATTCTTCATCTTCAACTTCTTCAACATCTTCCACCACTTGTTGTTCCATTGGTGCTCTTATAAGAATATAATTCCTCTCCTTTTCTATTCCATGATCAATCAATATATACAAGAATTCCTAGCATTCCTTGCTGTCAGTCCATAACAAAATGCTTATCTCAAGGTTATATCTATGGTAACTAATAATATATGGTCAACACCAAATAATACTCATTTATATACAATCCTATACAATCAATAATAAATTCAAACTAATAATGATTATTGCCTATTCTATCACACCCCCGCAGTCGAAACGGGAGGGTCACGAACGCAGAGACTGTTTCGAAAATCCTCAAACAGAATGAGAGGCAATCCCTTAGTGAAGATGTCAGCTATTTGATAACGAGAAGGGACATGACGGACACGAACCTCTCCACGAGCAACTTTTTCCCTGACAAAGTGAATATCCATTTCAATATGCTTTGTGCGTTGGTGTTGAACAGGGTTCCCAGATAGATAAATAGCACTCACATTGTCACAATATACCAATGTAGCCTTTCGAATTGGACAGTGCAATTCCAAGAGAAGATTTCGAATCCAACAGGACTCAGAAACAACATTAGCCACCCCTCTGTATTCAACCTCGACACTAGAATGAGATAGAGTAGGTTGACGTTTGGATGACCACGAAACCAAATTGTCACCCAAAAACACACAATATCCCGATGTGGATCGTCTAGTATCGGGACATCCTCCCCAATCAGCATCAGTATAAGAGACAAGATCTGCCACTGAGGAAGGATAAAGATGTAAACCAAGATGAATAGTGCCTTGAACATAGCGTATGATACGGTTTAGAGCGTTCATGTGCTCATCCTTGGGGTCATGCATATGAAGGCAAATTTGTTGAACAACATAAGAAATATCGGGCCTCGTGAATGTGAGATATTGTAGTGCTCCTGCAAGACTGTGATACTGTTTCGGATCCGCGTACGAATGACCTGTTTTAGTACTGACTTTCGGTTTGGTGTTAACCGGTTTGAGTCGGTTTACAGGCGGACATACCAACACGATCAATTATTTCTGCAACATACTTCTGTTGTGACAAAAACAAACTGTCCTCATGGCGAGTCACACTGATGCCTAGGAAATAATTTAGAGAGCCCAAGTCCTTCATAGCAAATTTGGAGCTCATACTAGCCATTATAGATTGGCGGATATCATCCGTAGACGCAGTCAAAATAATATCATCAACATATAATAACAAGTAGGCCAAATCAGAGTCATTCTGATAAATGAATAGAGAATTGTCTGATTTACTATTTTTGAAACCGATGACAGAAACGAAATCAGAAAATCTCTTGTACCACGCACGAGGAGCCTGCTTAAGCCCGTATAAAGATTTTCTCAACAAACAAACATAATTTGGATGCACAGAGTCCCTGAATCCCATAGGTTGATGCATATAAACTGTTTCCTTAAGCTCACCATGTAAAAAAGCATTTTTGACATCCAACTGATGAATTTTCCAATTTTTCGATAGAGCAAGAGTGAGCACAGTTCGAATTGTTGCTGGTTTCACCACCGGACTAAAGGTTTCGCCACAATCAATGCTGACCTGTTGAGTTTTTCCATCACCTACAAGACGGGCTTTATGCCTCTCAAAAGAACCATCAGACTTTTCTTTATGAGTAAAAATCCACATTGACCGAATAACATTCACATCGGGTGGATGAGGTACTAAATCCCACGTCTTATTTTTAATAAGAGTATTAAATTCATCATCCATAGCCAATTTCCAATTCGGGTCACGAAGGGCAGAAAGAGGATTATGGGGAATTGGTGATTTTGTACCGGTTGTATAATGAGCTTGATGTGAGGTGTATCTTGGATTGGGCTTATAAATACCATGTTGGCTTCGGGTTACTGGACGTGGTTCAATGGGGGGCTGATGTGACATCACTGTGGGAGGAATTGGTGTGGGTTGTATTTGGGTAGGTGATGTGGGCTGATGTGTATGGATCATGGGCGTGGGAGATAGTGGGGAAGTTGGCCGGATTCTATCATCTGGTGGGGCCGTGGGAGAAGGGATTAATTCAGGTGGTGGTGTTGGATTTATGGTGGGTTGGGTCAAAGATAATGATTGATTTTGAAGATAATGGATTGTGTATGGAGTGAATCCAATATCTAAAAAATCATAAGTATTAGGCTGTGGTTTATGTACTTTAGCAAAAGGAAATTTGCTTTCATCAAAATAAACATGTCGACAAGTGATAATTTTATTACTTGATAAATCCAAACACTTATAACCACGATGATTCAAAGGATATCCCAAAAATACACAAGGAGTTGAACGAGCCTGCAATTTGTTTATTGTAGTAGATGGAAAAAGAGGATAACACAAACATCCAAAAATCCTAATGTGAGAATATAATGGATCTTTTTGGTATAGAA
The DNA here is from genome assembly GCA_021764765.1 of Vicia sativa. Classification (NCBI taxonomy): domain Eukaryota; kingdom Viridiplantae; phylum Streptophyta; class Magnoliopsida; order Fabales; family Fabaceae; genus Vicia; species Vicia sativa. Next base: position 305,439,249 of record CM038793.1, read on the forward strand.
CCTTTAGTGGGGACTCGTTGGCCAATAATTTACTCGGAAGTATATTATGTAAATATGTTGCCATTTGCAATGCATGATGCCAAAATGGAGGTGGTACGGATGCATGAACTAGAAGTGTTCTTATGATATTATTAATGGATCGAATTTTTCTTTCAGCTTTCCCATTTTGTGAAGAAGTATGTGGACATGAAAAACGAAATGCAATGCCATTCGAATCACAAAATTTCTAAAACAAATTATTATCAAATTCTCCCCCATTATCACATTGTACATTTTTAATGTCACGTTCAAATTGAGTTCGAATATGTGCTTGAAGTTTTGCAAACATAGGAAAAACTTGTGATTTTTTAGCAATGGGAAACGTCCACAAATATTTAGAATAGTCATCCAAAAAAAGCACATAATAACGATGTCCCGAAGAACTCAATACGGGGGATGTCCAAAGATCACTATGAATAATATCAAAAAGGCATCAATGTCATAGATGTAGATGCAACAAAAGGCAACTTAATATGTTTTCCGAGTACACAAGATTGACAAACATTAGACCTAGAGGTACGAGTACAATCAATCATTTTATTTTGTCGAAGCGACTCTAAAATTGAGGCTCCCGGGTGACCCAAACGATCATGCTAGAGGGACGACGCTAAAAAAACAGAATTTGGAGAAATTATATTTTGTCTTGTGGAGGATATGGGATAAAGCTCACTTTTGCTATCACATTGCATTAGGCGCGTCCCCATCTGCAAGTCATGCACAGAAAATCCAAACGGATCAAAGATTACAGACACATTATTATCAGTAGTAAACTTCCTTACCGACACTAAATTTTTTATGATTTTAGGTGCATGAAGAACATTTTTTAAGGATAATGGTGGGTTTGGTGGAGGTCAGGATGTATGTCCATAACCGCGAATTGGAATTGAGTGTCCGCTACCAACAAGAATTCCATTATTTTTGCTCAAATTAAAATAAGACGAAAGATTACCTTGTGTGGACGTCATTTGAGACGTTGCCCCGGTGTCCATGTACCAATCCAGATCAGGCTGAGAAAGGGACATCGTATGCATTGCCGATTCGATGTCCGTTGGAGTTGTTGTTGCATAGGCTTGTTGCTGCTGTGGTCTCGGGCCCAATACACCAGGTTGTCGTGGCTTAGGTTGATGGGCCCATGGTTGAGTTGGGTAAGGACATGGAGGCATGGCCCAAGGAGCTTGCATCAACGCCCACCAAGGAGGTTGAGTCTACTGTTGCTGATTCCAATGCTGTCCACCACCACCGGTCTAACTACCCCAGCGGTTGTTGCTGCGTCCGCCACTAGCTTGGCCATTACCGCCGCCGCCCTTATTTTTGTTATGGTTTTTGGGACTGTTGCGGTTTTTGTTGATCGTTGCACGACCATTGGAATTATTGCTTTGATGTGGTGTTTGAAAAGAGGAACCAGCATCAGGAGAATAATGATTATTAGCAACAAGGGCAGTGGAACCAGAATCTTGCTTTGCTCGCTCCAAAAGTGTGGTCTCCTCCAATGCAAGTTTGGACTGAGCCGTAGCAAAGGTAGGTAAGGTCTTCTTGTTCTGCATCACAGTGACAAAATTTGAGTATTGTTCTGTCAAGCCTTGAAGCATTTTTAGAACCATGTGATCTTGACGGCCCCGACATTGGCTAGTTAATCGGCAAGACTTTTAAGACGATTGCAATAAGCATTTGTCGTCAAAATATCAACAAGGTTTGTGTTGGTAAATTCCTTATTAAGGTACATAGCCCTTGAATTTTTATTGTCTTGAAAAAGATCAGCAACACTTTTCCAAGCATGTTCAGCCGAGTCATCGCCAATGAGAATGGAGGTGAGGATGTCGGAAGAGATCGTGGCATAAATCCACTGCAAGACCACTGCATCAAGGCGCTTCCAGAGAGCGAGATCGGCGGCTTTGGTCTTCTCATATGCAGCCTTCGCCTCTGCATCAGTAGGAAGGATGATATGTTCAAGCACGTCATGGACTCGTGCTTGAACTTTGAATAACGCCGACCACGAGCGGTACTTCCCAGATTCTAAATCCAACGTGATAGGAATAAGGGATTTCACATTGGTGATAGACAAGGCAGGATGGAATTTTTGAGTTTCAGACATGGTTTTCAGAGTAGGTGATGATGTTTCAGACATGGTTAAGTAGAAAAGGATTGTGGAAGCAAAAGAAAGGAAAGGGTGAGGACTCGTGATACCATATAAGAATATAATTCCTCTCCTTTTCTATTCCATGATCAATCAATATATACAAGAATTCCTAGCATTCCTTGCTGTCAGTCCATAACAGAATGCTTATCTCAAGGCTATATCTATGGTAACTAATAATATATGGTCAACACCAAATAATACTCATTTATATACAATCATATACAATCAATAATAAATTCAAACTAATAATGATTATTGCCTATACTATCAGCTCTACTTGCCATGGTTGCTCTTGGTGCAATTGTTGCTCTTGGTGTCGTTGTTGCTTGAGAAGTACTTCCAACTTCATTTTGCCTTGTTGTCCTCCTAGTGTAGATTATAGGCTTATTAGCCCCACTAGCATCGGCAACTTGACTCCAAGTTAAATCATCATTTGGATGAACCAAGTCTTCACCATCATCTCCTACCTTTTCCATCTCTCCCACCAACCATTCGGTGTGGAAATTAATTTCGTTAAATTCCATATGATCAATTTTATCCCGAATTTCAAACCTCTATACCAAAGCTTGATTATACTTGATAAACACCAAGTCTTGCAATCTTTGATGTTCAAATTTATTTCTCTTCTTGGAATGAATCTAAAATACAATAATTTGAAGTATTAATTTAATAATACTTGCATGTAAGATACTTTAAAATCCTAGTAAAAAATTAATACTCGCATGCTCAAAGATGCTCAAATTACGCTCACATCCGGAAGCACTGCAACTCAAACTCAACACTTTAACAACCAACAATTGCAACTCCGGAGTTTCGGCTCCATAAGACTTCCACCACTCAGCTGCAATTAAGTTATTGTAAAAAATCATTCCATATACATAACACAAAGTGTATCACATGTAATTTAGAAAAAAAATCATTCCATCTTACCTGGAGCTAATGTCGACCTCTGTCTAATTGCCGCTTTTATACCAAAGAGACCCGTAGCACCCCTGTATTCTGACAATTGTTCTGAAATCAAATCTTCCACTGCATAACTTTCACTAAGTGTCTCAATGCACTTACAGAGGCCTCTCACCAATCTACCATTTTTCTCAATTTCTGGTTTAGAATAATAATATTTTGGATTGAGATAGTGACCTGCACAATGTAGCGGATGATGAAGTTGACACTCCCATCTTTTATCAATAATTTCAAATACGGCTTTGTACTTGCTTGAATTTGAACTAAAATCTTTCTCAATTGATTATTTTGCTATCCCATTGCGGCATATATGTATCCCATTGCGGGTTTCCTTTTATTATCAACCATTCTTAGCACATCTACAAGAGGCGCCATGCACTTAAGAGTGTAGAGAACATCATTCCAAAATGAAGCCGTAAGTATAGTAGTGGCTGCCCTTTGTCCTTTGGCACACTTGGAAGTCGTCCATTCTTAACAAAGAAACATCTATCTAAGCTTGCCTTTTAGTTCTTGCATCCTTTGTAGACAAAGGAAATGGGTAACAAACCTTGTCACTCCTTGTCTAACCAATTCAACATTGTCGGTAGTCTTTCTCATTAGATATAAAGCAAAAGTATGGTTATAAATGTAGCCCACAACCTTAACCCCTTTTTGTATAACCTTTTTAACCTTTGGAATTTTGCCTATGTCTTCTAACATAAGGTCTATACAATGGGCAGCACATGGAGTCCAAAACATGTGAGGCCTCTTCAAACACAATATTTTACCCACCACTACATAATTACTTCCATTGTCGATAATCAATTAAACAATATTTTTTCACCCATTTCCTCAATAAAAGTGTCCAACAATTCGGCTAGCTTTTCCCCCGTCTTGGCATAGTCTGATGCATCAACACTTCTCACAAACATGGTCCCCGTCGGACAATTGACCAAGAAATTAATCAATGTTCTACCTTTTCTATCCGTCCAACCATCCGACATAATTGAGCATCCATATTTATTCCTTTGCACCTCATGGTTTTTCAACAAACCTTTTGTATATTCTAATTCATTCTAAAGGATTGGAACCCTGAGTTCATGATAACTTGGCGGTTTCAAATGAGGACCATAACTTCCAACGACTTCCAACATCAACTTAAAAGCTCTTGCATGTGCTACGTTAAAAGCAACCCACACGTATAAAAAAAAGTGACCAATATATTGAATGGTTATTGCCCTCGCTTCTTTATCACACGCATTGTTGATGCTTGTGTCCTCATTCTTCTTATACACCAAATCCAACAGTCTTTTAGTCTTCTTGACAACAATTGAAGAGCTCTCACTCTCCGCAATCCTCTTTCCGGTTCGAATTCTACGTATTTCCTCAATATCAATTGTATCATCCGCATCTAATTGCACTGAAATCTCTTGTATTCCTTTCTTAATTCTCTCTTTATCAACCATGTCAGCACGTAATATAGCCTTAACATCATCGGGTGTTTTCGTGCAAGAAATTACATCACCGGTAATTGCTAATTGATGCCTTTTGGCTCTACTTATTCCCCACTGCTGGTTAAATTGCAAAAATCATATGTCACATTCTTCCTATCATTCAAATTCTTCCAATGATTGTATTTCCATCCTATGTCCTCACTATTGGTTGGTTTGAATGTTGGAGCACATGACGCTACTGACGGTGTCGACGAAGAAGCTGCCATATTTTTCTAGAATAGAAAGAAAAAAAGTAGAAACAAAACTATTTCAAGTTTTCAACACAGTATATAGAAGAAGAAGCAGAAGAACACATGAGGACATAGAAACAAATAGAACACAATAGATAGAAACAAACAGAACTAGAATAGAAGAAGAAGAAGTTAAGACAATAGAAACATAGCAGTAGAAACATAAGTATTAAGAATAAGTACCTTCTTGGAAGCGCGGAAAGCGACGAAGAGAGCAGACGAGCGAAGAGAGAGAGAAACGTGTGAAGAAAATGGAAATGTGACAAAAAGAAGAAAGAGAAAGTTGAGACTTGAGACCGATAAAAAGCGGCAGAGAGAAGAAGAAGAAGAGTAGGGCAAGACAAGTGAGATAGAAACGAGACAAGTGACATATAAAAAAATAAATTATTTTAGAAACTATTTTATAAAATAATGGGGGTAAAGCTGTAATTTTGTTAAAATTTTTTTTTAAAAAAAAACTGCAGATCCGCTCCGCCCGAGAGAAACCCGCGACGGGAGGTCCGCTATTTCGTGCAAGGCGGCCGCGGCCCCATCTCCGCCACCGCTCCCTTGTGCGCACGCGGGAGGTCACTGCTCCGCTACGTAGCGCGCTATAGCGGCCGCTACGACCGCTTTTAACAACTCTGGTTATACCAAATAGACGATAAGGACAAAAATTAGGGACACATTTTTTTTTAAAATACCATTGTTTGAAGAAAAATATTAGAAGAACTAAAAACGAAAGTTGAGATATTTATAGAGACCACAAACATTTTTGCCCAAAATTTTACCATAAATTTATATACTACAGTATGATTTATCATGACTTATAAAAAAATTTCATTTAAAAATTAAAACATTATTAATTTTAAATACAGACATCTAAAATTATTTAAATTTAAAATATGAAGATTAATTTTATAGATTAGGTAAAACAGGTAGATCAAGTAGTAATTAAACATATATTTTAATATAAAAAGCGAAGGCAGTGGTAAACCAATTTTAACCATTACTGTACATCATGTTCTCGTGGTACCATTTTCTGTTGTCCACATGTCAGACAGCACCGTTTGGAAAAAAAAAATCATATAATAATCACCTCGCGTGGCATGCGTAACGACTATACTAACATTATTTTCTAATCATTTCATACTACTATATTGTATATATACTAATGCTATAGTGCCACTTCATGTAGATTTTGTAGGAGACTAAGTCATAGCCATGGCAATTCACTCAACTTCAAAGCTCAACCTCATTCTATGCTTATCATCAACCCTTTTGCTACTTTCTTCTCTTCATGCTCAAGCGGAATCTCAGAATCTTAAATACTGTCGTAATTATTCTACCTTTTTACTCTTCATTATTTTCAGTATGTTTGTTAAACTATTTGTCTATTGATTTGAGTATTGTACTATATGCAGAAAAGAATGTAGACTATGCTGTGAAGGTTAGCAGTGTGGAAATATTACCTGACCCTGTGGTGAGAGGAGAGCCATTCACCTTCAAAATCCAAGCTTATACTGGTCATACTTTTTTCTTTCCAAGTATACTGATATCATTATAGGCTATATAGGTAACACTTTAGGAAATCAATTGAAATGGTATCTATCTTTGATGCAGATGTACCAATTGGTAATGGTAATTTAATATATGAAATTTCATATGCTGGGATAGAAGCACAACCTGCAATATTTTACCATGCTCTCAGCGAGGAAACACCACTTCCTGTCCGTCCAGGCCACTTTTTGCTCACTCACACTGAATTATTGCCTCCAGTCACCCCGCCGGTTAGTATTAATTTATCACATAACATACATGTGTGCATGTGTGTGAGCGCGCGCGTCCATCCATATTCGCGGGACAATGTATAGTTTCATTTCTCTATATAACTTGTTGACTTCATTGCTTAAAATTGTGCTACTGATTGCAGGGTACCTATAATGTGAAGCTGACCTTCGATGATGAGGGCGGTGATCAGTTAACTTGCATCATATTTCCCTTCACAATCGGTGCTAAATCTTCAGTATCTGTTTCTTAATTGTCTAGGGCTGCTCTGAAATTTAAGCATTGTTTATGGTTTAGTTTTGAACTCAAATGTACTAGTCTCAAGTGTCAAGTTTCGGGCTATGATTGCAATGTTCTTCTACGCTTAATAATAAATAAGTTGTCTGACCCGAATTTAACTGTCACTTTTCTTCTATGCTGCTTTATCTTAAATGAATTTTAATATTCAACAGAAAAATGCTACCCGTTCATGTTAATTTTCGCGGTGTTCGTACTCAAAAAGTATTCCCATTGTGATCATTTTTTTTAGATCTTTTGACATAATTTTTTAGCTTTAGGACATAATTGTCTATTGTTCAACACCACAACATTCATTCATTTTCATAATTTTTCCATAGAGGAAAGTACATTTTCATAATTTTTCCATAGAGGAAAGTAGAGATGTGTTGGGTAGAAGGTGAATGGTTAAGTTCCACATCGTCTATATCGTCTATTTGCAAGTGTAAGTGTAAGAGATTAAGTGTAATAGATGATACATACACCCGAGCCTTAAAATTTTAGGTGGAGAGACGTTTTTTAATTTTAATCTTGAAGCATTGGATGCCGATTGTTGTTCTCGGCTACCCGGGTCTCTCCGAGAATTTGGGACTCCTAAAGGATATGCATTTGATTCATAACTGGTTTTAAATTTGGTTATAATTTTAAAATTAGATTTTATCTAAATACAAAATAATTTTCTACAACAATTATTTAAAAATTTCATAGAAGTTTATCTGATACTTTCACTCAAGTATAATGAGTGATAACATGATATTCCATCTCGTTTAAAACTTTTGTACACAAATTAAAAAATTCAATAATATTATTATAAGATATTATATTTTTATAAACTTAAATTTATAAACTTAATCATATTAAAAATATAGAAATGATGTCCAAAATAAAAATTAAATGACACAACTGAAAAATAGTAATCAATACTACTATATTAAAAAGTGAAAATGATGTAACAAAAATAAAAAATAAAGAAGTGAAAATGATAATAATTTTAAAAAAGAGAGACTATTAAGGTTGTTGCCTTGTTTCATTGTTTTCATGTTTTTGTTAATGACTTGTTGTGTTTCACTTTTCAATACACTTGTCGGGATTGTCGTAAGATCATTTGACTTTAAGAATTTTTTTCCTTTTTTCTGTTATCAGCCACCAATGTAGAAATATCAAAGTGTAAGAAATAACTGAGGGAAAAAGCGGGCAAGTCCAACATATTTTAGAGTCCAAACCTATTAGTTATCACAATATTTTTGTAACAGTGTGTGCTTTTTAAAATGGTTTTGGACTTCATAATTGAACATTTTGTCCATTTAAGTTAAATTGTGGTTAATTCAGTCTGTTTTAAGAATACACCCATCAGGTATATCATATATATCAGGACGGATATATCAATTTTAGGTAGATATAACATTTTTAACTATATATATTAGGAGGGGTATTTCATATACTCGGACGAGTATATCAATTTAGTTTTAGATAATTTGTTTTGAAGTTGATTTGGGTGATTAGTGTGTTTACCTTTCCTTATAATCGAAACATTACTCAATATACACAATAATAATAATAATCAATTTCTCTCTATCACTCTCTAATTTTCTTTCAATTAATCATCATTTGTCAAGTAACATGTGATACAAGTTCTTCAATAAATTGGTTCAGAGTCTGGTTTAGTCCTCAATTTCTAGCCATGGCGAATGAAAACACTACTTTGTTGTATCCCAAAATTTATCCTCTTCTTTTCTGTATTTTTGGCTTATAATTCAATTGCAAAAAACATATATGTAGTCGCATGCATAAGCATTGATCATGAGGATTACCATGTTCCAAGTATTCCAAATGGCAACCCAAAAAGAGTTTACTCACTTATTGCTCAATAAAGCGGATTTCGGGTTTTTGGCGCATTTTGGGTACTCCAGAAGGCGTATCTCTCATCTCGTTGGGTATTTTCTGACGGTTTTTGACTGACATTTCCCTCTCATTACTATCTACAACTTTCATTTGAAAGCCGAAAGCAAAATTTGCGAGGAAGGTCTCCGAAGAAAGTGATTTCTCCAGTGGGTTAAGTTGAATTTTAGTGTTGAATCGCTCGTTCTGCCCACTAAATAGTCTCTATCTCCTAGTTGGAAACTTGGAATCAGGCGGGGACGATTTTTAAAGTTTCGTATCGAGGTCCTCTACAACTTTCATTTGTAACTCGGGAGCTGATTCTTCACCGATCAATACCAGAATTTTGTTCTTTGAAGTTGATTTTGAGCTGAACCGAGCAATTTTTCATCTGATACGCGAAGTTCGAAAAATCATATCTCGCTCGATTTTCATCGAAACGAGATGGGACCAGTGCCAAAAGTTCACAAATTTCATTAGCTTCGATTGTCTCAGAGACACTCATTTGCAAATTTTGATCAGAAGACCCTCGTTTGAGGCATTATCTCGGAAGCGCGCAAATAAAATTCTGCACGTGTTAGTAGTCTAAAAACTGTACTGAAACTTCAAAAATATTATTTCCTTGATCATTCACCATATCAAGTCGTAATTTTGATTCTCGCATGCAAAATCACATTCCGAAAACTTTTCGTTTACGGTCCGACTCCATGTTCCGCACGGATTTGGCTGTTCTGGATTAATTACGAAATTTTTTCGGATAATCATGATTAGGCTTGATTATGGTTCTTAGGCCCAATTCCTAAAACTATAAATAGATTTTCCTCTTCACAAATCACAACAACACAATCATTTGCTTAATTTTCACTACAAATCACAGTCTAATTCTCTCTCAAATCCAAAGCAAAAAATTTAAAACAAAGTTCAAATTGCAACTTTCCCTCCAAGAAACCACCACAGGCCGCCACCGGACCTCCAGTCTAACACCTGTCTCAGCCACAGACCGCGCTAACCGCGCCCTGCGATTTCCGGTTTTCTTCCATCACATCTTCTCCTATTTGAATCTTCATCTCCATCTCCTTCTTTCGCTCGAATCTAACATGGAAGGAACTGTTTCATCTTGATTAATCTTCAACTTCAAGATTCAAGGATTTCTCCTTCATCTTCTTCAATTCTCCATTGAAGATTTCAAGTTTTCTTCAAGAATTCAAGGTTAACTTCAAGGATTATCATTGATTTGCTACTAATTTGGTATTTTCTTTGAAGAGCACAAGAAATTCCTCTTCAATTTGATTCAAACTTCAAGTTCAAGTAAGTGTTTAGTTCAATTAAGCACTTATTTTAAGCTGTTATTGACTTTTAGCTTTTCTGGAAATTGAATACTGAAATTGCATGCAAATTCAATGTAGATCCTGATTCTTGAACTTGTACTCTTGAATTCTTTGATTTGAATTGGATTTTGGCAACCTTATTCGTGTCGGAGTGTGGATTTTTGTACATAGCATGCATATACTCTTGTGCATTTGTATCTTCCTTGCATATAAGTCACAAATTCATGTATATTGCATCATCTATCACATGTTCATGCATTAGAGAGCATTTAGTTTGATTGAATTGTATTGATTCATGGTGACTTGAAGCATAATTTGCATCCGTAACGCATCGACATGTAGACACCGAAGCATTTTGATCATTAGGCACACAACGCAGTGTCCATGAATTCACTGCATATGCATTCCAAGTGTTTGTGTTAATGCATAACTTAGATTTGAATAAAAGCATCTAATACATTCAAATAACATGACTTACATGCATTGTTTTCTTCACATGAACATCAGAATTATCATTTTGATTTGCATTCCTAGCATGTTCATGCATAATTTCACATATGAACATCGAAGTTATCATTTTGATTTGCATTCCTAGCATGTTCATGCATAATTTCACAAATGAACATCGAAATTATCATTTTGATTTGCATTCCTAGCATGTTCATGCATAATTTCACATATGAACATCAGAATTATCATTTTGGTTTGCATTCCTAGCATGTTCATGCATAATTTCACAAATGAACATTGGGATTATCATTTTGGTTTGCATTCCTAGCATGTTCATGCATAATTTCACAAATGAACATTGAGATTATCATTTTGATTTGCATTCCTAGCATGTTCATGCATAATTTCACATATGAACATTGGAATTATCATTTTGATTTGCATTCCTAGCATGTTTATGCATACTTTCACATATGAACATTGGAATTATCATTTTGATTTGCATTCCTAGCATGTTCATGCATACTTTCACAAATTGAAATTCCTGGCAGCAGATACTTAATGTCACAGAGAATGTTATGACACGATGTCGACGCTTTTGACAATTCACAGATAAATATAAGCGATAAATAATACAATAAGTTGTTCACCGGTTCGGTTCTAACAAACCTACGTCGGAGGCTACCAAGCCAGGGAGGAAATTCACTATTAGTAGTATCAATTCAGAGTTAAACTCGCCCGTTTACAACTCCTCACTTAATCCCTACCCAATGACACTTCAACCTAAGTCCTACTTAGATCGAGTTCCTACTCACTCCCCTCGATCACCGCGATGATATCAACCTATTGACTAATTGAATTGTGAAGACACACTTCAATAAAATATCTTGATTTTGCTTCAAAGCTTTAATCAAGAGACAAACACTCGTGCTTTAAAGCTTTGGTGGTAAACTACCCTTACAACAAATCCTAGTCCAATGCACTTATCAATTGATAGTTGCTTGGCTCAAGAAACTAGAATTACAAAGACCAACTGTTAAAACCTTTAACGATTACACAAACAAAAGCCTTCAATGTCTTCAATGGAATCCGGGCGTGGTAGAGTAAGGGTTGAATTCTTTATATAGAAGCGATCCTGAATCTTGTTTTGGGCTTCCATAAAGATAGCTAGGGTTTACTTAATTCTCTCCTAAAAACATGGTTTGTTCAACAACCAATTTAGGTTTAAATAAGATTAACCTAGCAGCCACGTGAGCATGCTTTCTAATAACGAAAAACATAAATAAAATGCTCAACAAACTTCGAAAAATCTCGGAAAAAGCGATTGCGAGCAGAATGTCACTGAATGTCATAACATCGTTATGACATCGTATTTCTAATTTCGACAACTTTAGCTTCCATTACATGTACTTTTACCATCCTTGTCCGTAGGATTTATCTTCAATCTCTAAATGTCATGACATCTATCAAGACATTTCTAAAGCCTAGTTTTACCAAAATTGATGCCAACTTAAAACACTAACAAACTCCCCTTTGGCACATTTTGGCTAAAACTACTAGACCTATCGAGTACAAAATGCAGAAGACTAACAACCTAGTTCTAAGTTTTCCTAAGCTTTCCTAAGCTTCAAGTAACTAGAACTAGAGAAGATAAATTCTACCCATACACAAGTCCCACAATTTCCACATACAATTGCCCTCACAATTGTTAAACAAACAGACCATAAAATTTTAGGCCATACAATCCCCATACAGTTCCCAAAATCAATACTTCCACAGTATTTCTTCTCCCTTTTAGCCACAAAGGGCCAAAGGAAACCATACAATTGTCCTCAAACCTTTAATCAAAAGTGTCAACAGCAACAAAAAAAATAATATACCAGCAAGTAATTAAGTACCAGCAAGTATAGCAGGGATACATCACAGTCAGGACAAGGAAGAACAAATGGACACAAAATAGAACAGAATACAAATAACAGCAACAGGGAAATGGACAGAGTACAAAACAGATAAAGAAAGCAACACAACAACTTAATTAGTTGCTCTCCTCTGCTGAAGAGGCATCTTCTTTGTCGTGACATCAACATCATCGCCTTATCAGAAGCTTGTTCAGGCTTTGCAGGTTCAGGAGCTTTCCTTTTCTTGGCCATTGGTGTCCTTTTGCATTTTGAACAACCAGCAAATTTAGCTCTATACTTCTTTGAGGAAGTTCCAGTTCTGGTTATTTGCTCAACTTGAGAACCAGGAATACCTCCCTTTGCTTTGACAGGGAAATCAGAAGAATCAGGGTTCACATGAGTTGCAGGCGTGATCATCGGATGTCATGACATTCTTTGTGACATCTGGATCATCTGCTAAACTAGGGCTAGCGGTCTTTGATTAAGGGCGAAATTCCGAGCAGTGATGTTCGTCTAGGATTACGGTGACTATCCTAGCAATGGCCTCTCTACATACTTGGTACCTTCCTATTTCTTATCTCGGGAGCGAAGAGGCGTAGTCTTACCGGTGAGCGATGAACCTTGATCCTACGTGCATCTTGATTAGGGAGTCGTTGCCATTGAGCGCGAGGGAGACCTTCAGGTTCAATATCCATGGCTTCGAAATGCCTAATCTCGACCATGGTGGGAGATGAGCAGTCGAGTCTGAGGAGGATGAGGAAGACATATTTCTGGAAAGGTTGAGAATCGAGACCAAGAGTGTGAGCGGTTGAGAGTATCATTGGATGGAGGTATGATACTTTCAAATGAAAAGGCTATTATATGGAGGAGTCTTTTCACATTCTTGAACCCTATAAAAATAAGAGGCAAATAAGCAACTGACCCACTTATAATTAATAAATGGTCTCTTCCCTTTCTTGGAGGCAATCTTAATTGCTACAATTCCTCATCTTGACAAATGCCGTTTGCTCCTTAAGTTTTCAAATTGACTAGCATCAAGAGCCTTGGTAAAAATGTCGCCAGTTGAAGTTACGTGACTACATGATCCAATTTAATCACCTTCTCCTCCACAAGTTCTCGATGAAGTGATGTCTGATGTCTATGTGCTTAGTCCTCTGTGTTGAATAGGATTCTTTGATATATTAATAGCACTCAGTTGTCACATATAATGTCATGACATCCTGTGTGACATTGTACTCGACAACATATGCTTCATCCGGACCATTTGAGAACAAGCTACCGGTGCTATGTATTGACTTGATGGATAGGGACACGATTTTGCTTCTTGCTAAACCAAGAGACAAGATTGTTTCCCAGAAGAAGCATCCTCGAGGTACTTTTCATCATCAGCACTCTCGATCGGCATCACGGTATCGACGAATTGGTTCACATCCATGGAATATAGGATACCATAATTGCAAGTTCCACACACATATTTGAGATTCTTTTCACGGTTAATGTGACTTACTTTAGGCTCGACTTGATATCTTGCCCAACTGCATAAGCAATGTCGTCTGGTTTAGGTACAACAAGCTCCTATCATGCTTCTATATAAACTTTGATCAACCTTTTCTCCACTTGCATCCTTGGTCAACTTCAAATGTGTAGGAGCAGAGTCCTTTTATGGTGGCATTCTCCATTCCAAACTTCTTGACAATATTCCTTGCATACTTGCTTTGTGAAAGAAATGTTGAATCTTCCATCGTGTGACTTGCAATCCAAGGAAGTAAGTTAACTCTCTCATGAGACTCATTTCAAACTCGCTTGCATTTGATTGGCAAATTGTTTCACCATTGTCTCGACATTCCTCCAAATACTATGTCATCAACATAGATTTGAGCCACCATAACCTTTCCACCTTCATTCTTGACAAAGAGAGTTTTATCCAATCCTCCTTTCCTGTATCCTTTGTCTGTAAGAAACTTGGTCAGCCTTTCATACCAGGCCCTAGGGGCTTGTTTTAGACCATATAGGGTTTTCCTTAATCTGTAGACATGTTCGGAAAACTTGGATCCACAAATCCTTAGGGTTCTACATATACTTCCTCATTTAAGTAGCCATTTAGGAAGGCACTTTTTACATCCATCTGAAACAATTTGAATTTCAGAATGCAAGCAACTCCTAGTAGAAGCCTGATTGATTCTAGTCTAGCCACTGGTGCAAAGGTCTCATCAAAGTCAATTCCCTCCACTTGAGTGTAGCCCTGAGCAACAAGTCTTGCTTTATTCCTGGTGACAGTCCCTTCTGCATCAGACTTGTTCTTGTAGATCCACTTAGTGCCAATGGTGTTGGTTCCTTCTGGTCTAGGAACTAATTCCCATACTTTATGTTGCTTGAACTGGTTCAATTCCTCTTGCATTGCTCCAATCCAAAATTCATCACATAGAGCTTCTTTGACATTCTTTGGCTCTATTTTTGACACGAAGCAGGAGTTTGAGACAGTTTCTCTGGATCTTGTAACAACACCTTTGGTTGGGTCTCCAATGATGAGATCCTTTGGATGATCTTTCTGAATCCTGATTGAGGGATCTTTGTTTGCTTCCTCGGTTCGATTCGGTGAAGTAGGAGTAGGAACATTTTCCTTATCGGTACTTGAGGTGATGTCTCAAACCGTGTCTCAACATCATATGGGACATTGTGCTCCGATAATGATCATCAATAATGACATTAATAGACTCCATCATAACACGGGTTACGGAGTTGAATACCCTATATGCTCTTGTTTGTGGAGTATCCCGAAAAATGCCTTCATCACTCTTAGAATCCATTTTCTCCTTTGATCACGATCGTCGAATATAGCATTTGCTTCCAAACACATGAAAGTATTTCAGTTGGTTTTCTTCCTTTCCATAGCTCATACGAGGTGGAGGTTCCTTTTCTTAAGGTAACCTGTTGTGAACATAGCGTATTCATAGCTTCAGCCCAAAATGAATAGGAAGTTTCTTAGCATGAATCATTGCTCTGGCAGATTCCTGTATAGTCCTATTCTTTCTTTCCACAACCCCATTTTGTTGTGGTGTTATAGGAGAAGAAAACTCATGGTTGATCCCTTCTGAGGAACAGAATTCATCAAACTTGCTATTCTCAAATTCTTTTCCATGGTCACTTCTTATTCTGACAATACAGCTTTCCTTCTCTCTCTGAAGTCTTTTGCACAACTCCTTAAAGACATCAAACACTTCAGATTTTTCTTTGATGAAGTTTATCCAGGTAAATCTGGAGAAGTCATCCACAACAACATAGGCATATCTTTTTCCACCAAGGCTTTCAACCTGCATAGGCCCCATCAAGTCCATGTGCAGCAGCTCCAGTACTTTAGATGTGGTCTGATGTCTAGACATTGGGTGTGACATTCTTGCTTTCCAACCTGGCACTCACCACACACCCTTCCTTCATCAATGTGAAGTCTTGGTATCCCTCTGACAGCCTCCATTGAGATGATCTTTTTCATTCCTCTGAGATGCAGATGTCCTAGTTTTTGGTGCCACAACTTGACCTCCTTTTCATCTTTGTCTGTGGAACATACAGATGAGAGGTTGGTGTTCTCAGATTCCCACATGTAACAGTTGTCTTTTGATCTGATTCCTCTCATAACTACTTCTTGTTGATCATTGATTACAAGACATTCAGATCTAGTGAAGTTAACTTTGAATCCCATATCACATAGTGACTTATGCTTATGAGGTTAGCGGTCAAGCCTTTACCAACCTCCACTTAGATTTGGAACTCCAGAGCAGTCTAAGTTTCCAACACCTTTGATTTCTCCTTTAGCTCCATCTCCAAAGGTAACAAAGCTGGTGGAATGAGGTTTGACATTATTCAGTAGGTTTTTATTCCGGTATGCTTAGAACACCTTTGTCAAAGTACCAATCTTCCTTGGCGGACACTCTAAGAGAAGTGTGAGCAATCATTGCTTCTCTTCTTCCACTTTGAGTGTATGGTACTTTGATGTTTTAGGCTTAACATAGGAGTCGATTAGGGTATCCATGTAGCCTATAAGAAGGGTTTTATGTGTCCAAACCTTCCACAATGATGACATCTCCATCTTTGAAACTTCTTCTTCATGTTTCTCGATCCGATGTTGATCCCAATGTTGTGACATCGCCTTGACTTTGGTTTCCTAGGCCTCTTCTTTTCTTGTCACTAACAGGTTCCTTTGCCACATATCCTAGACCATGCTTGTTTCGACATTTTGCCCAAGTGAAGAATTTCTTCCAATTTTCTGTTCCAGGTCGACATTTTGACGATTTAGTCATCGATCAAGCTTGGAATTTAACACTGTAATTTCACTGTTGAGATGTCTTATAGTGTTTGTATTCTCCTTCTTTTCGACTTCCACTTCACATTTCGCCTCCGACTTCTCAATCGACTTTTTCTGTTTTCATTCGGTGACATACTTCACCACCGATACACGTTTCTTGTAAGTATCGAAGTTCTTCAAAGGTCACTTCCTCATCACTAGAGTTATTATCGAATTACAACTTCCGAAGATGCGGTGACAAGATTAGTGCTTCTTCCTCGATTCACTTCTGAATCGGACAGTGACCATTCCTTTCTTTTGTTTCTTAAGAAAGGTGGGACATTCGACTTTAATGTGTCCATATCCTTCACATTCATGACATTGGACTCCTCTTTGACTTCCTTTTCTTGACACGGATCTTCTGAAGTCATAAGATCTGTTGATGTCGGATGGAATGTCCTTGACATTTGACCTTGTCTTTGGATCGATCCTCTTGATGAGTTTGTTGAACTGTCTTCCAAGCATAGCTATAGCTTGGATATCTTCTCATCTTCCACCTTGCATCCTTCTTTATTGGATACAAGTGCTATGCTTTTGTTCTTCTGTCAGCGTTTCACGATTCCCATCTCAAAAGTCATAAGAGATCAATAAGCTCTTCAACTTTCGGTCTGATGTCTGTGCCTCCTCTATTGCGTTACTTTCATTGCAAATCTTTTAGGCAAGGATCGAGAATTTTCCTCACTAGCTTCTCCTCGACATCTTTTCACCAAGGGCTCCGAGGCATTGGCAATCTCAAAACATTCATGTGAAACTCATGAATAGTCTCATCTTCCTTCATCTTCAAATTCTCAAATTTGGTAGTGAGCATCTGAAGTCTTGACATCTTCACTTTGGATGTTCCTCATGAGTGGTTTTGAGAGTGTCCCAAACATCCTTGGCAGTTCACATTGATGAACCAATCGAAGATGTTTTGTCAATACCATTAAATAAAGCATTCTGCTTTAGAATTCCCAGGCAAGCTCTTCTTCCTCTTTGCTCCATTCTTCCTCGGTTTCAAGACGGTAGTCCCATCTTTCTCAACCTTGGTTGGATGTTTCCATCCTTTATCGACTCTCCAAGCCTTGATATCCACGATCTTAAGAAGGCAACCATACGAGGCTTCCGTACTCATAGTTAGACCCATCCGAATAGGTGGTCTACCTCCAAATCTGTTTCCTTATCCATCGAGCGGAAACTATAATCCCTATATCTCACCCGAAATAACAAGCGGTGCATCGATGCCAATTGAAATTCACGGCAGGATACTTAATGTCACAGAATGTTATGACACGATGTCGACTTGCTTTGACAATTCACACGTAAATATAGAAGCGATAAATAACACAATAAGTTGTTCACGATTCGGTTCTAACAAACCTACGGAGGCTACCAAGCCGGGAGGAAATTCACTATTAGTAGTATCAATTCGAGTTAAACTCGCCCGTTTACAACTCCTCACTTAATCCCTACCGGTGACACTTCAACCTAAGTCCTACTTAGATCGAGTTCCTACTCACTCCCCTCGATCGCGGTGATATCAACCTATTGACTAATTGAATTGTGAAGACACACTTCAATAAAATATCTTGATTTTGCTTCAAAGCTTTAATCAAGAGACAAACACTCGTGCTTTAAAGCTTTGGTGGTAAACTACCTACAACAAATCCTAGTCCAATGCACTTATCAATTGATAGTTGCTTGGCTCACAAGAGAAACTAGAATTACAAAGACCAACTGTTAAAACCTTTAAAGTACACAAACAAAAGCCTTCAATGTCTTCAATGGAATCCAGAGGCGTGGCTGTAGAGTAAGGGTTGAATTCTTTATATAGAAGTAGTCCTGAATCTTCAGTTTTGGGCTTCCATAAAGATAGCTAGGGTTTACTTAATTCTTGTTGCACCCCAAAATTTGCCCTCCTATATCGATCTTATCTGGTTTAGGCTTTGCATTTATCATGACACTCACATGCATTCATATCACTGGTTCTGTGGTTACGGATTGAAGTTGATTCCCAAAGATTTCTCTGTTGAGCAGAAAAGGCGTGGTGTTTTCGACCAATTTGAGGATATTTGAAAACGATGAGGTTTAATATTAAATCTTATCCGTTCATATCTATCGGGTTTCAGGGCTTGGTGTTCGGTTGTTGGATTGAATGGTCTGTTCTTGATTGGAGCTACAGAAGTCTGGATATCTTGAATGTCATTGCCTCCTGATTCAGGAGATCAGTTCATCGCGAGTTTGGGTTTTGCTGTTGTTTCGAGTTCTTGGTTCAGGATGTAAGAGGGTGGCTTATGTCTATCCGATTATTGATCAACAATTCAAGTTCTAGTGCATGTGGTTTACTCGTCAACTTCATTCGTTCTTGGCGATAGTTGATGTATGTGAAAATATTCGTCCAGAGGGTCTGTTTGCAAGATTTAAGGATGTCAAACGCGCATGTTGAGATCTTTTCTGTCACGTTCATCGCTCACAAGATTCGGGCATTCTATGAAAAGACTAGAAGTTTCCTTTTGGAATTCGTTTGGTTCGAATCTTACTCCACTCTTGAATGGTTCGATTTGGAAGCGGTGAATTTCATTTTGAAACGTAGAGTTTCAATTCTTGTCTCGAAGCAAAGGCTCGATTTTCACGAGAATGGATAAAATGGAAGCTTTGTGGCGAGGAAATTCAAAGGGTTCGAGTGTTTACAGTTTAAGCCATCAAATCATTTTCTCATTTAGAATTCAATTCTCAAGTTTCATATACTAGGGGGTTCAATTTCTTAAAAAATGCAACAACCATGTTACCACTCGTTTGATTCAAGACTACGGATTGGAATTGTAGATTGAAGTAGAATTGGATACATTTGTTAATCAATATCTCAACTTGTTTTATTTTAACCAATTTAATTTTGGCTCATGATAAACTTTTGGGATATTTGATGCATAATGAATTTCCAACTTTTATGCACAATCAAGAATTCAATTAGGTGCATTTTCCTCAAGGCTTGTGTTCATAAATTCCAAGAGGTCCAAGATTACTCTAAAGTTTTTTATTTGTACAAGAACACAAATCAAGATACGTATTACAATTTGTCAAATCCTAAAATGCAAGTTTCAATCCAAAAATCAATTCCTTCAACATTCAAATTCCTTTCCTTGCATTCAATTTCCAAAGTCTTATGTGAATTCAAAATGACATTCAAAGCATATCCATTTGTAAAGAAGAATCAAACTTCCGAATTTAGCATTTGGTAGGATTCTTTTTGTTCAAACTCATTCATTCGCTTAACGCAAGTTGTCTTTCAAATTCACTTCAAGGAAGCTTTCAAGTTTCATGTTTTTAATTACAAGCATTGTCACATATGCCATGGCCAAGGATATTCCATGTAACATTTGAATGTTTCATCTCCTAGTTTCTAAACTTGTTTACCATTCTTTCAACCTTACGAATTTCACAATACCACAAGGCAATTTTCGAATGACCAAAGTTCTATGTTGCGTTCAAGATTCATATTATTATTCAAAGATAACAAGTGAAATGTTTGGTTGCAAAGTCATTGGAGTCTACAAAGTGTAATTCAAATATTGTGATATTACAAGATTCTAAAACTTTTAAGACAAGAATTCCAAGATTACAAGTTTAAGCTACGATTTTGAGTTCAAACATAATACTACACATGTTATGTCCTAATCCTATCTTCCATTGGAAATCTTTGTTGTTTTCTTTGCCTCCAAGCCTTCTTGCTCCGTTTCCACACCTTCTTGTCCAAAGTTTGCCGTCACCGTGCTCTAAAGCTCATGCCATTACTTGCATTCATGAAACAAAGCAAAGAAATTTGGTTAGCAATAACGGACAGCAGTAATAATACAAGAGAATACACAAATTCCATTTCATCATTAGGATTTTCTTTCCGGAATCAGGTTGTGTGGCAGTTTCGATCAAAACCAAGGCCTCATAGCGAATCATCGGCCGTAAAACTCGCTATTGCAAATCCACAAGGGCACCCTTGGTTCACAATAGGAGGTGTGGAAAGAAGATGAGGAAAAGCAGTTTTGAAAAACAGTTTTGGCATGACAGTACAAGAGTTTTATGCAGGGCAGCAATGGCAAGCATCTTTTCAGGCAAGTTTTTACCACAAATACACCAACAGCCAGTACAGCAGAGGATATAACAGCTAAAGGCATCAAAACAGCCAAAAATGATCAGAATCATCAGCCCAATACAAATCGATACAAGCCCATCAAGCAAACAAAAAGGTTTGTTTTTCAAAAGATCAGAACAAAGAAACCCTAAGTGCTGACAGTATAAAAGGATTAAGTTTATAACATGAAAAAACACACTGTTCAAAACCCTAGCCGAAATCACAGCATCCAAAGCAACTGTTCACCAAACCCTAGCAAAAATCTATCAGAAGCCATAAACCCTAGCCGCATACTAATACTGTCAAGCCAAAAACCCAGAAGAATGTTCATCAAAACAAAACACAGAACAGCATCCATCTAAACGAAACATCATCATTTTCCGAAAAAAAAGAGAATCCTTCAGAAAAATATAGCGAGGCAACGAAAGCAAGGCATAAGGTAATGGATCGATCTCACCGGGGTTGCGGTTTTTACACCGCCGTCCACCGCCGTCCCTCTGAATCGTCATCATAGCTCGCTTTCTTTTCGTTTCATCACGTTTCCATCATGCGACAGTATCGATTTTGCCCGATTAGAGTCTAGGGTTTCACTTTCCCTTTTCCGTTCCCAAATCTGTAATAAACAAAAACACAAATCAAAAGCGTTTTTATCAGAAAATCGGTAACAACAACAGAGTCAGATCGAGTGAGAGAGAGAGAGATCGCGTGAGAGCGACGATGAGAGATCGAGGGACAACTGGTGAGGATCGCGGAGAGAGACAATCGAAATAGCGGCGAGGTTTCGAGAGAACCATAAATCGGACGAGAGACATGCAAGCGGCGCGAGATCGGGAGAGAATGAGGAAGAGAGTGAGTGTTCTTCATTTTGTGTTTTCTGTATTAGTTTTTTGATTTATGATTAATCACTAGTTAAAAATATAACTTAATTTTTCCTTTTCTTTTTAGTTCAGTTTTAACTTTCAGAAGAAAAACAGTTTTATAATATAAAAAGGTTTAGATTAGTAGTAGAACTAATTTAGTTTTAGTTTTAAAAATTGATTTCTGATTTTTTTTATTAATATAATTTTAGTTCATAAACTGATTTAGTTTTTTTTAATTAATAAAATAAACTTGATTTTGTCTTCATTTTATATTAGCATTAATTTTTACTTAATTAGGACTAGAGTTATTTATTGCTTTAATTTATATTTATAATGAAGTGGGTTTGGGATAGTTTTAGTTTTAGGAATATTTTATTTTGTTGGTTAGTCTAGGTGGTGACACTTGTCACCACCTGTGTGGCCTGTTCGAATCTGGTGTATACATGTCCATGGTATATATTTTGCACCCTCCTGCATCAAACCATCAGATCTGATGAGGTCCAGATCCGACGATCCAGAATGGTGGACCACACTCTGCATTCATGGAGCATCTCATACAAGATCCAGCAGCATTTTTGGGCTTGGGCTCAGATTGCTATCTACACCCTCCAGTTTAAAGCTTCAAACAGGCCCATTCCTAAACTTTTCTCTTTAAATTCAATATATTGCAAGTTTTTATTTATTTTTTATGAAATGATGTATTAAATAATATTTTGGCATATGGTAGTTTTTTATTTTTTGAATTACCAATTAAATTGTTAATTGATTTTTCATCAAGTAAAAGAATATCTATACTAATAATTATTTAAATTCCGATATTGTATTGTGTGTTAATTTATTTTCGTTATTTATCCGCTATTACATTATCCGCTTGCATGTTTATTACGCGATTGAACACTCCGTTCTCACATTAATATAAAAACAATAACGCCTCCGCTCTCTCTCTTATTTTTGGTTACCCACACCGAATTCTCTAAGGGTCTCATGGTTGGGGATGGGCATGGCCATCCTCACGAGGTTAATTAAGGCCCTCGTTGCCTTGATTAATCATAACCCGAAAAATAATTGGTCCATATACCAATCACCATGCACCAGGGTCTCATGATTAATCAAGTCCATATACTTGTTTAACCATAACCCGAAATATCATTTCTCTACGTCCAACGCCGCAATTTTCAAAATAGTGTTATGGTACTTAATTAAATTGTTAGAGGTTCGCCCAACGATTTAATTAAAAATGTAAAGTATTTGGGCCATTAGAGGGAAACCCAATGACTCGAATACTTTATTCCATATACTTGAACGTTTAAAACACTTTCAAATTAAATTAATTAATTGAATTTGTTTTCGAAAATCAATTTTTCTACAAAAAAAACAAAAAAATATAGTGATATGGAATTTAATTAAATTGTTAGAGGTTCGCCCGACGATTTAATTAAAATATAAAGTATTTGGGCCATTAGAGGGTAACCCAATGACTTAAATACTTTATTCCATAACGCTTAATAAAAGTGAACTTTGTTTCACCTCACCCTTTTCATAATAAAGATTTTGGATGAGAGAAGATCGGTTGACCTCAATCACCAATCTCGAGTATCGAATCGTTAGAGGATATCCCGACGTTTTGGTACTTGTCATCTACCATTAAAATCAATTCAACCCATTCAAATCCTTTTTCGCTCATACGCGATTATCAAAATCAAAAACATTTCAATAAAAATCAATACAACCAATCCAAGACATTTTCAACCAGAACTACGGAGTTTTGACTTTCCCATTGCACGAGGGAATACGTAGGCACGCGGTTTTGAAACCGTGTCAAACTCAAAATAATAACAAACAAATCCCGTTTTCTTCTTTCTTAAATTCATAATTTAGAAATTAGCGAATACACACAAACACATTTTGAACTAAATGGGTCCCATCGAGTACGATGGACGTAAGAGGTGCTAATACCTTCCCCTTGCGTAACCGACTCCCGAATCCATCCTTTTTGGTCTTGTAGACCGCCTTATCCGTATTTGTGGGTTTTATCTATATTTTCCCGTTCTTTTCAGAACAAATAAAATTAGGTGGCGATTTCATTGTTTTGAAAATTCATTTAAATGATTTTTGAAAATCGAGTTGCTTCAGTTGGCGACTTCACTGGGGAATTTTTTTTAAAACCTTTTTTGACTAAGCGAGTCAACCCTAGTTTAGTTCTTCGCATGTTTGTGTGTTTGTTTATCGCTTCTTTCTTTATGCTTATCTATTGTTTATTTGCTTATCTTCCTCTATACTTTGTATATTAATCTGTTGATATATTATTGTGATGGGAATTCATGGGCATTGTTACATAGATAAGCCCACTACCCAGGCTTCTAGGTCACCTTTTTAGGAATAGAGGGGTTGCGTAGCCTAGGTCCACTTGACTCCATTGTCTTGTTGGCCCGAAGCGAAGACTCCGGCTTAGAGTTGGTTGTTTTAAGGAGGTTGTTGGCCCGCGTTAGCGCAGGACATCAATCTTTGGACAAATGACCTATAACTCTAAGTTTGTTCATTTTGTCCTAACCGAGACCAAACGCTCAAATATTGGATTTAGAGCATCTGTTAAACCGTTTCTTGGGGTATACTTTTACAAATACTATCGCCATGTAGGCCTCTCGCGCGATGATAGTGTTTGTAAAAGGGGATCTGAGACCCCAAGAAACATTTAGCAAAAAACATAAGATTAGCCTTACCCGGGGAATCGTTGGGTAGACGTCGAAACCATGACCGGCCGATCCTATGAACCAGTTCTATTTAATTTGCAACATGCATTGCATACATTTGCACAAAACCATTTAGCATATAACTTTTATTTTCAGGGAACCTTATAGATTTTGTTGGTGCGATGGCGAAAGGAAGAATGAATCCAACTGTGAAGATCGTTCCATGTCTCAAATTCAAAGAACTGAAGTTGGGGAAGCTGATAACTCAAAGTGAAAGAATTCCACCTGTCAGTAGAGCTTATTTTGGGAAAAGATTTGGGAACATCCTAGATCTTTTGACTACCAATGTGAACATGGAAGCTTTGATTGCTCTGGCAAAGTACTATGATCCTCCTCTCCGATGCTTCACATTCCAAGACTTTCAACTTGTTCCTACAATTGAAGAGTTCGAGAGAATCCTTAATTGGCCTTTGAAGGACGACACTCCTTTCCTCAACATAGGGGAAGACCTCGATAAGGCTAAGGTAGCTGCTGCTTTGTTTCTTCCGGTAAGGGAGGTGGCGCCTTGGATTACAGACAAAGGTATTCTTAGGCAAAACTTGGAGGATAAGTTATTAAGTTTGAGTGTTCAAGACGATTGGCCGACTTTCAGCTCCATTCTTGCTTTGCTCATCTTTGGGGTGGTTTTGTTCCCAACTAATGAAATTGGTTACTTGAGCCCGTCTGCTATTGGCATATTCATGTCGAAGAACCCTGTGCCTGCACTGTTGGCTGATGTTCTTTACCATCTCCATGAGAGACATCTGAAAAAGCGAGGGGTGGTTCTGTGTTGTTCTCCATTGCTGTATTTATGGTTGACTTCTCATATTCCTCAGAGTGGACCGTGGGAGAAGATCCTGAGGAACTTATCTTGGTCTCAAAAATTGGCTTCACTAACAGCCGATGGTGTGATGTGGCATTCTGTTGGGGATTCGTTGATGTTATCACTCGTGGTGGATATTCTAATGTTCCTTTGATTGGGTCTATGGGTTGCATCAATTATAACCCAAGACTTGCAACAAGACAATTGGGGTATCCGATGGAGAATGAACCAAGGCTTGAGCACTTGGAAAGTTTCATTATACGAGCTTGGTAAAAGGACCGCAACAGTATTGAAGATCGAAGAGCTTGGGGTCAAATCCATAGGGAAAGTCGAGAGTTAATCAAGAGGGGAATTGATGGAAGGTCTTATCGCGGTGGGTGATAGAGAGAGTCCAATCAAGCTGCCTTACTTTGTAGAGGTACCCTTTGATCATCCTGAACCTGTAATCACTCATGTGCCAATAGAGGAGAATATGAGGCTTCAGGAAATTATCAGAAAGATGGAGGAGGAAAGATTGGAGCTACAAAGCTCTAATTCTCGCATTTTCTCAGGCGAAAACTTAGAAGCCAACCTCAAGGAGGTAAAAGAAGAATTAGAGGGGAGAAGAATACAGAATGAAAAGGATGAAGAGCTCCTGATGAGATGTTCTGAAAACTTGAGGAGTGCTGCAAGTGGGGCAAGGGACCTCCGTCGACAACTGAAGACTGCTCAACAACAAAGGGGCCAGGCTTATCTAGATGAAGAAAAGGCCGTTGAAGAAAAGAGAGCATTGAAAGCACGTCTCGAAGCAAAGATTTCAAAATTAGAAGCTTCTCTGGCACGAACCAATAAAATGCTAGAGAATGAGATAACTGCAAAAGAAGAAGTCTGCATCGCCCGAGAATTGGAAGCAATCGAATTAGCTGAAAAGGTTCGAGAGCTGAACATTACGAGGGAAGAAAGAAATAGTAAAAGGGATGCTTACGAAAGCCTTAGAGAGCAATGCCAAGGTTGGATTGATGAGATCCAAAAGCTGAATCGTCTGTTAGATGAAAAGGATGAACTAGTGTCCTTTCTAGAAGAACAGAATGGGCTTTTCTATTGGAAGTACAGTGAAATGGTTGACATGTGTAACCGTTTGATTGTTGACGTACCTTGGAGACTCAGGTCGGCCCTAGAAGACCTCGAAGACAACCCGATACCTCCTGCTGTGAGTGATTTCCTCTTCCTCTGTCAAGAGGCGGTGAACAGGTTCAAGGCGGAAACTAGAGATTTGAAGCCTCGTCGTGGACAGCATTTCTAGTTTTTAGCCACTTATCTTATTTGAATATTTGAATCTAATTATTATTGTAATGATTTAAATTCCAGTATGAATTTTATTGCTCTGTTTGAGCTTGAACAGCCTTGTAGTCACAACTAACAATTTGAGTTTCTATGAGATTTCGTTGAATTGCAGTTTAATCAGTTTTTCTCTAATGTTTATTGTTAACTAACGAGTCTTCAAAGAGTCCCTGAAAATAAAATGTACAAAAACATATCATGGGCATGCATGCATACTCCCATAGCATATCATACATAACAGGGTATTGAGACCAGTCATCTTACTTCTGCCGTTGATTTTCTTCTCCACAGACGAGAGACTACAGGTTTCGTCGTTCATCGTTACCCGACAAGAAGTAACTTGAAGAAACTGATGGAGAAGATGGAAGCTGACATGGCCGCCCTAGGGACAAGAATGGATACTCGTATAGGGCAATTGATGGAGATAATTCAGAACATGGCTCTGCAACAAGAGGAGTTGAGAGCTCTGGTTGTGAGGCCTGCTGTGGTCACCACTGAAGAAGTTGCTCATGGGAATGCTTTGTCTGAAATTAGCTTGGAAGTCAACGCCGGTCTTGCTGATCTTGCCGGCGAGAATCAGGCTGCTCAAACGGATCATGCTGCGGTGGTTCCTCCTCCGCCTACCCCCACACGTCGCCAGCGGCCAGAACCTGTGTTGGTGCCTCAACCAGGCAGAAGGACTATTCAGATTCCGATTCCTCAGCATGATGAAGATAACTTTGAAGATTGGTTTTCCAATGTTGAGGAGCCAACCGAAGCTGATAGGAAGTTGAAGATGCTCGAGGAGCGCATGCAAGCCTTTGAGAATCAGGATGTTTTGGGTTTCGACATGTCCAACTTGGGATTGGTTCAAGGAGTGAGGATTCCTCCAAAATTTAAAATCCCGAGCTTTGGAAGTACAAGGGCAACTCTTGTCCTAAAACCCACTTGAGGTATTACTATAGGAGGATGTCTGTACGAAGGATGAGAAGCTCTTGATGCATTTTTCCAAGATAGTTTGGTGATGGGCCATTGGATTGGTATATGGGCCTTGATAGCTCCCAGGTGCGAACTTGGAGGAGTTGATTGTAGCTTTTGTTCAACACTATGGCTTTAACACTGATATGGCGCCTACTAGGACCCAGTTGCACAACTTAGCTCAAGAAAGAATCCTTCAAGGTACGCGCAAAGGTGGCGCGAGGTAGCTGCAAAGTTCAACCCCTATGGTGGAGAGAGATGGTGGAAATGTTCACGGCACACTAGATGGGCGTACTATGCCTCTTCTTGATCGACCGGTACTTTGACATGGTGATGTTTGGTGAAAGAGTTGAGATGGGGATCAAGCTAGGAAAAATCCAAGATGTTGGTACTGACAAGAATCAAGTTGGTGGCGCCAAGAAGGCTTTTGGTGGTTACCAGAAGAAGAAGGAAGGTGAGTCAAGCGCACTGTATGAGCGAAGAGGGAAAGAGAAGCGCCAGGAATTCAATCGCCAAGTTGCTGCTGTAACTATTCCCGCTAGTGTTCCAAAACAAGATGTTGCTCGAGACAATACCACCAAGACCCATGAAGAAGTTTGACCCTTTGCCAATGTCTTATGCGAGTATTCGCCCATTTGCAAAGTCGAATATGATTGAATTACGCCATTTGAAGATTGACCCTGATAACCCGCCGAAGTACTTCAACGCGAATGCCCGTTGTCTCTATCACTCTAATGCTCCGGGGCATTCCATTGAGAATTGCTATGCTTTCAAGTACAAGGTGCAGAATTTACTAGACACTGATGCAATCAACTTTGGACCTCCTCCCACTCCTAATGTCATTCAGCACCCTTTACCTCCTCATGGTGGAAATGCTGTTAATGCAATTTGCGAAGATGGAAGTCTGAACCTGATAATGGATGTTAGCGGTTTGACCACTCCATTGTGGTGGATAAAGAATCAATTATTGTTGAAGGGAGATTTCCCTGGTTGTGATGATGATTGTAAACAATGCTTAATTCAAGTTGAAGGTTGTGATAAGTTGAGAGACGAGATTCAGCGTCTGATTACTGAAGGGACTCTTCAGTTCGTCCAGAAAGAGCCTGATATGAAGAATGGTGGGGATGAGGTTGACGTGGTTACTATCCCCGTCACTTCTAGAAGGATTCCCGTTACAATCCCTGTGCCGACTAAGAAACCTCCTGTGATTATCACTTTGCGGGTCCGATTACCTACACTAGCGAAAAGGCCATCCCGTGGAATTATGGGTCGAGTGCTACCGTGGCAAGAAAGTGAATGTGGAGACTTTTGAAGGAGGAAAGTCTGATGAAAAGAAGATTGGAAGATTTGAGCCTGCAGTGCATGACATTGCGGAAGAAAGTCGGATTACCCGAAGTGGACGAATCTTCTCTCCACCCAATCTAGTTGAGAAAAATCCTGAAGCTTTGGCCAAGGCTAAAGCAAAAGGGAAGGGAGTCATGATTGGGGGTGAGTCAGCACCAAAGATTCCAGAACCTGTTCTGAGCCCTGAGATGACCAAAGATGTTGAAGAACTGATGAGGTATATAAGGAAGAGCGATTACAAGATAATCGACCAGCTCGGCCAGACGCCCGCCAAGATTTCTATCTTAGCTTTGTTGAGGGATTCCGAGCCTCACCGCAACGCTCTGATGCAGTTGTTAGGAACGTCCTTCGTTCCTCAAGAAATCTCGGTTAACCAATTTGGAGGCATTGTGAACAGCATTTCGGCAAGTAATGGTCTCGGTTTCTTGACTTGATTTACCTCGAGGAAGGAAGCATAACAAAGCGCTACACGTTTCCGTGGAGATAGCGAGAACTACTTTATCCCGTGTGCTGGTAGACACGGGATCATCCCTCAACGTTCTTCCGAAGTCTACTCTCTTGAAGTTGGATTATGAAGGTGTTGTGCTGAGACCCAGTGATCTGATAGTTAAGGCGTTTGATGGGTCGAAGAGGTCAGTGTTTGGCGAGGTGGACCTGCCTATTAAGATAGGCCCACAGGTTTTTGATGCAACTTTTTTCGTCATGGATATTAATCCCTCCTACTGTTGTTTACTTGGACGCCCCTGGATTCATGGGGCTGGTGCTGTGACATCCACCTTGCACCAAAAGTTGAAGTTCTTAATTAATGGAAAGGTGGTCACCATTTATGGTGAAGAAGATTATGTCGTCAGTCATCTGAGCAACTTTCGGTATGTTGAAGTTGAAGGAGAGATCCACGAAACTCCATGCCAAGCTTTCGAGGCCGTATTAGTTGATAAGATCCCATTGCAAAAAGGTGAAGTCTCCATGGCATCCTACAAGCAGGCTCAGGCTATCGTCAAGGCAGGACATCCTGAAGGGTGGGGAAGAGTGCTAGAACTTCCTACCCAGACGGATAAGAGGGGTTTGGGTTTTGCTCCCGGAATGAAGGTCTCAGTCTCCACCCCAGTGTGCAAAGGAGTGTCTCCTCCTGTCAAGTTTGTCAAAGGTGGAATCCAGATTGAAGATGTTGATGCCATTGATGGTGAAGCGGACGGTGACTATGATGTGGACAAGTGGATCTACCCAACTGTTCCAGGACGTGAGCTTTCAAATTGGCTCGTTGAAGATGTTGCTGTGGTTACCCGTTTTGAAGAGTAATTTTCTGTTTTTATGTCATTCCATAATTCCTACGTTATGCCCAAGACGTAGTGATCATGCTGTAGGGCCACCATGTTTTTAACTTTCAAGTTTATCATTAATGAAGGACGTCCTTTTTTGCATTCAAATTTTTCTCTCTTTGTTTTTTTCTTCACTCATTTCTTTTAAAGGTGACAATATCAAATTTTACTTTTTATACAAACCTTTTATCTTTTCTTTTAAAAAAACTTAATTAAAAAATAATAATAAAAATAAAATTACCAACAACGCAGATGCGGTCCTTCGACGGACCCGGATTTTGTCGACGATGATTCCGCTGTGGCTCATTATGATTTCGATGAACCGATTTATCAAGCTGAAGAGGAAGCCGAAGAGGACTGTGAATTACCTGAAGAACTAGCCAGGATGTTGAGGCAAGAAGAAAAGGTCATCCAGCCGCACCAAGAGGATCTAGAAGTGGTCAATCTAGGAACCGAGGATGCTCGAAAGGAGGTCAAGATTGGGGCAGCGTTGGAAGATGGAGTTAAGCAAAAGCTTGTCGAAATGCTACATGAGTACGTGGACATATTTGCTTGGTCTTATGAAGATATGCCTGGGTTAGATACTGACATCGTCATGCATGAATTGCCCCTCAAAGAAGGCTGCCCACCGGTAAAGCAGAAGCTTCGCAGAACACATCCAGAAATGTCAAGAAAGATCAAAGAAGAGGTTCAGAAGCAGATGGAAGCAGGTTTCCTAAAGGTTGTTTCTTATCCCCCATGGGTTGCAAACATTGTACCAGTGCCGAAGAAAGACGGTAAGGTAAGGATGTGTGTTGATTATAGGGATTTGAATAGAGCTAGCCCTAAGGATGACTTCCCTCTCCCGCACATTGACATTTTGGTCGATAATACTGCTCAAGCTAAAGTATTCTCCTTCATGGATGGTTTCTCTGGCTACAACCAGATTAAGATGGCGCCCAACGATATGGAGAAAACTACTTTCATTACGCCGTGGGGAACCTTCTGCTACAAGGTGATGCCTTTCGGTTTGAAGAACGCAGGGGCAACATATCAGCGCGCTATGGTTACTCTCTTTCACGATATGATGCATAAAGAGATTGAAGTATACGTTGATGATATGATTGCCAAGTCCCAGACAGAAGAAGAACACCTGGTTCACTTGTTGAAATTATTCGAAAGGTTGAGAAAGTTCAGGCTGAGGTTGAACCCGAGTAAGTGCACCTTTGGGGTGAGATCAGGGAAACTCTTAGGCTTTATTGTGAGCGAGAAAGGGATTGAGGTTGACCCAGCTAAGATAAAAGCGATACAAGAGATGCCAGAGCCAAGGACAGAAAAA
Source organism: Vicia sativa (assembly GCA_021764765.1). Lineage (NCBI taxonomy): Eukaryota > Viridiplantae > Streptophyta > Magnoliopsida > Fabales > Fabaceae > Vicia > Vicia sativa. The sequence goes on from CM038793.1 coordinate 305,470,819, forward strand.
GAAGTGCGAGGTTTCTTGGGAAGACTGAATTACATCGCTAGGTTCATTTCTCATCTCACAGCTACCTGTGAGCCCATTTTCAAGCTGTTAAGAAAGAATCCAACGACCAGGTGGAACGGCGATTGTCAGACGGCATTCGACAGTATAAAGAGGTACCTACAAGAGCCTCCAATTCTCTCACCCCCGGTGGAGGGTAGACCGTTGATTATGTACTTGACCGTGTTGGAGAATTCCATGGGTTGTGTGCTCGGTCAACATGATGAGACAGGCAGAAAAGAGCACGCCATATACTATTTGAGCAAGAAGTTCACAGAATGCGAATCGAGGTATTCATTATTGGAAAAGACTTGTTGTGCACTCGCATGGGCAGCAAAACGACTCAGACAGTACATGTTGACTCACACTACTTTCTTGATCTCCAAAATGGACCCGATAAAGTATATCTTTGAGAAGCCAGCTCTCACAGGAAGGATAGCCCGTTGGCAAATGATCCTGACAGAATATGATATCCAATACACTACTCAGAAGGCTATCAAAGGTAGTGTGGTGGCGGACTATCTCGCTCAACAACCATTAGATGATGACTATCAGCCGATGAAGTTTGAGTTCCCTGATGAGGACATTATGTATATCAGAGATTGTAACATTCCAGGGCCTGAAGAGGGACCCGAGCCTGGCTCGCGGTGGACAATGGCATTCGATGGAGCTTCAAATGCATTAGGAAATGGCGTTGGCGCCATTATCACTTCTCCAACAGGTTTTCATATTCCATTCACTGCCAGAATCTGTTTCGATTGCACCAATAATGTGGCCGAGTACGAAGCTTGTATTTTCGGGATTGAAGCGGCCATTGACCTAAGAATCAAAATCTTAGCAGTATATGGAGATTCCGCTTTGGTAATTAGTCAAATCAATGGAGATTGGGAGACTCGCCATCCGAATTTGATTCCATACCGAGACCATGTCTTGAAGTTGATCCCTTATTTCGACGAGATCACTTTTGATCACATCCCAAGGGAGGAGAACAATTTGGCAGATGCTTTGGCTACTCTGTCATCCATGTTTAAGGTCAGATGGGCGAATGATGCCCGTCTATCACTATAATGAGGTTGGATGAGCTGCGTTACTATGAAGTAGAAGGTGAAGCGGATGAAAACCTTGGTTCTATGACATCAAAAGGTATCTCGAGACGAAAGAATACCCTGATGATGCCTCCATCGTTGATAAGAAGGCCCTGCGCAAGTACTCGGCCAAATTTTTCCTCAAGCGGGTGTGTTGTACAAAGGAACTATGACTCTGTTTTGCTCGGATCGTGGATGAACACGAAGCAAATAAGATTATAGAAGAAATTCATGAAGGTTCCTTCGGGACGCATTCTAGTGGACACACCATGGCCAAGAAGATCCTGAGAGCAGGCTATTATTGGTCCACCATGGAGAACGACTGCTACAACCATGCTAAAACATGTTACAAATGTCAAATCTACGCTGATAAGATGCATGTGCCACCTTCTTCATTAAATGTTTTGACTTCTCCATGGCCTTTCGCAATGTGGGGCATTGATATGATTGGAGAAATTAAGCCCACCGCTTCGAATGGACATCGATTCATCCTTGTTGCCATTGACTACTTTACCAAATGGGTCGAGGCAGCATCTTATGCTCGTGTCACTAGACAAGTGGTCACACGTTTCATCAAGCATAATATCATTTGTCGTTATGGGGTTCCCGAGAAGATCATTACTGATAACGGCTCGAATCTCAACAACAAAATGATGAAAGAATTGTGCGACGATTTCAAGATAAAACATCATAACTCTTCTCCATACCGTCCAAAAATGAATGGTCTTTGTGGGCGGCAAACAAAAATATCAAGAAGATTGTAGGAAGATGGTTGTCACTTACAAGGATTGGCACGAGATGTTGCCATTTGCCTTGCACGGCTATCGCACTTCAATACGCACGTCAGCAGGGCAACTCCTTCTCCTTGGTATACGGTATGGAAGCGGTCCTACATGGAAGTTGAAATTCCTTCCTTAAGGATTTTAACGGATGTGCAACTCGATGAAGCTGAATGGGTTGAGCAGACTTGATCAATTGAATCTCATCGACGAGAAGAGATTGTGACTATTTGTCATGGACAGCTATACGAGCGTATGAAAAGGGCTTTCGACAAGAAAGTGTGTCCTCGGAATTTCAAGCTGGTGACCTTGTCTTTGAAGAATTTTGCCTCCCAATAGTCCGCTCGGGCAAGTGGGCTCCAAATTATGAAGGACCGTATGTTGTGAAGAAAGTTTTCTGGAGGAGCTATGTTGCTCGCGACTATGGATGGAGAAGATTTCCCTCACCCGGTCAATGCAGATGTAGTCAAAAATACTTAGCATAAAAGAGACCCGTTAGGTTGGTGGCCTAAGCAAAATAAGGGCATCCCGACGAACCAAGTTCGGGCAAAAGTTAGGGATAAATATAAAAGATTGTACACCCGCAAGTCGAAAACACGAAAGGCGGCTTGGGCAAAAAGGTATCGGTGGATTGAAAACCGAAAGGCGGTCAGGAAAAATTAGGGATTCAAGGCGAACGACTACAATCTGCGACACTGTTTGGGTTTTTACAATAACTTGATAATCGAGAGATGGAGGGTCGATCTAATCGGTGCATTTTACATTGGCTCGATATGAAGGGATGTTGAAGTTGTGAAGAGCATGGCGGATTCGGATTCGACAAAATCCATGATTTTATTGTCACCTTTTCTTTTAACTTTGATGTATAAGCAATTGCCTCTTTTGAGTTTGCTTCTTGATGTAAATGCTCATCTACGGGCTAATCAATCAATAAAATTACTTTCATCAAGCTGTTTTTCTATTATTTGTCTCTGTCTTATTTTCATGTATTTTAACTTTGTTTGCAAAAACGACGTCCGATATTTTTAATAAACTTGCATGTAAAACATCGATTGCCCAAGCGTGGCATAATTCGAAGTTACTCGAATTTGGTACACCACATTAACGATTGAAACAGTTGATCTCGTAGCGAATTATTTGTTATGTCTCCTGTTTTACATTTTCAATTACGCGAAGGGCACCATGTGCATGGGCTTCGGTCAACTGACAAGGTTTCTTTCTCTCCAACGAGAGTTATCTATGGCATATGTGTGCCCTCAAATGTTATCACTCTTTCGTCGTCGCGGAAGATCGCAAGAGCGGCTTCACGACAAGATCACATTCAAAAGCTCACTTGTGCCAGAAGATGTTGTCGACTCCTCTTATGCAAGAGCTCGTAATCCAGAGCTATCGAAATCATAAACTCTACGCAACAAGATCATCATCCCAGATGAATGTCAATCTCCAAGAGTTACTTCCCCAATGATGCTAATCATTGAAAGATGATACTTCTACTCTGCAATCCCCCTGTCTGGGTCCAGACTATCATCTCTTTGATGAAGACCAGATGATTGTATTCAATTCATGGATGGTTGATGTTCCCTCGGCAGCTCACAATTGCCCTTAGTCCTGGATGAATCATTAAAACACGCATCATTGCATCACATGGTATCCTCAAAAATGCGTAGCATTTCCATTGATATGGAGCATTACGCTAAAAATAATAATCTCAAACATGCATCTAAGCATAAGCCAGATTAAAGTCTTTATCGAGTACCTTTTGCGTCTCCGAAGATCATTCAATAAAAAAATCCCCAAGTGGTATTCCCAGTCAGAGTTTCCTCAAGACATATCTTCTTGTTGTTGCTATCTGCATTTTTGACCCTGTGTCGGTCTCTCACATTATTCAGATTCAATTCAATTACCAAGCGTCTTACTTTTTGCAAATTTTTATTCTTGGTATTCTTACCCACGTTTGCCTCTATCGTTAGAGTGTGAGTAAGAGTCGGTGTCTAACCTTTCTTGCTTCTCAATTGTTTGAGTATCCATACTTGGTGTGTGGTAATTCATATAATTGCCACTCTTGAAAAATTACACCCCGCCTTCGGCCTGAGGGATATTGTATTTCTTGCATATTCGCAAACTTTCAAAGTCCTACGTAGTTTGGCAATCCTTGCTAGAGTCCCCTTTGTTTGGCCTCTTTCCCCGTGAATTCGTCTTCGATCGACGATTTTACCATTCCATATATTTTCTCCCCAGTGAGTCTGCTCCAGTCGGTCTCCTTCTTGTGTGTGTCTAATATCTTTACACGATATACTCACTCATTCTCATTTTGATCTGCGATGCAACTTATTAAAGTATCGCGTTCCAAAGATCTATGAGTTCTTACCTTCGATCTGCGAAGCAACTTATTGAAGTATGCTCGTTCAAAGGTCGATTGGTTTCGTTTTGATCTGCGATGCAACTTAGTGAAGTATGCGTTCAAAGATCTCCTGTTCTCCTTTTGATCTGCGATGCAACTTATTAAAGTATGCGCGTTCCAAAGATCTATGAGTTCTTACCTTTCTGATCTGCGAAGCAACTTATTGAAGTATGCTCGTTCCAAAGGTCTGATTGGTTTCGTTTTTGATCTGCGATGCAACTTATTGAAGTATGCGCGTTCCAAAGATCTCCTGTTCTCATTTTTGATCTGCGATGCAACTTATTGAAGTATGCGCGTTCCAAAGATCTATGAGTTCTTACCTTTCTGATCTGCGAAGCAACTTATTGAAGTATGCTCGTTCCAAAGATCTATGAGTTCTTACCTTTCTGATCTGCGAAGCAACTTATTGAAGTATGCTCGTTCCAAAGGTCTGTTTGGTTTCATTTTGATCTGTGCAACTTATTGAAGTATGCTCGTTTCAAAGATCTATCAGTTTTCATTTCTAATCTGCGAAGTCGCTTATTCAAGCGCATTCGTTTCTCGATGTACCGACACTGTTCAAAAAAAATCACAAAAAATATAGAAAAATAAAAATTATCAAAAAAAATTGAAAATCCGAAGAAAAAAAACATAAACGTTTATACTTGTTCTTCGGAGCGCAAATTTTTGGGTTCTTTGAGTATTTAATCTTCTTCTACCTTGAAAGTTCAAAAGGCTAGCGCCAATTTCACTTTCAGGTTTAAGACGATTAAATAGGGGCAACTGTTGCACCCCAAAATTTGCCCTCCTATATCGATCTTATCTGGTTTAGGCTTTGCATTTATCATGACACTCACATGCATTCATATCTGGTTACGTAGTTACGGATTGGAGTTGATTCCCAAAGATTTCTCTTGAGCGAGAAAGGCGTGGTGTTTTCGACCAATTTGAGGATATTTGAAAACGATGAGGTTTAATATTAAATCTTATCCGTTCATATCTATCGGGTTTCAGGGCTTGGTGTTCGGTTGTTGGATTGAATGGTCTGTTCTTGATTGGAGCTAAGTCGGATATCTTGAATGTCATTGCCTCGATTCGGAGATCAGTTCATCGCGAGTTTGGGTTTTTCTGTTGTTTCGAGTTCTTGGTTCAGGATGTAAGAGGGTGGCTTATGTCTATCCGATTATTGATCAACAATTCAAGTTCTAGTGCATGTGGTTTACGTCAACTTCATTCGTTCTTGGCGATAGTTGATGTATGTGAAAATATTCGTCCGGAGGGTCTTTGCAAGATTTAAGGATGTCAAACCGCGCATGTTGAGATCTTTTCTGTCACGTTCATCGCTCACAAGATTCGGGCATTCTATGAAAAGACTAGAAGTTTCCTTTTGGAATTCGTTTGGTTCCGAATCTTACTCCCTTCTTGAATGGTTCGATTTGGAAGCGCGTGAATTTCATTTTGAAACGTAGAGTTTCAATTCTTGTCTCAAGAAGCAAAAGGCTCCGATTTTCTACGAGAATGGATAAAAATGGAAGCTTTGTGGCCGAGGAAATTCAAAAGGGTTCGAGTGTTTACGAAGTTTAAGCCATCAAATCATTTTCTCATTTAGAATTCAATTCTCAAGTTTCATATACTAGGGGGTTCAATTTCTTAAAAAATGCAACAACCATGTTACCACTCGTTTGATTCAAGACTACGGATTGGAATTGTAGATTGAAGTAGAATTGGATACATTTGTTAATCAATATCTCAACTTGTTTTATTTTAACCAATTTAATTTTGGCTCATGATAAACTTTTGGGATATTTGATGCATAATGAATTTCCAACTTTTATGCACAATCAAGAATTCAATTAGGTGCATTTTCCTCAAGGCTTGTGTTCATAAATTCCAAGAGGTCCAAGATTACTCTAAAGTTTTTTATTTGTACAAGAACACAAATCAAGATCGTATTACAATTTGTCAAATCCTAAAATGCAAGTTTCAATCCAAAATCAATTCCTTCAACATTCAAATTCCTTTCCTTGCATTCAATTTCCAAAGTCTTATGTGAATTCAAAATGACATTCAAAGCATATCCATTTGTAAAGAAGAATCAAACTTCGAATTTAGCATTTGGTAGGATTCTTTTTGTTCAAACTCATTCATTCGCTTAACGCAAGTTGTCTTTCAAATTCACTTCAAGGAAGCTTTCAAGTTTCATGTTTTTAATTACAAGCATTGTCACATATGCCATGGCCCAAGGATATTCCATGTAACATTTGAATGTTTCATCTCCTAGTTTCTAAACTTGTTTACCATTCTTTCAACCTTACGAATTTCACAATACCACAAGGCAATTTTCGAATGACCAAAGTTCTATGTTGCGTTCAAGATTCATATTATTATTCAAAGATAACAAGTGAAATGTTTGGTTGCAAAGTCATTGGAGTCTACAAAGTGTAATTCAAATATTGTGATATTACAAGATTCTAAAACTTTTAAGACAAGAATTCCAAGATTACAAGTTTAAGCTACGATTTTGAGTTCAAACATAATACTACACATGTTATGTCCTAATCCTATCTTCCATTGGAAATCTTTGTTGTTTTCTTTGCCTCCAAGCCTTCTTGCTCCGTTTCCACACCTTCTTGTCCAAAGTTTGCCGTCACCGTGCTCTAAAGCTCATGCCATTACTTGCATTCATGAAACAAAGCAAAGAAATTTGGTTAGCAATAACGGACAGCAGTAATAATACAAGAGAATACACAAATTCCATTTCATCATTAGGATTTTCTTTCCGGAATCAGGTTGTGTGGCAGTTTCGATCAAAACCAAGGCCTCATAGCGAATCATCGGCCGTAAAACTCGCTATTGCAAATCCACAAGGGCACCCTTGGTTCACAATAGGAGGTGTGGAAAGAAGATGAGGAAAAGCAGTTTTGAAAAACAGTTTTGGCATGACAGTACAAGAGTTTTATGCAGGGCAGCAATGGCAAGCATCTTTTCAGGCAAGTTTTTACCACAAATACACCAACAGCCAGTACAGCAGAGGATATAACAGCTAAAGGCATCAAAACAGCCAAAAATGATCAGAATCATCAGCCCAATACAAATCGATACAAGCCCATCAAGCAAACAAAAAGGTTTGTTTTTCAAAAGATCAGAACAAAGAAACCCTAAGTGCTGACAGTATAAAAGGATTAAGTTTATAACATGAAAAAACACACTGTTCAAAACCCTAGCCGAAATCACAGCATCCAAAGCAACTGTTCACCAAACCCTAGCAAAAATCTATCAGAAGCCATAAACCCTAGCCGCATACTAATACTGTCAAGCCAAAAACCCAGAAGAATGTTCATCAAAACAAAACACAGAACAGCATCCATCTAAACGAAACATCATCATTTTCCGAAAAAAAGAATCCTTGAGAAAATATAGCGAGGCAGCGAAAGCAAGGCATAAGGTAATGGATCGATCTCACGGGTTGCGGTTTTTACACCGCCGTCCACCGCCGTCCCTCTGAATCGTCATCATAGCTCGCTTTCTTTTCGTTTCATCACGTTTCCATCATGCGACAGTATCGATTTTGCCCGATTAGAGTCTAGGGTTTCACTTTCCCTTTTCCGTTCCCAAATCTGTAATAAACAAAAACACAAATCAAAAGCGTTTTTATCGAAAATCGGTAACAACAGAGTCGGTCGAGTGAGAGAGAGATCGCGTGAGAGGCGGCGATGAGAGATCGAGGACAACGGTGAGGATCGCGGAGAGAGACAATCGAAATAGCGGCGAGGTTTCGAGAGAACCATAGAATGTCGGACGAGAGACATGCAAGCGCGAGATCGGGAGAGAATGAGGAAGAGAGTGAGTGTTCTTCATTTTGTGTTTTCTGTATTAGTTTTTTGATTTATGATTAATCACTAGTTAAAAATATAACTTAATTTTTCCTTTTCTTTTAGTTCGGTTTAACTTTCGGAAAAGCAGTTTTATAATATAAAAGGTTTAGATTAGTAGTAGAACTAATTTAGTTTTAGTTTTAAAAATTGATTTCTGATTTTTTTTATTAATATAATTTTAGTTCATAAACTGATTTAGTTTTTTTTAATTAATAAAATAAACTTGATTTTGTCTTCATTTTATATTAGCATTAATTTTTACTTAATTAGGACTAGAGTTATTTATTGCTTTAATTTATATTTATAATGAAGTGGGTTTGGGATAGTTTTAGTTTTAGGAATATTTTATTTTGTTGGTTAGTCTAGGTGGTGACACTTGTCACCACCTGTGTGGCCTGTTCGAATCTGGTGTATACATGTCCATGGTATATATTTTGCACCCTCCTGCATCAAACCATCAGATCTGATGAGGTCCAGATCCGACGATCCAGAGTGGTGGACCACACTCTGCATTCATGGAGCATCTCATACAAGATCCAGCAGCATTTTTGGGCTTGGGCTCAGATTGCTATCTACACCCTCCAGTTTAAAGCTTCAAACAGGCCCATTCCTAAACTTTTCTCTTTAAATTCAATATATTGCAAGTTTTTATTTATTTTTTATGAAATGATGTATTAAATAATATTTTGGCATATGGTAGTTTTTTATTTTTTGAATTACCAATTAAATTGTTAATTGATTTTTCATCAAGTAAAAGAATATCTATACTAATAATTATTTAAATTCCGATATTGTATTGTGTGTTAATTTATTTTCGTTATTTATCCGCTATTACATTATCCGCTTGCATGTTTATTACGCGATTGAACACTCCGTTCTCACATTAATATAAAAACAATAACGCCTCCGCTCTCTCTCTTATTTTTGGTTACCCACACCGAATTCTCTAAGGGTCTCATGGTTGGGGATGGGCATGGCCATCCTCACGAGGTTAATTAAGGCCCTCGTTGCCTTGATTAATCATAACCCGAAAAATAATTGGTCCATATACCAATCACCATGCACCAGGGTCTCATGATTAATCAAGTCCATATACTTGTTTAACCATAACCCGAAATATCATTTCTCTACGTCCAACGCCGCAATTTTCAAAATAGTGTTATGGTACTTAATTAAATTGTTAGAGGTTCGCCCAACGATTTAATTAAAAATGTAAAGTATTTGGGCCATTAGAGGGAAACCCAATGACTCGAATACTTTATTCCATATACTTGAACGTTTAAAACACTTTCAAATTAAATTAATTAATTGAATTTGTTTTCGAAAATCAATTTTTCTACAAAAAAAACAAAAAAATATAGTGATATGGAATTTAATTAAATTGTTAGAGGTTCGCCCGACGATTTAATTAAAATATAAAGTATTTGGGCCATTAGAGGGTAACCCAATGACTTAAATACTTTATTCCATAACGCTTAATAAAAGTGAACTTTGTTTCACCTCACCCTTTTCATAATAAAGATTTTGGATGAGAGAAGATCGGTTGACCTCAATCACCAATCTCGAGTATCGAATCGTTAGAGGATATCCCGACGTTTTGGTACTTGTCATCTACCATTAAAATCAATTCAACCCATTCAAATCCTTTTTCGCTCATACGCGATTATCAAAATCAAAAACATTTCAATAAAAATCAATACAACCAATCCAAGACATTTTCAACCAGAACTACGGAGTTTTGACTTTCCCATTGCACGAGGGAATACGTAGGCACGCGGTTTTGAAACCGTGTCAAACTCAAAATAATAACAAACAAATCCCGTTTTCTTCTTTCTTAAATTCATAATTTAGAAATTAGCGAATACACACAAACACATTTTGAACTAAATGGGTCCCATCGAGTACGATGGACGTAAGAGGTGCTAATACCTTCCCCTTGCGTAACCGACTCCCGAATCCATCCTTTTTGGTCTTGTAGACCGCCTTATCCGTATTTGTGGGTTTTATCTATATTTTCCCGTTCTTTTTAGAACAAATAAAATTAGGTGGCGATTTCATTGTTTTGAAAATTCATTTAAATGATTTTTGAAAATCGAGTTGCTTCAATTCTCTCCTAAAAACATGGTTTGTTCAACAACCAATTTAGGTTTAATTAAGATTAACCTAGCAGCCACGTGAGCATGCTTTCTAATAACAGAAAAACATAAATAAAATGCTCAACAAACTTCCTGAAAAATCTCAGGAAAAAGCGATTCTGCGAGCGAATGTCACCTGAATGTCATAACATCATTATGACATCGTATTTCTGCGAATTTCCGGCCAACTTTAGCTTCCACTTACGAGTACTTTTACCATCCTTGTCCAGTAGGATTTATCTTCAATCTCTGAATGTCATGACATCTATCAAGACATTTCTAAAGCCTAGTTTTACCAAAATTGATGCCAACTTAAAACACTAACACAAATGAACATTGAAATTATCATTTCGATTTGCATTCCTCACATGTTCATGCATGTACTCTTCATCCATGAACATTGGTTTTATCGATTCGATTTGCATTCCTCGCATGTTCGTGTGACTTTTATTTGCTCTAGGACTATAGCCTAACTGTGCGAGTTTATTTTTGGCATGAGAGCATCATGAACAGGTGATCCGGACCAAATACAGTATTTTTGCAGGTTGCAGACCGCGCTTAGTGCCACCAGGAGCGCGCTAAGCGCCAAACATTCTGACTTTTGTTTTGCAGGTCGCGCTTAGCGCGGTCCAGAGCACGCTAAGCGCGGTGGCCTCTGTTTGGGTCACGCTTAGCGCGGTATAACAGGCTTAGCGCGGCCTGTGCTGGTGCTTTTTTTTGTTCTTTCTTGATTCTAACAGCAAACAGTAGACGCTTTAGCCATGCCTAACTGTTGTTTGGGCTCTGTTTGATGCAGGGACTTGTGTTGCATATGCGTACGACACGTTTCTCCGATGTTTGTATACACACGTATACTTTCTTTTGCTTGCCTTTTGGGTCTAACTCCCTTCTTGCAGGTGTTTCTATGTTCGTACACCCACGTGGCATCCCTCCTATTTAGTTTTGCTCGGTCTAATCTTGTTCTTGCAGGCATTACCGCTTCAGATGCGTATCAACACGTATTCCGCTTGTTTTGATGCTTTGAACAATTCTCACCAGTTTACTCTTATTGTATGGCTGCAGTACTTGAAGTTTTACGGAGTATTTCTTTAGCTCGCAGTGCTCTTCGGATTCTATATCCGTTCGGTAGTTTCTACACCATTTGTCGCATTCTCTTACAGCTTTCCTAGATATCATGAGAAGTAGGACTTTATAGCTTTCTTTTGCCATGAGAAGTAGGAATAGAGATGCATGATGGAGCTTCCGTAGTTGGAGCATGTTCAAGAACCCCTCTGGTTTATTTAAAGACCCGTTTAGGGCGATTCTACTTGTGGATTGTGCTTTGTTTGTTTGTTCTTTCCAGGTTTTGCTCGGTTTGGATAGGTTATCTAGTCTAGACGTTAGGATCCACATCCTTTGCATGTCAACATAGGTAGAGATTCCCTTGCATTCTTCAAACGTAGGTCTAACCTTTGCATGTCAACATTAGGATTAGTGCTTAGCTAGTCTCCCTTTTGTTTTGCTAGTTCTTTTTGCATCTTTGCATGTAATAAAACTAAAACTTGCTTTCTTCTCCCTTTGAAAACAAAACACTTAATAATGGTTTGAACTCCTTTCTCAAGGTAAAAGCAACCAACCAACACAAACTCTTTTCGCCTTAGCGCGCTTTTCTCTTGTGTTTAAAACCCTTTTCATAAGTAAAAAACACAAAACCCACCAAAACAAGTGTGCCGAACTACGACGCTCTGACTTTCCCATTGCACGCGAGAATACGTAGGCATCTTGTCACGGGGCTCGATCGAGCAAACTTTGTAAATACTTCCTTCTTTTCCCCGTGGTTTCTTTATTTTCCCATTTTATTTTGCATGCATTGTAGCGATTAAGCATAGATAGATATAACACACCATTTAGCTAGAAATAGAAGTGGATACCGTAGAGTACTACGGGCGTGTAGGGTGCTAATCCCTTCCCCTCGCGTAACTAACTCCCTTACCTAGATTCTCTTGATCTCTCGGTCATAGGACTGCGATTTCTCCCCTTCAGGTTTACTCGATGTTTTCCTTTCTCTGTCGTGAGATAAAAGACGTTCGATGGCGACTCCATTGATACACCCATATCAGTCGGAAAATTCAGCCGGGTGGTTTCATACCTCAAATCAATTCCTAGTCAATCTACTAGTTCTCAAGTAAGAAAACTATGACAGATGATGTGGACAGATGACAATCATATTCAGATTTCAAGATGTGCTTGAAATCATGAACGATGGTTTCTCGACATTAGAGGAAAATGCTACTAAGGAACAAAGGGTTGTTCATCGTAAATTGAGCAAGAAAGATGATAAAAGTTTGTTCTTGATCCATCAGTGTGTGAATTAGAATACCTTTGATAAAATTAACGAGCAAGAAACGACAAAGAAAACTTGGGATACTTTAAGCCCTAAAACCCTAACGAACGATGAAAAGTTATATGATGGGCATGAGAAGTTATAGAAAGTGAAGTTGCAATCAGGCATGGCAAAAAAACCCGCCCCCGTCGGGGCCCGCCCGCCTCCGCCCCAAAATTAGCGGGGAAAACCCAGTTTAACCGGGGGTGGGTGCGGGTGCGGGGAAAACCCGTTTTTTATTTACGGGTGTGGGTGCAGGGGCAGGTGATGGTAATCCCCGCCCCGCACCCGCCCCACACCCGCCAACTAAATTTAATTTATTTTATTTAGTTTTTAATAGTTTTATTACTCATTTACACTTTTTAATACTTTTTAATGTTATAATATCATGTTTATTAGAATTATTATTTATTTTTTTGAAAATAAAATTTAAATAAAAATATCAAACTTAAAAAATACTTTTAAAATAATTAATTATTTAGTTTAATTATTTATTTTTAATTTTATCGAAAAAAATAAAAATTTTAAAAAAATAAATTTTTTATTCGGGCGGGTGCGGGGAAACCCGTTTCTTGTTGGGGGTGGGGGCGGGTGAACAAATTTTAGCCCCGAACGGGTTTGGAGGTGGGTGCGGGTCTGGGTTTGGGTGGCGGATGCGGGTCTGGGTGTGCTTAAACCCGCCCCGTTGCCATCCCTAGTTGCAATATTTGAGGAAGCAATATGAAAACTTGTTGATGAATCCGTTATCGAGTTCTTCTCAAAGATGATGGCTCTGACAAATTAAATCTGATGAAGTCATGTGGAGAAAAAACCTCTTAATTGTGAAAGATTGAGAAGGTGTTAAGGGCTCTTCCAATCAAGTTTGATCATATTGCGGTGGAAACTGAAGACTCTTGTAAGAGATGAAGCTTGAATAATTGCAAGAATTTCTTGAAGCGCATGAGATGAGGCTGAAGCAAAGAGATTCAGAAAACATATCTGAACATGATTTGCAATAAAAATTCTTCAAAAAAGTAAAGAAAATTCCTCATGAAATAACAAAGTGAATGCTAAATGGGAGAAGAAGTTGAATGATAGTGGTGATGCTGTAAAGGCTCCAAGAAGCCAAGGTGAAACTAGCAAGAATGGTGCAAATCAAAATAAAAAGTCTAGAAGTAGGTTGACACGAAGAAGGTCTAATGGTATTGTTGTTAGAAGTTTGGTCATTATGCTCGAGACTGCTACTTCAACAAAGACAATGATGATGACAATGTTGTGGCTTAACTTGCTTATGCTAATAGCAATGATGCTGAAAAAGTTATATTGATGTCTACAACATATTTGGCCTCAGAGAAAGAAAATGTGTGGTACCTTGACATAAGTTGTAGTAATCATATGATAGGCAACAAGAACTGGTTTTTTAAGTCAAATGAATCAGTTAGAAGGTCATTTCATTTTTGTAGACAACATCATGGTAACATCGGAAGGAATGGGCAACATTAGGGTGAAAAAGAAAGAAGTGGATGAAGATACCACCATGGATGTCTTGTATGTTCCCTCAATGGCAAGTAACTTGATCAGTTTGTGTCATTTACCTAACAAGAATTACACAACAAAGCTGGAAAGAAAATACCTCAAGGTGTTTGATGAAATTTCTAGGCCAATTCTGAGGGCACCTTTGTAAACCAACATGACATTCAAGGTCATAATCAATAATGATTGATCGTTAATGCCTTGAATCAACCATAGGTGAAGATAAAAATTGGGTTTGACATCAACAATTTGACCATCTAAAATTTAGGAGTTTTAGTCTGATGCATATGAAGAAGATGATGTGTGGACTTCCAAAGATTGAAGTGTCAAACAACTATGTGAGGAATAACCTGCTCCAATTGAGCCTGCACAAACTCAAGGAGTGAGACGATCATTCCAATCTAGAGCTCCATCACTCGAGCTAAATTATTATGAGAGATTTCATTATCGAGTAATTAGGGAAAATGGCGAGCTGATTGAAGAAGGAATCATGGCCAAGTCAGAACCAATTAATCATGTGCAAGCCCTGCAAGATGAAAATTGGAAAGCTACATTGTTTGAAGAACTCAATCCTATTGAGAAGAACTAGACATGAGAGCTGGTTGAGGGGAGCTAGTTGAGAAATCAGGCAAGAAAGCAATTAATGTAAGGTGGGTTTACAATCTGAAGTTGAAACTAGGTGGTGTAATTGTCAAGTACAAAGCAATGTTGGTGGCAAAAGGCTTTCTTCAAAGACATAAAGTATACTTTAATGAACTTTATGCACCTGTTGTGGCTAGGCTTTAAACTACAAGGCTGGTTGTGTCTGTAGCAACATATAAAAGTTGAAAATACACCAACTTGACGTGAAGTCTACACTTCTCAATTGACTTTTAGAGGAAGAAGTTTATGTGAAGCAGCCACAAAGTTTTGAAGAAGTTAATGAGAATGAGAAACATGACAAATATGAATTAAGAAAGGTATTAAGGGTAATTCAGTTTTCTATAAGAATATACTAAGAGGGTATATCCTAGAACCGAGCAGATATATTAGTTTTAGTTAGACAAACTTCCTTAAGAATATACCAAGGAGTATATCATATACCCGAGCGGGTATATCAGCTTAGTTTTAGGCCATTTATTTTAATTTTGATTTAGGTGTCTAATGTGTCTGTAAATATCACCCTTTATTGTAATTGAAACATTACTCAATATACACAATAATCATAATCTCTTTTCCCTCAATCACTCTCTAATTTTCTCTCATTTCTCATCATTTGTCAAGTAACATGTGATACATGTTCCCCAACAAAATTAAATTTAAATCATTATGCCGCAACCTGATTAAGATTTCATGAAGGAGATGAATCACAACATTTTAATCATCTAACAATGCTTGAACACAAAGGGAAATGAGGAGCCAAGTTAGCATAAAAAGTTTATAACACGTTGTCTTTCCAAATAGCCTTCCAAAGTCCTTTATCACTCACATTTGAGCGCTCATGACGACTCATGTAACATCCTAAAAATATAGATTAATTATTTAATTAATTTAGTGTGAATATTGGTGAATATATGAATTATGGTGAGTTATGTGATGCATGGTGATTCATTGACGAGTTTAGTGCTATGATTAGTGTGGGAATAAGAGTAATATGAGGATTTAACTAGTTCATAATTATTTAGAGCTTAAATAATTATTTGAGGTTAATTGGATTTAATAATAATATTTAGAATTAGTATTTATAATAATATGAGGAGAATAATAGTGTAGGACAAGAAGGGAAAATGATAACATTGTGTGGAACAAGTGAGGGCAAAATTGAGATTTATGGTTTAGGGGTCCAAGGGATAAATGAGTCAAAACAAGAGGAATATAAGATTATTCTTTTTGATCCATCGTAGAAACGAGGGAAAAGCATACGCGAGAAAGAGGAAAAGCTAGGAAGAGAGGAACCACTGTTGAAGTTTGAGGAATCTACAACCTAAGGTAAGGGTGGAGTTTCGACTCTCTAGGTGGTATAATTGTGGGTAGATGATAATATGGAATGTTGGATTTTTAGTGTAGATTGTTTGTGAAATTAATTGTTATAATTGATTGAAATTGGTGAAATTGATGTGATAATTTGATTGGAATTGTTATGCATGATGTTGGTTGAAAATTATAGAAATTTGTATGTTTTATTGTGCTTGCAAAAGTGATTTTTTGGTGAAAGAAGTGAAATCCCGTAACAAGAAAAATATTGATATTTTTGGCTCTGGTTCAGGTGTAACCGATTACCAGTCTGAGGGTAACCAGTTACTTGTTGAACTCTATTTTATTCACTAATTTTAATAGCAATGACCATATGTTATGGATAAGGATCATAAGAGAATTATTCATCTCATTTGGCTTGCAACAATTTAGAATGTTTGGTTGCTTAGAAATTCCGTGGTGTTTCAGAATAAGAGGTTTTGTTTCGGGGACTGCCTAGCCTTAATTAAGTTTTTGTCTTGGAGATGGTTAGATTTCAATTGTAAAGAATATCCATCTTGTACGTTTTATAATAGATTTGCTTCGTCTTTAGATTATTCTATGTTGCGTAGGTAGTTTGTTTGTTGGATTGAATACCCCTTGCACTCTTTTATATGAATTTGTTGCCTATTACTCCCCCCGTCTCATAATGAGCGATCCATTTAGAATAAAATGGTGTCCCAAAATAAGTGACCCTTTTCAAGTTTCAATATTTTTTTCCCAATTTTAACCCTATAAATACTTAATGACAATCCTATGCAAAATAGACTACACTTGTTATGCATGATGAAGACTTTTCTTGGAAGCATGTCAGTTGCAGTAGTAGTTGTAGTTTTCTAGGCTCGGTGTGGATTTTCTAGAGCACACCTTTACTTAATCTTTTACATTTATTTTTGATGGCATACATGTAAATTTATAAACAAAATTTAGAGGCACTTAACATTACACTACATACTCCATATTTATTCACTAATATTGCATTAGAGTTAACATAAGTAAAGTTGCAGTAGAATTAGTAACATAAGTAAATTTTGGATTAATATAAAAATTAACATTAGATTTCATAAAATTAATTTAAATATTGAAGTACATTTTGAACTAATGTTGCATCACATTTTAATTGAGTGGGAAGTTGTTCTCGATGCTCCAAACTTTCTTCATATAAATGTGGAATTTTTTATTTATGACAATCTCTTGCTTTTATGATTTCAATCATACACATCTGCAAAGTTAACAATATCCGACTTGACTTTATCGTTGAAAATGCTTCAAATGACTTTTCAACTGCTCTCACAAGTTCATCAATAGAATTAGGAGACTCCTTATGTTATAAGAATTGAATAGCATTAAAAAATCCAAGATCTAAAACATTTAAATCTGGAGAGTTTGTTGGTTGACACATCAAGCGAATATCAAATCCATCATTTGAAGCTACTCGACAAAACTCATCATTTATATCAATGTGTGTTCTTGAATTATCTTGTTGAATAAATATTGGAGAACTTATTTCTTCTCTTGACCATTTTTTCTTTATGGCGGGTAAAACCTTCTCAATCAAGTATGATCTTATGACTTGTTTATTAACTGAAGTGATTGGTTTTGTTTCTAGTGTTCCTGCAACTCTATTAATACTACTCCTTTTAGCAAGCTCATGTGTGACCAAAGAAAATACACTAATTTTTCCAGAAAATAGTTCATGTCCTTCTGCATCAAATTTTGGACGAGCTATAGCAACTAATAACATAACTTTTCGATAAAATTTTTACTTTTACAAGTGCGTATTGGTTCTTCTTCATCTCGTAGCAAATAATAATTCTCAGACTATTTTATCATTAAAAACACTTCTCATCTATATGAACAATGTATAACATTGATGAAAAGTTAGTTCATATGACAAACTAGTACCATCAAGCATTGATATACAAAATTGCAATCTAGCTCTTTTGTTTTCTTCCTTCAAAAAAAGGTTCTATAGCATTTGAATGTCTTCGTATAACTCCCAGCTTTAGATATCTATGCAAAGTGCTTTTACTCATATTCATTGCAAAATAAATAGATCTAATAGACGTCCTTTGACGCGAAGGAATATCACGAATTCGATCAAAATCAACTTGAATTCTCTTACGACCATAATTTTTGTTAACTTATGAGACACATCAACATGACTACCACTATTTTTTCCACTATTTTTTCCTTTTCTCCAAATGCGTGCTTCTTGAAACTGAAAAATTGTGATCCCACGATATCAATCACCCCTCATAAGTTTTTCTTCAACACTCTTACTCAATAGAATATTATATATTGCCATTCTATTTGCATTACATAATTTTTTCTTTCTTGTTAATGCTTCTGAAATTCGCGAACTTATCACATCATCAACATTATTTCTTCTAAAAACAATAAAACATACCAATTAATTTCATAAAATAAAATAACTCAATGAACATAGATGAATATAAATTAATAATGTACTACTAAAATATAAACATATTTATACATACCTACATGTGAACTAGATGCCGGTAATATTTCTTGTATCTCATAGTTGTAGTCATGAGGAAAAGAACAAGACGAAGAATTTTGAGAAAATGAACCATGGAATGCTATTAAATAAATAAATAAAAATGTTATCTATAATAAAAATTTATAAGTGTATGTACAAAAATTCATAATATAATTATACTTACAATTATTTAAATTTGATTGTTACAATATTTCTCCAACTTGTATATCATTTTCTATGAATATTTCATCATTTAAATCAAAAGATAAATGAGAAAATTGATTAGATTCAACGTCTAATTCTTCTATATTAGCCTTCAACGCAATATTATCGAATTTCTTCGTTAGCTTTTTCATTACCTTCATTTGAGTTGATAATATCTTCATTTCAATCTATTTCTCTTATAGATATTTTCAGAATTTATTTTGCATTTGTTGTATTCTATCACAACTCATATTTATAGAATTATTTTAGAGAGAGGATTAAATTGAAAATTAAAAAAATTGGCGCAAATTGAAAATTAAAAAATGGCTCTACTTTTATGACAATCAAGGGCTACATTTTTGTGTGGAATTAGTAGAGGAAAATGAAATTCCTGGCAGCAGATACGTGATGTCACAGAGAATCTTATGACACACTATCTGACACTCTGTTAACAATTCACACAATAAATGTAAACAGCAGTAAAAAACACAATAAGTTGTTTACCCAGTTCAGTGTCTAACTACACCTACATCTGAGGGCTACCAAGCCAGGGAGGAAATTTACTATTAGTAGAATTAATTCGGAATAAACCAACAGTTTATCTCCTTCACTTAAAACCTACCCAATGCAACTTCAACCTAAGTCCTACTTAGATCAGTACCTACTCTCCCCCTCAATCACGGTGATATCAACCTATTGAATAATTGAATTGTGAAGACACACTTCAATAAACTATCTTGATCTCTCTTCAAAGCTTTCAATCAAGAGACAAACACTCGTGCTTTAAAGCTTTGGTGATAAACTACTTACAACAAATCCTAGTCCAAGGCACTTATCAATTGATAGTTGCTTGGCTCACAAAGATACTAGAATTACAAATACCAACTGTTAACTTTCCTAACGGTACACAAATAACAACGCTATTACTTCAATAAATTCAGGCCGCAGTGTAAGGTTGAATTCCTTTTATAGAAGCGATCCCGAACCTTGTTTGGCCTTCCATAAAGATAGCTAGGGTTCAATTAATTTAATCCTAAAAACATGGTCTTTTCAACAACCAATTTAGGTTTAATTAAGATTAACCTAGCAGCCACGTGAGCATGCTTTCTAATAACAGAAAAACAATATTTAGCGACTCAACAAACTTCGAAAAGTCTCGGGAAAAGCAGTTACGAGCAGAATGTCACATGAATGTCATAACATCTTATGACATCGGTATTTTCTGCGAATTTCCAACTGACTTTAGCTTCGATTAAAGCAGTCCTTTAATCATCCTTAGCAGGTAGGATTTATCTTCAATCTCTGAATGTCATGACATTTATCAAGACATTGCTATAGCCTAGTTTTACCAAAATTAATGCCAACTAAAAACACTAACAAACTCCCCCTTTGGCACATTTTTGGCTAAAACTACTTAACACATCAGAGTACCTATGCAGCAGAAGACAAACTAGTTCTAAGCTTAAAGAAACTAGAACCTAGAGATAAGATAAATTCTACCCATACAGAAATCCCATAATTTCCCACAATTGCCCACATACAAAATTTAAAGAACCATGCAGTTTCCCAAAATTCCCAGTACTACTGTCACACAATAGTTCTTCTCCCCCTTTTTAGCCATAAAGGGCCAAAGGAAACAATACAATTGCCCCAAACAAACAAGAAATAATTAAGTACCAACATTGTTTAAGGGTACATCTTTGTCAAGAAATTTCAAATATGTCAATAAGAGGATTACAATCATCCAGCATACACACAATTTGGAAAATACAGAACAGGAAATAATTGACAGAACAATCAATGGGCACAGGAGCAACAACTCAAGTGCTTTCTTCTCCAGAAGAAGCACTATGGAATGAAACATCTTCAGAATCTTCTTCATCAGCAGCTGCCATCTGAACATCCTTATCACCAACAGCCTCATCAACAGCTATCCCTTCATCCTCAACCTCTGTGTCCTGCTCCAGTTGAGTGATCAGCTCTTCAAGACTTTGTTTCCTTGCTTCAAGTTCCCTACAGGTCTCTTTCAGCACAACAATGACATCTCCCTTTTGAGAATTTGTCTTGATATTTGATGTCTCAGCAGATGTCATGACAAAGTCAGGAACATGCTTCCCTTGAAATAACTTGTAGTGGAAGCTAAGGGCAGGAGCTCTTTTACCCACTGTATCTCCATCAACCAGGATGTCAGGGTATTGATCAGTTATTATACCACACAGTAGGGAGGGAAAGGATATTGGTCCCTTGATAGCATAGCTGTTAGCATGCTTGAGTGTCTGATCAAAAATGTAGGATCCATAGTCAAATGTAGCCTGAGTGCCTACTGCATATATGAATCTTCCCAGTCCATTAGAGATGGTGGATTTGTGATTGGTTGGGACCCAGTTTGCAGCACCAATCTTATGCAGGATGGCAAATTTGACACTCAACTTGCTTGCTGAGAGTTTTCCCTTTAGAGGCCATTGTCGTACTTGTTTGGCAGTGATGGTTTGACAAATCTTGTTGTCAGTTTCCTCCAGCTCTGGCTGAGTATTGTCAGATCTACCCAGGAATCTGTTGATCACATTTGGAGAAAACTTGACTTTCCTCCCCCTCACATATATAGTTTGGTAGTCAGCAGAGTTCCTATCCCCACAACCATTTGACAGATTGACTATAAACTCTTTCACCAAAACTTCATAACAGTTTGAGAGACTCACCACTGTTTTCATCAGCCCTGCCTCCTTAATCAAGTCAACAATTTCCTTGCATTCAAGAGCACTTTTATTTAACTCTCTTTCCAGAGCCACCCTTTTTTAAGCAAATATACTTCCATCTTCCAGCATTTTCAGGATGATGGAAAGAAATGTTATCAATGGCCACTTCAGGCACCTTGAGCAGTTTCCCAAGAGCTTGCTTCTTTCTGAGATGAATGTCTGTGACATTCTCTTCAACATTAAATTCATAGTTTTGATCTGACTCTGATGATTCAGGCTCTTTCCTCTTTTTCACAATTGGTGTTCTCTTTGGTCTAGAGCCACTACCAACAGTTTTTACTCCACTTCTCTTTGTAGAGGGTCCACCCTTGTGATACTTCTCAGCCTTGCACACATCTTCAGTATCCTTCTCTTTAGCAGGGCTCTGTGAGGCTGCCTGTTTTCCCTTCCTTTTCATCATTCTTTTTGCAATGCTTGGATTGACATTGGCAATAAGATCATTGCCTGAGAACACTTCATCTAAGTCAATGACTGGAGGTTCAGTTAAATGATCAGTTTCTTGAACTAGAGACTCTTCCAAAATACTGTCAGAAATGTAGTCATCAGGGACTTCATCAGAGGCACACTTTGGTGGTGATTCTTCAAGAATGCTATCAGAAATATAGTCAGCAGGGGCTTTTTCAGAGGCAAGTTTTGCTGGGGATTCTTCAAGGATACTATCAGAAATCACATCTTCCTTATCAGTAGGGGTTTCATTACAAACATCATCAACACGTACTTCAGAGTCTTTAACTGAAGGATCTTCATTATTCTGGGCAGGGGAAGTATCATGATCACCAGATGTCTCGACATTCTCAGTGACATCTGGATCAACTGCTAAACTAGGGCTAGCAGACTTATAGTTTAGGGGAATTGAAACCCCAGGTAAAGATTGGTCTTCGTTGAGGATCCTGGTTACTAATCTAGCAATGACTATATGCACAGCCCTAGACTCCTCTGTGTTCACTATTTCTGAGGGAACAGAAGAGGATGGTACAGAAGTCTTACCCGAGGGAGATGCTTGAGTCCTTCTTGCATTCCTTGTGCGCAATTTCTTGACTTTTTCTGGGTCATAGCTATTGCAATGGAGTAACCCTCGGTCTTCAGCTTGCATGGCTTCATTATTTACCCTGACTTCAGCCATGGAGGGAGATGAAGATCCTGATTCTTGAGATGATGAGGATGATGAAGACATTTTTCGCTGATGGTTTTTGAGAGAATGAAAGCGAAAATAGCAAGGAGTTTCAGAGTTTCTTTTGAGAGAAGAAAGGGTGGTACTACTTTCAAAAGAAGAAACTATTATATGAGGATGTCTCTTCCTATTCTTGGACCTTTTAAGATAAGGATGAAAATACCTAAATAACCTTCTTAAAAATGATTGAAATAAAAACTCCCTTTCATCCCTTGTTGTAGGCGTAGTTAATTGCTACAACTCCTCATATTGACAAGTACCCAATTTGTCCCTCAAAGTCTTAAATTGACTAGCCTTAAAAACTTTAGTACAAATGTCACAGGCCAATGTCATGACATCCTGTATTACATTGTACCTAGTCAGCATCTGCATCATCCAGCTCATCTTAAAGCAGTTTCTCCCAGCTGCTATGTATTCAACTTTAACATTGTATAAAGTTAAACAATTTTGCTTCTTGCTGATCCAAAACATGAGATTGTTTCTCAAGAAGGAACATCCATCAACAGGGCTTTTACCCAAGTTTTGATCAACACTTTCTCCACTTGTTTTCTTGGACAACTTCGAATGTGGAGAGGCAAGAGTCCAAGTGTGGCTGCCATTATTCAGTCCAAGCTTCTTGACACAATTCCTTGAGTACTTGCTCTGTGAAAGAAGTGTTGAGCCTTCCATCAATGTGTCTGGCATTCCTCCAGATACTATGTTATTAACATAGATGGAAGCCACCATGATCTTTTCTCCTCTGACAAAGAGGGTTTCATCCAAGACTCCTCTCCTGTATCCTTTGACAGTAAGATACTTGGTTATCCTTTCATGCCAGATCCTAGTACTTTGCTTTAGTACTTTAGGAGTGGTCAGATGTCTAGACATTGAGTGTGACATTCTGATTTCCTGTCCAACCTTATACTTACCATAGATTCTCCCTTTGTCCATGAAAGGTCTCGGTATCCTTCTGACTCCCTCTATGGAACTGATCCTTTTCATTCCTCTGAGGTGTGGATGACCAGATTCTTGCTGCCACAACTTTACTTCCTCTTCATCTTTGTCTGTAGAACACACAGAAGACAGAGTGGTGTTCTCAGATTCCCACATGTAGCAGTTGTCCTTTGATCTGACTCCTCTCATAATCACTACTTGTTCATCATTGATTACAAGACATTCAGACTTAGTGAAGTTGACTGTGAATCCCATATCACATAGCTGACTTATGCTAATGAGATTTGCAGTCAAACCTTTTACCAGCAATACTCCATTTAGGCTTGGAACTCCAGACCAGTTTGAGTTTCCAATACCTTTGATTTCTCCTTTAGCTCCATCTCCAAAAGTAACAAAATTGACAGAATGAGGTTTAACATCTTTAAGAAGATTTCTGTCTCCAGTCATATGCTTAGAACACCCACTATCAAAGTACCAGTCTTCCTTAGCAGACACTCTAAGAGAAGTGTGAGCTATCAGAGTTGCAGTCCTCTTCTTCCACTTTCGAGTGTAAGGTACCTTGATGTTCTTAGGCTTAACATAAGGAGTCTGATTAGGGTATCCATGTAGCCTATAGCAGAAGGACTTTATGTGACCAAACCTTCCACAATAATGACATCTCCATCTTTGAAACTTTATGTTCAAGTTTCTATGATTTTGATGTTGAACCCAATGTTGTGACATCTGTTTTGACATTGGTTCATTAGGTCTGTTCTTCCTTTTGTTATTAACAAATTTCTTGGCTTTCACATATCCTGAGGCAAATCTATTTCCTATTTTGTGGTATGACATCATCTCTGCCATTGACTTCCCAGGTTTGTTCTAATCCTGGTTATTAGCAAATCTCTTTGCAGCCACATACCCTGAGCCAGACACATTTCCTGTTTTATATTGTGACACCTGTTTTGACATTGTTTTCCCATGTCTCTCCTTCTTGATGTCACCAACAGGTTTCTTTCCAGCCACATATCCTAGACCATGCTTATTTCCTGCATTTTGTCCAAGTTGAAGAATTCCTTCCAACTTATCAGTACCAGATGTCAACATTTTGACAGATTTAGACATCTGATCAAGTTTGGAGTTCAGCATCACAATATCACTATTGAGGTGATTTATAGTGGCTGTGTTTTCCTTTTTCTCAGCCTCCAGCATCACATTCTTAGCTTCCAACTTCTCAATCAGCTTTTTCTATTCCTCATTTTGCTGACAAACTTCACCATTTTTTATACACAACTTCCTGTAGGTTTCAGCAAGCTCTTCAAATGTCACTTCCTCATCACTAGAATCCATATCAGACTTGTACACTCGGAGAGGCGTTGACAAGTTTGACACCTTCTTCCTCAGATTCACTTCCTGAATCACCATCAGACCAAGTGACAACCATTCCTTTCTTTTGTTTCTTTAGAAAGGTGGAACATTCAGCTCTAATATGTCCAAATCCTTCACATCCATGACATTGGATTCCACTGCCTTGACTTCCTTTCTCCTCTGACTTGGATCTTCTGCTGGAGTCATAGGATCTGCTGATGTCAGATGAAATGTCCTTGACATTTGACCTTGACTTTGGATCAATCCTCTTGATGAGCTTGTTGAACTGTCTTCCAAGCATAGCTATAGCTTCAGATATCTTCTCTTCATCTTCCACCTTGCATCCTTTTTCAGTATTAGATACAAGTGCTATGCTCTTGTTCTTTTTGTCAACAGTTTCACTGATTCCCATCTCAAAAGTCATAAGAGATCCTATAAGTTCTTCAATCTTCAAGGTGCTGATGTCCTGAGCCTCCTCTATTGCAGTCACTTTCATTGCAAAATTTTTAGGCAAGGATCTGAGAATCTTTCTCACCATCTTTTCTTCTGACATCTTTTCACCAAGTGCTCCTGAGGCATTGACAATTTCCAAAATATTCATGTGAAATTCATGAATAGTCTCATCTTCCTTCATCTTCAAATTCTCAAATTTGGTAGTGAGCATCTGAAGTCTTGACATCTTCACCTTGGATGTTCCCTCATGAGTAGTTCTGAGAGTGTCCCAAACATCCTTGGCCAACTCACATTGATGGACCAGTCTGAAGATATTTCTGTCAATACCATTGAATAGGGCATTTAATGCTTTAGAGTTCCCCAGAGCTAGCTCCTCTTCCTCTTTGCTCCATTCCTCCTCAGGTTTCAAGACAGTAGTCCCATCTTTTTCAAGCTTGGTGGGATGTTTCCATCCTTTGTCAGCAGCTCTCCAAGCTTTAATGTCCACTGATCTTAAGAAGGCTACCATACGAGGCTTCCAGTAATCATAATTAGACCCATCCAGAATAGGTGGTCTACCTCCAAATCCTCCTTCCTTATCCATTATGCCAGAAACTATTATCCCTAGATCTCACCCAGAAATAACAGGCAGGGTGCCTGCTTTGATGCCAATTGAAATTCCTGGCAGCAGATACGTGATGTCACAGAGAATGTTATGACACACTATCTGACACTCTGTTAATAATTCACACAATAAATGTAAATAGCAGTAAAGAACACAATAAGTTGTTTACCCAGTTCAGTGTCTAACTACACCTACATCTGGGGCTACCAAGCCGGGAGGAAATTCACTATTAGTAGAATTAATTCGGAATAAACCAACGGTTTATCTCCTTCACTTAAAACCTACCCAATGCAACTTCAACCTAAGTCCTACTTAGATCGAGTACCTACTCACTCCCCTCAATCACAGCGGTGATATCAACCTATTGAATAATTGAATTGTGAAGACACACTTCAATAAACTATCTTGATCTCGCTTCAAAGCTTTCAATCAAGAGACAAACACTCGTGCTTTAAAGCTTTGAGTGATAAACTACCCTTACAACAAATCCTAATCCAAGGCACTTATCAATTGATAGTTGCTTGGCTCACAAGAGATACTAGAATTACAAATACCAACTGTTAACTTTCCTAACAATACACAAATAACAACCTGCTATTACTTCAATAAATTCCAGAGGCGCAGCAGCAGTGTAAGGGTTGAATTTCTTTTATAGAAGCAGTCCTGAACCTTCAGTTTTGGCCTTCCATAAAGATAGCTAGGGTTCACTTAATTTAATCCTAAAAACATGGTCTTGTCAACAACCAATTTAGGTTTAATTAAGATTAACCTAGCAGCCACGTGAGCATGCTTTCTAATAATAGAAAATAATATTTAGCAGCTCAACAAACTTCCTGAAAAGTCTCAGGAAAAGCAGTTCGAGCAGAATGTCTGCGAATGTCATAACATCATTATGACATCGAATTTTCTGCAAATTTCCAGCACAACTTTAGCTTCCAGTTCTGAGCAGTCCTTTAATCATCCTTAGCAGGTAGGATTTATCTTCAATCTCTGAATGTCATGACATTTATCAAGACATTGCTATAGTCTAGTTTTACCAAAATTAATGCCAACTAAAAACACTAACAGAAAAATTATTTCATTATCTACCATATAAGAAAATAGGATGTTTTGAAAAAGTCTAGGTACCTTTTTTGGCTTTTAGCCAATCAAATTTTGACTTCTATTTGAACTTTTTTTTTTATGTGGACAAATATTAACTTTTGAATTTGGTCGAATAAGATTCTATTATAACTTTTGATGTTTGGTCCAATGAAAGCCCCAATATTTCAAATCTTCATGCTGCTCTAATAAATTCTTTGTTTTTTCCATACACTTCCTTTCATCTTCCCCAACCAATTTGTGAAATTTGTTTCCCGTGCCAATATGTCCTCCTATAAATACGGTCCAATTACTGATACTTTTAATATAAAGGTTCATGGGAACATAATTTTTATGGATTATTATGGAAATGAAGAACTAAATATTGGTTTTTGTTTTCTATGTAATGGTTTCTTGCAACTGGATTCATAAAAATAAATGACTTTATCCCTAACCCAGGTCAACTAACCCTATTAGTAGGTTATTTTTTTAAAATTAATTTTCAATTTTTTTGACTTTAATAGATAAATTTTTCTAATTTTATATTATAATATTTACGAGTTCCTTTTAAATACAACTTTAAATTATATTGAATGTTATTTCTTTATGATTGATTAGATGCATAAATAACATTTATTGTAAGATCATAAATAAAAAGTTTTTCATTCTTCAACAATTCCAAGTTTTATAGAATTCTTCAAAAATGAATGAATATAATAATAATAATAATTATTATTATTATTATAACTATAACAATTTTTTAAGGGATATTTTTCAATTATGGTAATAAATTATTGTAAGGGTTAATAATTTTTGATTTCATATTTTAAGGGATATCTTCAATTATGGTAATAAATTATTGTAAGGGCTAATAATTTCTGATTTCAGTAAATATATTTTTATGTATAATTTATTTAAATGGACATAATAATCATATTTTTATATGGTAAACAAACACAATTTTAAATTTTGTTTTCAAAATTTAGTGTGTACATCTAAAATCTTTAATTCGTTAAAGAAAAATCTGGCACAAAATGATCATACAATATAAATGAATTTCAATATAAATATAAATAGAATGAGACATAAAATATGACAGGTGAAATGCATTAACAATTTAAGATTACAAAAGAAAATACTAATAAAATGAGACATAAAATATGACGGATAAAATGTATTAAAAATTTCAGATTACGAAAAATAATATATTTTAATATAAAAATTTACAAGATTATAAAGTATAGTATTGTAATCTAGAATAATTACATAAATAATTTATGAAGTAAATAGTATCAAATTTGTATGATAATATTAAATATTCTTAATTATTTTACTATCATAAAATCAAATACGTGAAATTATATGAAATCGGCAAAATATAGTTATTTATAAAGAAAAAAAATAATGTTATTGATTCAAATAATTTTGATATCAAAGTTCGTGGAACCCATAGATTATTATATTTAAATAATGTATGAATTCAAACATTGACAAAATATATTTATTGATGTTACTAATATTTATTTATACAATTAAATTAAATATTTTTAAATACTATTTTGATAAAATAAATTCTTTTAACAATACTAATTTTTTTTGGTAAAATAATTTTATTGTATATTTTTATATTCTTATTATATTTTAAAACATTAGTATCTGTTTGAACGCACACGTAAATATATTTAAAATAATTTATGAATTCAAACACGCGAAAAATAAATTATTTTTTAATTATTTATGTTACTCATATTTTTATTTTGAAATTATTTTTAATTTAAGATATAATATTTTTAAGACAATATATGAAAACTTGAAATATATATATGATAAAATGATTTTGTTTTTCTTTTAAAAACATCTCTTTCTTTTAAAAATAATAATTTTTTTCGATAAAATAATTTTATTTTTATTACATTTTGAAAATAAAAACCTGCGGATCACACCAGTACCATTGCGAATGCATAAGTAATATACCAGTATCTGTACAAATCTATGGGTAATTGTTGTAGGATTTTTTCGCGAACAAGTATTTTTAATTATCGATTCCACAAGGATTGGTGTATATTGTAGTCTTTCAATAGAAAAACGTATTTTAAGATTAAAGTAACCAAAGGGTTTGTTTCTTAAGCTACTAGTAACATGAATTTCCAAGCAAGTAACAAAATTAGTCTTTTCAAAAGAGAGTTATAGTTTGGATTCAAGAGAGTTGGAGTTTGTTTGTAATTGATGGAAGCATATCAAGATTAGTTTCATTGACCTAGTTTCATATGCATTCTATTAATCAAGTGATGAACTAGTTTGATGATTTCTATAAATACATATCCTCTCAATCTTGTGGATTTCTCACCAAGATTGTGAGTTTTATCATGTTAATCCTTGTATGATTTCTCACCACAACTATTGACATGATAAACATTAAGCTCAATACTTGTAAACACTAACACACAAATCTAATTATAGCATTTGTTCATTAGTGGATGAATATCCTAGGTCTACTTTGAAGCACTTTTTTTCAAACAAGATTCAAAGCATATAGATGAAGAACAAAGATATTCAACTATATTAATCATCAACCATGTTCATACACAAATGGATTAAAAGAAATACATACTTAGTTAGATCAACTACCTCTAATCTTGACACAAAAAGAACTTAGCCACTCATTTCCATGGTTGCTTTGTTCACAAGATTGTTGGAGGAGATGATGAACATGAAGAATCAAGATGAAAAACTATGTTTTTCTTACAAAATCTATGCCCTAATTTTTTTACACAATGAAAGATAATGATGATGAAGTGAAGCTCCCTTGCCTAACGCACCAAAAGCTAGCTGGAAATGATGGAGTTGGTGGCCAAAAAGAACTTAGCCACTCATTTCCATGGTTGCTTTGTTCACAAGATTGTTGGAGGAGATGATGAACATGAAGAATCAAGATGAAAAACTATGTTTTTCTTACAAAATCTATGCCCTAATTTTTTTACACAATGAAAGATAATGATGATGAAGTGAAGCTCCCTTGCCTAACGCACCAAAAGCCAGCTGGAAATGATGGAGTTGGTGGCCAAAAAGGTGAAAGCATGGGTCTGTCCTTTTTCTATTTTTCGAGACCGCTAAGCGGTTATCTGGCTCATGCTTCAACTGGCGCGACAAGCATGCTTCTTCATCCAAAAATTCATTCAAAAAGAATCATCCCAAGAGCTCTTCAAGTGTCCTTGAATCCAAGCTTGAGATAATTAATCAATAAAAACCTACAATTAAAAGTAAACTAAGTTAAATAATATATTATAAACAAAAACTAAGTAAAAATATAATTAAAACAAAATACTAGAATAAATACTACTAATTAATTAAAAAGGCATTGTTAAGGACCACAAAATCATGTACAAAATAGCTACAATTTGGTCCTTAATAACTCTCCCCAACTTACTTCTTTGTTTGTCCCCAAACAAAAGTCAATAATCTCACAAAGCAAGAAGAAACAAAATGTAAGCATGCAACTCACACAAGAATGATGGTTCAAACTCAACATACCCGGCAAAAGCACACATCGATCGCTTCTTCGAAACACAACATGGATATGAATTAAGTTCTAAACACAATATATCAACACATGTAGACAAAATAAAAGATATGTTCACACTTGAATCATCTATGATTTCTTCAATATTCATGAAGAACAAAATGTAATATTTACAAAGGACTAAACACTCTCACTAATAGTCATGCACATCCAGAATAATTCATGCTTTTATCAAAACAAGTTAAATGACAAAATGGAAACAAAGATCACTAAGGACTTTCAAGGGTTGTAACTTGGCTTAGGTTAGAAACAAGAGATATTTAATTCGAAGCCATTGAAACAAATTGGGTTAAAGAGTATGAAGAGCATTTCACAAACTAATTCCCACTTCCTTCTTATTATTCACAACCTCTTTTCTTTTTCACACAATGATCCTCTTTTCTCTTTTCTTTTGTTTTCTTTTCATATACAAGTTTTTCTTCTTTTGTATTTTTCTTTTCTCTCTCTCTCTCTCTCTCTCTCTCTCTCTCTCTCTATATATATATATATATATATATATATTTTTTCTTCTTTAGGATCATTGTGTCATCAATTCTAGGTTCGTTTTGATCTACCTCCCCAACTTCATTTATATCAATCCTTTTTTATTCAAGAACATGCTCTTCAAGGGTTAATCAACAAAAAGGGTTGGTATTCACAAACAAGAAAAATTTATAGAATGAATTATCATTGAATTTTCAAAGATCATCAACAACTATTAAGTGGCCTACTTAACAATTAGTTGATTTGATAAATTCATCCTACAAATGCAATTAAAGCTCAAAAGGGTTCACAAGGATTCACTCACTCACGGTTAGTTGAAGCCCTTTTGGAATTGATGTGGTTTTTCTCATAATGCGCAAAAAATTGCCTTGATCATCTCTAAGTTTCCAAATTATCACAAACAAATGAAGATTAAACATGAATCACACGAGTTAACAAAACTATTAGACACTCAATATTTGGTATAAGGTGGAAAGCTTCTCACCTTTGTGGTTTAAGTCCTAATGATTCGAATGTGAACACAAATTTTTTTGTACATGCCAAGATATTTTGCATAAAGCACAAATTTCATAGACATGTTAATATTCTACAAAACGATAAAATATGTATCTTATTTGTGGGTCGAGTCTAGAATTATATCATCACCATCACTTTGGTGAAACACACTTACTTGCTTTGGAGTACCGTTGAAAAACCGGGACAAACCAAAAGAAGTACAATTCAAAATAAATAAACTATAATCTAAAAATAAAATAAAACAAAATAGAAAAAAACAAAATAAAATAAAATAAAAGACACCCCAAAATGGTGTTTAAAACTAAAAAGTATTTAGGCTCCATGCCTACAAAATGCCAATTGGAATTACAAACACATCCTAAAAATGGATGGCAACCAACAAAATCCAAAAGTTTAAACAAAACTAAAAGCTAAAATAAAAACTAAAAACTAGAAACTGCTGAAATGAAAATAAAGACAAGAAAAAAAAACTAAAAGATCATCATCAATCTGAAGCCTCGACGATGGAATCTCCAGGAGTCTCAGAACCAGAATCCGAACCAGAACCGCCCTCTCCATCATCATCACTCTGCTCATCACCATCAACATCGCCTACCTCCTCCTCTACATTTGGCCCGACCCCGGGCCAACCAGCATAAGCACTCAGCTGCTCGCTCGTACGAGTGAAGTGATTCACCCCCGACTCTCTGATCTGCAAAGCAAGGTGCTCCATGCTCTCGTGCATATACATAAATGCTCTCTGATGAGCAAAATGAATTTGCCAATGCCACTTTTCAGAGGGACTGGCCTGTGGAAGTGCAACAGCTACAGGGACAACTTGGGCAGCAGTGTTATCATCCAGGGCCCTACAATAGCGATCACAGTAGGAATCATCAATGATCTCATCGATCGTCAGGTGCCCCACAGCAGGAAAAACAACTTTGGCCTTTTTCAGAAGGCCCATGATCAACCCAAGATAAGTTAGGGCACATTTTATACGCTCCCCTCTGGAGGTATAACTCAATGCGACCCTCTTTAGCTCATTTGCAATAAGTCGGCCAAAATCAATTTGCTCCTCATCGAGCATATAAGCAATGAGGTCGGCGGTCTCCATGGGAATAGAAGATGTGTGGCTTCTAGGTCTCAGATTATAAAGAGCCACACACATCAGCACTCGGGCACTAGTCTTTAGGCTGGACCGATTGAATTTCAGTGGTTGCCCAGCCCTGTTCAGCTCATAAGAGTGTCCAGACAAACAAAGCTTCCTCCGCAACATCACATGATCCCAATTACCACGAGTCAGGTGGTCGTGGTAGATATCCAACTGATCCTCTGGAGCTGTCCAGTTTATGCCCAGGTAATTGTTGATAGCAGTGCGAGAGAATGAAACCAACTTTCTCCTCACAACAGAAGTGAACGGGTAATCACGCCCCTCAATCGGAATGGCGTTGGCATAGAACTCCCTAACCAGCTCAACATTAACTTTGGTATGAGGCTCACATAGAACACCCAAACCATAGTTGTCCAGGATAACATCAGGGGTGGCATAATGGCCATGCTCTCGGAGCCGGATGATTCTCTCCGTCTAAATGTTCCGCTCGTCGAGCTCTTTGTATCTTGCCTCTTGAGCAGGCCCCAAGAAGCGATCACCATCGAAAGGAACTGATCGAGAGGACCCAGCCCCGGCAGAAGAAACTCGTTGTCTTTTAGGAGCCATCTGAAAACAACATAAAAATCAACGAAAATCGACACCGAAATGCCCGTTAGAGATAATTCATGCAAACAGTAGTAGAAATCAATCAACCAAAGCATCTAGACACAATGGACAATTCAAAAATACAGCAGAAGAATTTTTCAGAATTCTGCAGACCGCGCTCTGCGATTTTCAGAAAAATTCTTCTGTAAAAACAGAAATTACTCCACACAAACAGACCTAATAGCAACGAAAATCCTAATCTAAGAAATCTCTACAATCTAAACAACCTAATCCTAAGAGAAAAACCCTAAATTCCAAAACCTAGGTTTCCAAAATCTAACCTAAACAGTAAAAAATAGCGAAATTGAAAAGGGAAAACGATATAATAAGTTACTTTGATGCTTGGGTTGATGATTTGAACAAGAAATTCACACAAATTTGTTGATTTGGGGTTTTTGGGATTTCTTGAGAGAGTTTTGAATGAAGAGGGAAAAGTGAAAAGAAACTTAAACTAACCCTATTTTACTTAAAAGGGTTGATACCTATTTTCACCCCTGACATATGGGGGTGTATTTGAAAAATCCCCCTGCCAAAAAAAAAGTTCCAATTGTTACCTTGACAAATTTTAAAAGTTTCAGTTTTTACCTTGAGGATGCCACATCACCTAAAAGGCTGATGTGGCTTATATTATTACATTTGTAAGTTTTGTTATGCCATGTCACATACCAAATAAAATGTCGAATGCCCTTTTCTACATTTTCTTAAAATCCAAATTATTTGGCAAATGTTATGTTTCAATTCGGACCCTCCAAATTTAGAGTGCGAATTGAAACATAACAAATAATGGATTTTGAAAAATGTGAAAAGGCATCTTTTATTGACATGGCATAACAAAACTTACAAATGTAAAATATAAGCCACATCACCTTTTGGCTCAAACTTAAACTTTGTAACAAAGGTTTTCAAATACACCCCATATGTCAAGGGTGAAAATAGGTATTAACCCTACTTAAAATTAACCCAAGATTAAGTTGGGCCCAAGAAAAAACCGGTTTTTGAAAAATATTATTTTTAAAAATCACCACCGCTAAAGCGCGGATCGCTAAGCGAAAGTTTCTGCCAGATGGGCCAAAATGCGCGCTAAGCACGACCTGCAGAATTTTGAAATTTTCTTAAAAACAGCAAATTAACAACAGGGACAAGTCAAAATGAGTGCAATATAAATACTTACAATGTTGGGGTGCCTCCCAACAAGTGCTTTGTTTAACGTCGGTAGAGCTCGACAGTTCAGGATGATCAAGGATTATCGAAGTAGGATGCGGCAATGTCGCGGCTCACCTCTCCGCCAACATACCATTTCAAACGCTGCCCATTCACAGTCCACTCACGTTTTCCTTCAGGGTCTTACAAAACCACGACACCATAGTCTTTCACTTCCTTGATTAGAAACGGACCGGACCACTTTGTCTTAAGTTTTCCCGGAAAAAGTCTCATCCGGGAATTAAACAAGAGAACACTTTGCCCCGGTCGAAATTCCTTGTGCTTTATCTTTTTATCATGAGAAAATTTCACTTTTGCCTCGTACTTCCGGTTGGAATGGTATGCTCCCTCATGCATTTCATCCAATTGAACGAGTTGCACTTTTCTCTTTTCACCCGCCAAAGATGGATCGAAATTCAAGAATCGGAGGGCCCATAATGCTCTGTGCTCCATCTCCACAGGGAGGTGACAAGTTTTGCCATAAACAACCTGAAACGGGGTTAGTCCGATAGGAGCTTATAGGCGGTTCGATACGCCCATAAAGCTTCATCCAATTTTTGTGACCAATCTTTTCTAGAACCCGAAACAGTTTTTTCCAAAATCTTTTTAATTTCCTTGTTTGACACTTCGGCTTGACCATTCGCTTGCGGGTGATAGGGAGTTTTCACTTTATGCTTTACACCGTATTGTTTCAAAAGTTTTTGTAACAGTGTATTGCAAAAATGCGACCCGCCATCACTAATTAAAACCCGAGGCACGCCAAACCGAGAAAAAATATTTTTCTTTAAAAACGTTATAACGGTTCTGGCGTCGGCCTTAGGTGAAGCAATGACCTCCACCCACTTAGACACGTAATCAACAGCCACAAGAATGTATTCATTTGAAAACGACGACGAAAATGGACCGACAAAATCAATTCCCCAACAATCAAATACCTCGACTTCCAACACGTTGTTCAAAGGCATTTCATCTCTTTTGCCTATACCGCCACTTCTTTGGCATTTATCACAACACTTAGCATGAGCATAAACATCTTTAAATAGCGAAGGCCAATAAAATCCCGATTGTAGGACTTTGGTGGCCGTTCACAATCCATTATAGTGTCCCCCACAAGGGGAATTGTGACAATGCCAAAGAATATCTTTGGCTTCCTCATTACACACACACACCTCCTTAGCAATCCATCTCTACTCAACCTAAAAACGTAAGGTTCGTCCCACACATAATACTTAGCATCGGCTAAGAATTTTCTCTTTTCATTCCATGTCAAATCCTCTGGCATTAATCCAGTGGCTTTGTAATTTGCCATGTCGGCAAACCACGGCCGCTCTTGGAGTGCAAACAACTTCTCATCCGGAAACTCCTCCTTCACCTCCTTTTCTTTGTCCGTAATTTTCACGTTCACTAAGCGAGATAAATGATCCGCTACCAAATTCTCCGAACCCATTTTATCTCGTACCTCCAAATCGAATTCTTGTAAAAGAAGAATCCATCGGATTAACCTTTGTTTGGAGTCCGGTTTGGTAAGCAAATATTTAATCGCGGAATGATCCGTGAAAACCACTACTTTTGAACCAATAAGATAAGGACAAAACTTTTCCAATGCATATACAATTGCGAGCAACTCTTTTTCGGTTGTTGCGTAATTAATTTGAGCATCGTTCAAAACTTTGCTCGCATAATGAATAGCATGGAAAATTTTGTTCTTCCTTTGGCCAACACGACTCCCAACGCACTTGCGTCACACATCAATTCGAAATCAAGTTTCCAATTAGGCGCGGTGATTATGGGTGCATTTATCAAATTTTCTTTCAATTTTTCAAAAGCCAATACACAATCTTTATCAAATAAGAAGGACATATCTTTGTTGAGCAAGTTGCCCAAAGGCTTGGCTATCTTCGAGAAGTCTTTGATGAATCTTCGATAGAATCCCGCATGTCCTAGAAAGCTCCGAATGCCTTTGACATTGGTAGGTGGGGGAAGCGTCTCGATCACATCAATCTTTGCTTTATCGACCTCGATTCCTCTTGAAGATATTTTGTGGCCAAGGACAATTCCCTCGGTCACCATGAAATTGCATTTTTCCCAATTCAAGACCAAATTGGTATCCACACACCTCTTCAAGACGGTGTTCAAATTTTCCAAGCACAAATCAAATGACGCTCCAAAGACGGAGAAGTCATCCATAAAAACTTCAATTGTTTTCTCAATCAAATTGGCAAATATGGCTTGCATGCATCTTTGAAATGTTGCCGGCACATTACATAAGCCGAAGGGCATACGTCTATACGCGAATATTCCAAAAGGACATGTGTAAGCCGTTTTCTCGTGATCTTCCGGATTCACCGATATTTGATTGTACCCCGAATATCCATCCAAAAAGCAATAGTATTGTTGTCCCGCGAGCCTTTCCAGCATTTGGTCCATGAACGGAAGAAGAAAGTGATCCTTCCTTGTTGCTTTATTAAGCCTTCGGTAGTCGATGCACATTCTCCATCCGTTACTTTTCTTGTTGGCACTAATTCATCCTTATCATTCGACACAACCGTCAAACCTCCTTTTTTCGGAACCACATGCACCGGGCTCGCCCAAGTGCTATCCGAAATCGGATATATCATTCCCGCTTCTAACATCTTCACCACTTCTTTTCGAACTACTTCCTTCATCACCAGATTCAAACGCCTATGAGGTTGGGCTACCGGTTTGTACTCTTCCTCCATCATGATGTTATGCATACAATAGGCCGGGCTTATGCCTTTCAAATCAGCTAAAACCCAACCAATCGCATTTTTGTTAGACTTCAAAACTTGAATTAAGCTTCCCTCCTCCTTCTCCGATAATGTATTACTAATGATTACGGGTTTCTTACCTCCCTCCTCAAGAAACACATACTTCAAGTGAGATGGTAGTGCTTTCAACTCAAGCTTTGGCTCTTCATCTTTGGGGTCATTTTTCAAAATTTCCACTTCTTCCTCCCATGGGTGTATTTCCTTGGAAATCTCCATTCCTTCCAAATACTCCTCAAGATATCGACTATCATCATCATCATCATCATTCACTTCTTGGGTTGCTTCCTCAATAACATCAATTTTGAAACAATCTTTCTTATCAATTGGATGCTTCATTGCTTCAAAAAGATTAAAGCAAATTTCTTCATCTTGGACCCTCACCTTCATTAAGTCATCATCAATGTCAATCATCATTCTAGTCGTCTTCATGAATGGACGGCCTAGAATTAGAGGTGCATCCACGTCTTCCTCCATATCTATCACAACAAAGTCAACCGGGAAAAAGAATTTGTCCACTTTTATCAACAAGTCTAAAGCTACACCATGCGGGCGAGTAATAGACTTATCCGCTAATTGCAACGTCATTTTTGTAGACTTTAATTCAATCTCCCCCAACCTCTTTACAATGGATAATGGAATCAAATTGATACTTGATCCCAAATCAATTAATCCTTTGCCGACATAGACATCCCCAATGGTAACGGGCAAGGTTACATGCCCTGGGTCACTTTCTTTTTTTGGAATAGTGCGTTGAATTATCGCACTACAACTTGCATCAACCATTATGGTTTCTTGATCCGTGTACCGCTTCTTTTTTGTCAATATGTCCTTCATGAATTTTGCATATTTCGGCATTTGCTCTAATGCCTCGGTGAATGGAATATTAATTTGCAATTGCTTAAAAATATCCATAAACCGAGCATAGTGCTTAGCATCATCCTTTTTAGAGGGAAGGTGAGGATAAGGTAAGTTTCTTAATGGAAGAGTGACTTCCTTCTCCTTTCCCTTTCTCATTTTCTTCTGCTTTTCCTCCACTTTCTCCTTTTCAACTACACCATTCTCATTCTCATTTTCGACTACAACATCATTTTCAACTAAATCATCCTCCACATCAACATCATCATTTTTTTCAACTACAACCTCATCATCTTTTTCAACTACAACTTCCTCCACTACTACTTCTCCATCCTTCTCCACTTGATCTTTTCTCTCCGCTACTTTCTTTTTCTTTTCAACTTTCTTTTTCTCATCACAAACTCTACCACTTCTAGTTGTAATAGCTTTGCAATGCTCCTTAGGATTTGCTTGAGTAGTTGGAGAAAATGATGTCGAAGCACTTTGGTCGGAAATTTGCTTTGCTAATTACCCCATTTGAGTTTCCAAATTCTTGATAGATGCCTCCGTGCTCTTTTGGTTTGCCATAGAAGCTTGCATGAATTGAGCTAGAGTGTCTTGAATGTTGGAAGATCTCACTTGATTTTGAGGTTGAGCTTGATTTTGATTTTGAGTTTGGTATGGATTTTACCTCGCTTGATTGTTGTTGTCTTGTCTCCACCCACCTTGATAACCTTGGTTACCTCTTTGTTGGTAACCTTGGCCTTGATTTTGATAAGGATAAGGAGCTCGTTGTTGGTATCCTTGCCCTTGGTTGGCCATATAATTTGCTTCTTCATTTTCCGGAGGACAAAATCCGGTTTTGTGATCCCCCTTACACAATTCACAACAAGCAATTTGTTGACTTTGCTTGCTAGATGTTCCTTGCAACTCCATGATTTGTTGCGGAAGTCTTGCCATTTGTTTTGTCAATTCTTCAACTTGTTTCGCAAACAATTTGTTTTGCGCTACAAGTGCTTAGTGACTAGAGCCAATTTCAAGAACTCCCGTTTTTACTTGTACACCTACTTGATCATGTTGAGTTTGGTGGTCATTCATCCCCATCTTCTCAATTATTTGAATTGCTTCATATGGTGTTTTTGCCATCAAAGAACCTCCCACCGTAGCATCCAACAACAATTTGTGTTGAGGTTGGAGACCATTTCGGAAGATATGAATTTGGGTGAGCTCGTCAAAACCATGGCTAGGACACTTCCTAAGCATAGACTTATACCTTTCCCAAGCCCTATTCAAAGGATCGTTTACTCCTTTTGAAAATACCGAGATTGCGGTCTTTGCCTCCATGAAACATGATTGAGGGAAAAATCTTTCAAGGAATTTTTCCTCCAACACATTCCAATTTGTCATTGTCTCTTGTAGTTGGTCGAGATACCAATCCTTTGCCTTCCCCACTAAAGAATGAGGGAAAAGCCTTTAAAAGTATTGCTCCTCTTGGTCTTCCGGAGCCCCTGCCGCTCCCGCGATCTCATAGAACTTAGTAAGGTGGGTGTAAGGATCCTCATGGTCATGGCCATGAAAAGGACTTGCATAAAGAAGTTGGAGCAAGCCCGTCTTCATCTCCGTGACCCTTGCATTTGCTTGGCGAGCAAATTGAACGGTGTGACGAGGGCTATTTACACAAGGCCCCCGTGGTGGTGGTGGTTGATTCTCCGCCATAATGACCTCTCCTAACACGGGTGGTGTAGAAGAAGTTGATGTTTCTCCTCTTTCTCCTCTTTCTTGCCTTTGCCTAGCTAGTCTTTTCCTTCTTTTAGCACTACTATTAAGTCTTCTAGCCGTCCTTTTAATTTCGGGATCGAAAAGGAGTTGATCGGCCGAAACACTTCCTCGTATAAACTAATTCCTGAAAAAGTCTAGCCACACAAAAGAAACAAAGAGAGATTAGTAGAAAAATATCTTAAAACACACAACTATTGCGATACTAGCAATATCAAACGCCAATCCCCGGCAACGACGCCATTTTGTTGTAGGATTTTTCCGCGAACAAGTATTTTTAATTATCGATTCCACAGGGATTGGTGTATATTGTAGTCTTTCAATAGAAAAGCGTATTTTAAGATTAAAGTAACCGAAGGGTTTGTTTCCTAAGCTACTAGTAACATGAATTTCCAAGCAAGTAACTAAATTAGTCTTTTCAAAAGAGAGTTATAGTTTGGATTCAAGAGAGTTGGAGTTTGTTTGTAATTGATGGAAGCATATCAAGATTAGTTTCATTGACCTAGTTTCATATGCATTCTATTAATCAAGTGATGAACTAGTTTGATGATTTCTATAAATACATATCCTCTCAATCTTGTGGATTTCTCACCAAGATTGTGAGTTTTATCATGTTAATCCTTGTATGATTTCTCACCACAACTATTGACATGATAAACATTAAGCTCAATACTTGTAAACACTAACACACAAATCTAGTTATAACATTTGTTCATTAGTGGATGAATATCCTAGGTCTACTTTGAAGCACTTTTTTTCAAACAAGATTCAAAGCATATAGATGAAGAACAAAGATATTCAACTATATTAATCATCAACCATGTTCATACACAAATGGATTAAAAGAAATACATACTTAGTTAGATCAACTACCTCTAATCTTGACACAAAAAGAACTTAGCCACTCATTTCCATGGTTGCTTTGTTCACAAGATTGTTGGAGGAGATAATGAACATGAAGAATCAAGATGAAAAACTATGTTTTTCTTACAAAATCTATGCCCTAATTTTTTTACACAATGAAAGATAATGATGATGAAATGAAGCTCCCTTGCCTAACACACCAAAAGCCAGCTGGAAATGATGGAGTTAGTGGCCAAAAAGGTGAAAGCATGGGTCATCCTTTTCTTTTTCGAGACCGCTAAGCCGGTTATCTTGTGGCCTTCATACTGCAATGGCGCGACAAGCATGCTTCTTCATCCAAAAATTCATTCAAAAAGAATCATCCCAAGAGCTCTTCAAGTGTCCTTGAATCCAAGCTTGAGATAATTAATCAATAAAAACCTACAATTAAAAGTAAACTAAGTTAAATAATATATTATAAACAAAAACTAAGTAAAAACATAATTAAACCAAAATACTAGAATAAATACTACTAATTAATTAAAAAGGCATTGTTAAGGACCACAAAATCATGTACAAAATAGCTACAATTTGGTCCTTAACAGTAATATACTAGAATTCGTACGAATACACGGGTAATCATATAAAAATTCGAGCGAATGCACGGGCAAACATACCATAAATCATGCAAACGCACGGGCAAATATACCATAAATCATGCAAACGCACAAGTTATTACATTTTTTGTACAAATAAAGAAAATAAAAGTAAAATAATGTATTAATCCAAACACACATAAAAATGTATTGTTTTTGTAATTATTTATGTATCTATTTTTTTTTGAAATTATTTTTAATTTAAGATATAAATTTTTTAAAGATATATATGAAAATTATTGATGTAAAACAATTTTATTTTTTTATTATAAGTATATTTGTTTTTTTAAATAAAAAACTATTTTGGTAAAATAATTTTGTTTTTCTTATTTACATTTTAATTATATTTTAAAAACAAAAATATACACTTCATTTATATTAAACACGTGTGAAAAGTTTTTAACTTACATTAATAGTTTATACTTTGTGCTTATTATATTTCTCAAATTTGCCATGACTTTCTATTTGAAAAAACATTTAATATTTAATAAATAAATATTTTAATATTATTTTTTTCTCAACATAAAATTAATATTATTTTTTCTAAACATACAATTGTGGGATAAGTTTTGTTGTTGAATTATATTTTTTTTTACTAATTATATTTTTAAAATGAAATAAACTAATATTTGGGGTTTCAACATTTTTATTATTATATAATATGATTAATTTTTAAAACATTTTATTATAAATTAAATATTTATTTTAAAATATATTTTCAAACCATCGATATAACGTGCGAACACACGAATATCCGACTAATTAATACTGATAACTTTAATATGAATCATTGTCTATATGAAATGGTGGATGACAAGCAGAGTAAAAAGAAAACTTTAGTAATAATAATACAACAAAATTTAAATTTGACCAAACCAATAAAAAGTGAGAACAAATTATAAAATCAAATATGCTACAAAATGACCGGAGAAAATATTGATATTTAATACTATAGAAATAAGAAAAATAACAGAGGAGACTAGTTTTTTTTTATAGTTTGAAAAGTACACGACATTGACATGAGAGATGCTATTAGTATTAATTAAATAATATAAACGAAAAAATTAAATAAATTGAAATTTGAAAGTGTTATTTACTTTAGGAAAATATTGAAGTTGAAGAAAATTTGGCAACGCAAAAAGAAGAGAAATTAACATGTCATCCTCTATATTATACATGACACATCTTATTCTTAGCAAAGTTACAAAACTGTCCTTGAAATATATTATATTTTTTGAAATTTTTGGTGCAGTACTTGAAATTTCATTAAAATACCAGAAAATTTTGCTCGAGTTTCAATTTTTTACCGTGTCATATGAACTTAACCGAAAATTTAAAATTTCCGGTATCGGAAATTTTAAATTTATGGTGTATTTTATCCTTGCAAGAAACCAGAAATTTGAAATTTCTATTTAAATATAAACATATTTTCTGTTAGTCCAAAGTACCTATTTGTTGTTGTGTTTCCTAAATGAGTGA
Organism: Vicia sativa; assembly: GCA_021764765.1. NCBI lineage: Eukaryota > Viridiplantae > Streptophyta > Magnoliopsida > Fabales > Fabaceae > Vicia > Vicia sativa. The sequence continues at coordinate 305,513,917 of CM038793.1, forward strand.
CTCTGATAGTCCATGCAACAACAAATCTTTCTTTATATGGTGTTAACCATGTTTCATTCACATACTTGACAAATGATGGAATATCACCACAAGCACTCTCGAAGTGGTTGAAATATACATCAAACTCGTCTTATGTATTTGAATACATGATGTTGTTCCATTGATCCATGACATGTTCTTGTCTTTCTGATTTCACATACTCCTTACATTTCATGCTCATATTTTTTGAAATATGGAACGTACACAACATTCATTAATGCAAGTTCCTGGTCCGTCACCACAACATCCAGATGCAATTTCTCGGAATAGAATAACTCTTTGAGCTTTTGTAATGTCAATGTGAAATTCTCCTCTCTTTCATGTTCCAAATAGGCAAAAACAACTGAAAACGTCAATTTTATTGATGTAACATCAACAATCTCCAACAATGATAGTCGATACCTGTACAATTAAAATACACATAAACAATATCCGAAGATATCACCCATAATATCTGAATTCATCCAATTTCTAGTCCAACACATGTATTTCTCTTGATGAATAAGGCTCAATAACATTTGCATTTATGTCATTGCATCTCTCTTTCCCCATTATGTATGTTTCTTTAGCTCAGTATACCTGGGTAATACTCGTGAGATTTTCTGGGTCTTTGTTGCTCAATGCAGCCATAATGTACCTTGGTATCATGTAGTACTTCGTCATGTCATTCACAAACTTTCTTTCATGATCTTTTAGACGACCTAATATGTCATGGACTTCCAAATTTTTATCTAGTCTATGATTGTGCAAACTGTATCTAACCATCACCTTCCAACCGATACCACTTGCAATAGATCTCAGTCTAAATGAACATATAACCTTAATAGTATAGTTGCCACCAAAATGGTTCCCAGATTCGTTTTCTTTTTGTAATTCCCCCTCTGTAATAACACATAATCAATTTATCCTTCCTCCCTCGCAGACCATTAGCATAATCAGACCGAATTGTAACAATAACAATACCATGATTTTTACCGATAGACTATGCCATTCTAGAAGTTTAGCTCGTGATTCAAAAATATGACAATTACAACAACATATAATTAGTAAACCTGTTAATTTACAAAAGAACAAATAAAATTTGTAAAAAATTAAATAAGAACCACACCATATCTGTGATGAAGAACCGAGTTAAGATCAGTAAACGAATCTGTAGAAGAAACATACGTTGTCGGTTCAGGACCGCGAAGATATAAAATTTCATATGCAGACATACCGAAATTTCAAGTATAATAATTTTACCGGAAATTTGGGTAATTTCCAGCACGTGAGCTAGTTTTTGAAAATTGACAAAGAAATTTTAAATTTTTTGGTGAAATAATAAAAGGGGTATGTATAATAAAAGGGGCAAGTTAATTTTTCCAAATTTATATATATTTATATTGTATAAAGTCTAATTTTGATATGTGAAATCCAATTTAATATCCTGAGAGATACCAAGTCATACTGATATAGTCAAGTCTTTCCATTTATTTTTGTTTATTCTTCCTCTAATTTGCATTTTGTTTCTGAATTTTAGAAGTAATAATAACAAGCTGAGTTTTATTTCTTTGGCAGAGAAAAAAATGAAGATAATGAGTATTCTCAAGTTGGTTGCATTACTCTTTGTTGTGTTGTTGAAGTTGTTTGTGAATGGAGTTGTTGGTTGCTTAGAGAATGAGAGACATGCTCTCCTTCAGTTGAAAGCCAGCCTTGGGTTGGATGAAGACTCTTCCTTGTTGACTACATGGGACAGTAAGAGTGATGGTTGCTGCGCATGGGAAGGAATCGGTTGTAGCAATCATACTGGCCATATTGAAATGTTTCATCTAAGTCCTCCTCAGTTTGGTTATTTTCCAGGCGAGATCAACGCATCATTGATGGAGTTGAAACATTTGAAATATTTGAACTTTAGTGGGAGTGGGTTTTTCTTCAATACTTTCCCTGAATTATTTGGTTCTCTTACCAACTTGAGATTCCTTGACCTCAGAGCTTCATTTTCTGGGGGAAGTATTCCAAATGATCTTGCTCATCTTTCACACTTGCAATATCTTGATCTTTCAATGAATTCCCTACATGGTACAATCCCTCGTCAGCTTGGAAATCTCTCTCACTTGCAACATCTTGATCTCAACTTCAATAATCTTGTTGGAAACATTCCTCATCAACTTGGAAATCTCTCTCATTTGCAGTACCTTGATCTTTCATACAATTATCTTGGTGGAACCATTCCTCATCAACTTGGAAGCCTTTCAAAATTGCAGGAGCTTCATCTTGAATACAATGAAGGACCCATTGAGGAACTCAAATTTGATGACAAGAACAATCATGATGGAGGTCAGTGGCTTTCTAATCTCACTCTTTTAACTCATCTTGACTTGAGTGGCATACGCAGTCTCAATTCTTCTCATGTCTGGCTGCAAATGATTGCCAAACTTCCAAAAATACAAGAATTGAAGCTCGGTGGTTGTGCTCTTTCAGATCTTTACCTTCATTCTCTATCCCATTCACTATTCAATTTTTCTACTTCTCTTGCAATCCTTGACCTTTCGGCCAATACCTTTTCATCGTCCAAAATATTTGAATGGGTGTTTAATGCCACCTCTAACTTAATTGAACTTGATCTTAGCTATAACAAATTCAATGGAACCATTTCATATGATTTTGGCAACAATAGAAATCATCTTGAACGACTCGACTTGTCAAATAATAAACTAAATGGTGGAGCTCTAGAATCCTTTCGAGACATGTGTACCTTACACTCATTTCACCTGGATTCTATCAATTTGAATGAAGACATTGCAACAATTCTTCACAAACTGTCTGGATGTGCAGGATACTCACTGCAACATTTGAGTTTAACTTTCAACCAAATTACTGGAACATTGCCTAATCTTTCAACATTCCCATCTGTAATAACAATTGACCTTTCATATAATATGTTAAACGGGAAGATTCCAGATGGAATTCCAAAATCTTTGGAGTCTTTGATATTTCAATCAAATTCTTTAGAAGGTGGAATTCCAAAATCATTTGGTAACCTATGTTCATTAAGGTCGCTAGACTTGTCAAGTAACAAGCTGAGTGAAGATCTTTCAGTGATACTTCATAATTTATCTAGTGGTTGTGCAAAAGACTCACTTCAAAAATTATACTTGGGTAGCAACCAAATTATTGGCACAGTACCTGACATGTCAATGTTCTCATCTTTAAGAACTCTGCGCCTATCCAACAATTCATTAAATGGGAGGATACTAAAATATTCAACATTCCCATATCAATTAGAGAGTCTGTACTTGGATTCTAATAATTTGGAAGGTGTGATCACTGAATCTCATTTTGGAAACATGTCCCTGTTAAAGGATTTATACATGAATGGAAACTCACTGTCTCTCATATTTCATGAAAATTGGGTGCCAGCTTTTCAATTGAATATCGTAATGTTAAGTTCATGTATGTTAGGGCCTAGTTTTCCAAAATGGTTGCAGAGTCAAAAACATCTTCAACAGATAGACATTTCTAATGCTGAAATCTCAGATGTAGCTCCTGTGTGGTTTTGGACTCAAACAAAATATTTAATTTTCATGAATATTTCATACAATAATCTCTTTGGCACAATTCCAAATTTGCCCATAAAATTTTCCAAAGTTTGTGAAGTAATTCTTGACTCAAATCAATTTGAAGGTTCAATCCCTCTGTTTTTGCAAACTGCAACATTTCTACGGTTGTCTGAGAACAAATTTTCAGAAACTCATTTATTGTTATGTTCTAACAGTACAATCCATAGATTGCAGCTACTGGATATATCAAAGAATCAACTATCCAAGCAGCTCCACGATTGTTGGAGTCATTTGAAATCATTGGTATTTCTAGATTTGAGTGACAATACTTTGTCCGGGGAAGTACCATCCTCATTGGGATCATTACTTGCCCTTAAGGTATTGATATTGCGTAACAATACCTTCACCGGGAATTTGCCCGTCTCCTTGATAAATTGCACACGACTGGTCATGCTTGATGTTGGAGAAAATAGATTCTCCGGGCCAATACCATGTTGGTTAGGACAGCAATTGCAAATGGTAAGCTTACGAAAGAACCAATTTTATGGAGGTCTTTCACAATGTCTTTGTGACTTATCAAATATTCAGTTGTTGGATCTCTCTGAAAACAATCTATCCGGACGGATTTTCAATTGCTTCACGAATTTTTACACAATGTCTCAAAAGGTTTCCTTAACTACATCATTAGACTTAGAAATAATTTTAACAAATTCATATTCAACTTTACTGATACCTGATGGCTATGATTTGATTACTGTGTTGACGTGGAAAGGGGCAGAGCGACAATTCAAGAATAATAAGCTTATTTTGAGGAGCATTGATCTTTCAAGCAATCAATTGATAGGAGACATTCCAAAAGAGATAGGAAATCTGATTGAATTGGTGTCACTGAATTTATCAAGCAACAATTTGACCGGAGAAATTACTTCAGAGATTGGAAAGTTAACATCACTTGAATTTCTTGACTTGTCACAAAACCATTTCTTTGGTCCAATTCCTCAATCTCTAACTCAAATTGATCGTTTGACCATGCTGGACCTATCTGATAACAATCTATCCGGAAGAATTCCAATCAGCACACAATTGCAGAGTTTCAATGCCTCAAGTTATGAAGGGAATGTTGATCTTTGTGGTAAACCACTTGACAGGAAATGTCCAGGAGATGAAGAGGTTGCACATCAAAAACCAGAAAGTAGTCCAGAAGATAAAAAACCAATTTATGTGAGTGTGGCACTAGGATTTATCACAGGATTTTGGGGACTTTGGGGATCATTGTTTCTCATCAGGACTTGGAGACATACATATGTGTTGTTTTTGAACAACATAGTTGACACAATGTATGTGTTTATGGTGCTGAATGGAATTAAATTTCAAAGGTGGCTTAGAGCTTTGCAGGTAACCTTTTCCTTTTCCCTCTTTAGTGTAACTTACATATATTATTTTACAAGGATGAAAATTCATGATTTATTAAGACATATGAATAGCTTATATAGTGTGTTACTTTTCACATTATTTTAAAGTTGATCTGATATGTGGTTCATGTATTTCACTTAAGACATATATATATATATATATATATATATATATATATATATATATATATATATATATATATATATATATATATATATATATATATATTTTTTTGATGACTTTGTTATTTTCACAGGAAAAGTTTTTCTAAGCATCTCCAATAAAATCATGTGCGACTTTGTTGAAGAAAGGTAGCAAAACAAGTAACAACTTTGTCATACAAAAATAAAAGGGTTCAAAGTTCTCAATCATATATGTTGTGAGATTAATATTGTTATTGTTAACCAAAAAAAAACATGTTTTATAATCTTGTTATTGAGATGTTGTAATGATTGCACTCTTAGTCCTTCAGTTTTTCAATGTTGTGTTGTAATAAAGTTATTGAAAAAATAATATGATTGTTGTGAATCATCATTTTATGTTTGTGTTTCCGGACACAACTATTATTATGAAGCATGGATTATGGAAGCTTGAATATGAAATGAAATAAAGTTGATTATAACTAAATACTGTGATATATGATTACTACTAATTATTTTAATGGTAACTGAAATAAGAGAAGATGCATTATACTTAGTGATGAGATGCTTATCTGGATTTATAATATGCGAAACATAACTTTAAGATTCTAGCCTTTCAAAATATAAGCAGTAGCATGTTCTGAATTTGGTGATTTTCGTGCAGGACTTTTTCTTGACGGGCTATCACAAAAAATCCAAATTACAACTTGTCAATCCCTTTGCTATTGAGAATCAAGTGTAAGGAAGAAGTCTCACATTGGTTAAAAAAAAGAAAGATTGAACACTATATAAGTGAGAGAATCCACACACCTATCATTTTAAGATTTTAAATGGATATGTGGTGTGTCTCTTACACGCGTTCCCGCTAACAAATGCAACATGTATTTTTCAATCTTCCATACCACATGGAGTCACACAATCAAGAGAAATTAACCTACTACCTCCTTTTTTTTTTATTCCAATTTTGCTTCTGATGAGATAAAAAAAATTCAGACGAAATTTCCGATAAATTGGATGAAATTTTTAGTAAACTTTCTTGAAAAAAAAATTCTTAATACCGAAAATTTCAGTGTATTTGAAATTTCTGGTATATCGGAAATTTCAGTGTATTTAAAGTTTTTGGTATATCGGAAATTTCAATGTATTTAAAATTTCTACTATACTGGAAATTTCAGTAAGTGAAACTTTTTTTTTGAAAAAATTAGGTATTTTTTTCAAAAATTTTGAAAATATCTGGTATTTTTTCAAAATTTTCAATTTTTTTTTAAATTTTGAAATATATTTAAATTTTTGGTATTTGACTGAAAATTTTAAAAAAAAATTTTAATTTTTTTTTAATAAAACTCAATTTTTTTAAAATTTAATGATTATTCACAAGGGTATAATAACTCGAAGGAGTGACATGTTAATTCCTCCACAATCAAGGATTCTTATACATAGGATAATATTAAACAACTTGACACCCCGCTGAAACCCCTTATTTGCATGCTTTTATCATTATATTACAAGAAATTTCTAAATTTTCAATATGATACAGGAAATTTCTAATAGTATACATTTTTTTTAACTATCAAATTAAAATCAAGCTATGTGTTAATGGGCCATAAGCCAAAATATTTAAATAAAATATTTTGTTTGATTAAAAAAAAGTAAACGGTGTAAAAAAATTAAATTAATGATATTAAAAGTAAAAAAAAAAATAGTACATAAAAAAGAAAAAATATGTTTTTTTTTAAATAGTTAAATAAAAAATAATCCACGTGGATTTAAAAAAATTATCAAAACAAATGCCATGTTGTGTGTCACGTTAGAGAAAATAAGGAATCTTGAGTGAAATAATGAGATCAGGGACCTATTTGACGGAATCTCGAAATTACGAGAGGTTTTTAAAAAAAAAATACTTTACCATGGGCTAAAAGCAAAACTCGCTAACATTACAGGGAGATTTGTATATTTAACCATAAAAATAACCAAAATCGACAATATATTTTCGATTTATAATTGATAGTGTATTTCCAATATTATTCATTACAGAATGCAAGAAATCAACACTTACACGTTACTTCAAGATTCTCAAACAAAACATAAAATTACATAAAGTAAGCAATACATATGAGATTTAAACATATACGCGACATTACTCTTCACCATCCTGGTGGACATTGCAAGAGCTTCAAAATTTCATCGACCGTTTTTGTAATTAGGGGTGGCAAAGCGGGTGGCCCGCCCCATTTAGGCCCGTCCCATTTAAGGCCGTTCAAAAGTGGGGCAGGGCGGGACAGGCCAACGTAGGCGTCTGATCTCATAAGTCAAGCACGCCTCGTTTACAAACGAGTTGGCGGGCCGGCCTGCCAATTTTTTATTTTTTACTTTACAATTTGATTTAATACATAAATTAGAAATTTTTTAATTATTACCAAAGAGATCGACAAAGAATTTTTTTTAGCAATACATAATAAAACTTCAAGATGTCTTAAGTCTAAACAATTCAAAAAATAAAATAAAGGCTAAATTACATTTATGGTCCCCCTATTTTAGTATTTTTACAATTTTAGTCCCCTTATTTTATTTTTAAACACTTTTGATCCCCATTCTCATTTTGGCTACAAAAAACTATTATGTTTCACTTTTTAAAATAAATGTTTTTCCTTCCTTGTAATTGTATAACACACAACTGATATTTTATTATATGCCACATATTTTAAAAAGTGACATATAAGCGTTTTTTTTAGCCAACGTAAGGATGAAGGATAAAAAATGTTTAAAAACAAAATAGGGGGACGAAAATCGTGAAAACACTAAAATAGGAGGACAAAAATTGTAATTTAGCCTAAAATAAATAAAGACCAATTACAATAATAAAAAAAAGAAAATAAACTCAAGTACAATAAAAAAAAATCAAAATAAATAAATAAATAAACAATACATATCATCCTAATCCTATTTAAAAACTAACTACTAAAAGAACCCAATTTAGAATTTATACAAAATCAACAATGATAACAATAGCATTGCATAAAATATCATAGTGTTTGAAATAGTAGTGCGTAAAATATCAACACCGGATTTTCTCATTGTTTATATTATATAGACTCTTATATTGACCAATTCTTTAATAGTTAAATTCTAAATTTATCACACATATACACTAATCAAATTTTTCATTTTCTTAAAATAAACATATATTTCTAAAGAAAATATCTGAGCTGATGTATTCAAACTTAATAATTATGTATATCATACATTTGTTCTTTTATTTCAATCATTTTCAATCAACGCATGTGATAGAAAATTATTAAAAGAACGTTACAATTATAATTCAATTTGTCTATATAATAATTTATAATACAATCCTAAGAGAAAAATATTGTTTTTATAGATAAATTTGTTATAATTCTAAATAAAAGATTAAAAGTTTTAACAAAAAGCCCGCTGGAAAAATCCGCTCTACCCCCTCTCTGCCCGCTTTTTTAAGCGGGTTAGGTAAGGCGGACCAACTTAATGTACTGAGCTAAAAATCTCAGCCCATCCCGCAAAAAATGGCGGGTCAAACGACCAACCTCGTGGGCCCATCCCATTTTGCCACCCTACTTGTAATCATCACATCAAGCTCGATTTAAACTTTTTCGCCGTGACCGAAAAATATTTCCCACATAGCCTGTAAATCACTGCCTTTGTTTATCTCTTTGTTGATGAAACTCAAGCTTTCCGTCATTGTTAATGGATGGTGAGCGGTACTCAATCTTTGAAATTTTCCGATTGTCGCCAAATAATAAAAGTTATCGTATTGTGTAGTGAAGATATCAAGCGGTTCATACTTGTTGGTCTTGAATTCCCTTTATGATAGATCCCCGATAACGAAGTGAACATTTCCAACATGCCAAAGGATATTCATTTATTGTTTTAGTGTTTAGACATGATATAACACGAGGGATGTGTTTCTTATATAGTAGCTTAAGGATGTTATAGACTACACACATCTTATCTACTGATAGAATACAAACCAGAAATACATTTCCGATTACACCTTAACTGAAAATCGGAAGTACATATACATTAAAGTCACTGGTACTAAAAACCAGAAACAGAGAAATAACAGAAAGAGCCGGATTAATAAAAATATAATAATAGATTTCATAACTAACAAAATGAGAATATTCCACGTCATAATTCATTAACAAAATACATATACATTAAAGCCATATTTAACTACTTAAAATATTCGAAGTAATTATCTCCCAAAAAATCCACAGGTGGTACACCCTTTAACTTTTCATTGTTTTTTCCAATTTCAATGTTTTTCAAATTGGTGTACTCCTGCATCCTTTTAATAAACTGGCCAAGTCTCATATTTATTTGTATTATGATTCGCCCACTCTGGTGATGTAATTGATATAGGGAATCTCGGTTTCAAATACACTTGAATAAAATATCGGAAAAGACAAAAAGTAAATGAATAAAATTTTTAAAGGATAGACAGCTTATCCGGAACGAATGCACACTACCTGTCACAAACTTAAATCTACCGTCCATGTCATACTCAACCTACGATACTCTTTCATGTCATCACATATCTCTCACAAGCTATTTCTAACCCAAATTGAGAATTCAATCGCATCACCTTGATAGCCATGTCTGACCTACCTCAACAACACAGAAGTCAACCGTGTCACTCGTAACGACTATCTCTAGCTCAAAACAAATAACATAGAGGCATTAAGCTCAAATAATCTAAGTAAATTTCAACTATAAACCCATTTATAGCATTCAGAAACTAACAGATAATCATCATAGGTAAAAGTCTAACACAAGGTAAAAACCTAGGACAATCACCAAAACAGATTCATAAAGCAAGCTTTATACAACGCCAAAGGCGATAAATATACATGAGTAAGAGTAGATATACAAAAACAACCCAACAAAAGAGATTACAAAGAGAAGAAAATAAGAGGAACCAAACATTTCTTGGTTTATCAACACCAATCGACGAAAGATTCGACTCCGGATCATCCAAATGCAAGCTCCAATGTTGTTTTCTAAGCTCTCTAGACCAAAAAATGATGTATGGTGGACTTGGTTTAAAAAATACCCAAAACATTATCTAAAAATGTGTTTTTGATCCTTTTAACGTGGTTCTTCCCAGGGGACCGCGCTGAGCGCCAAAATCCCGCTCAACGGTAGTAGAAAAAAACCAGATTTTGTTTTCGCCATAACTTGAGAACCGTAACTCGGATTTGCGCCCGATTCGAAGCCTTGGAAAGCTTATTCAATTTCCTATCTAACCATGACTAAATATCACCAAAATTAATTATTTTTATCCTCCTTAATTTGAGCCTTATACGTTGATGAATTGCTAAAAATAACATTCTTGAAGCTTTGTCTTTGGCCTTTATTACTCAATGCTCTAATTATGAATGAATACCTACAAAAGAGATGATAAACTATCAAATGATACAATATTTACACAAAATTGATTATACACTAAATATACACATTTATACAAAAAATGAGGGATTTATTCGAAGAATATCAACAAAAGAACTGATAAGTGCCACAAAACATATATACAAAATAACTACATTTTGGCACTTATCAACTCTCCCCAACTTGAAACATTGTTTGTCATCAAACAAAGTCAAGTAAACCTAAAGAAACAAAAGATGATAATCAAAGAATCACAAATCAACAAGTTTTTAAAACGGAAAAAAAATGTATGGTTCAATTAAAAACGTACATGACAAATACATACTTACCACCATACTACAACAATAACATGTAAACGAAACAAAGCCTAAGTACAAAAATCATTAAAAAAATTCTAAAACAAAACAAGCTCAATCATGAATCAAACCTAGAAAAAATTCATCGGTAGATGAAGAACACACAAAGGTGAGGGACTTTTGACACTCATCCACAATCTTGCAAACAAAAGACTAAATTATGCATTCATCCAAAAACTCATATTGAAAATACAAATGCAAGAATCACAAGGGCTTTTCAATGTTGTAATGTGGCTTGGTTAATAAATAAGTGATAAGTCCTAAAGCTAATCGAAACAAAAACTTGCCTAAACCTAAAGGAGTGATCAACTCACAAAGTTCCAAACAATATTATTCATACATTTTTTTTCTTTTTCTTTTTCAAAGCTTTTCTCTTTTTTCTTTCTTTTTCTAATCTTTCTTTTTCACATTTTTTTATTTCTTTTCTTTTTCTTAACCTCATACTGTCATACCCCAATTTTTGACCTAATATACCACCTTACATTTGCATCATTGCATAACTAACAGTCCAGAACAACATTAATCGGGTGTAGCATTCACAGGTCAAAATTAGGGTTTCATCAGATTTTCATCTGATTCAAGAGGAAATCAATTAGGGTTTGAGTTTTACTCACTTTATTTGATCTATCTTGATCAAATCATCAACCTCTGATCATCAGATATCCATCTTTTCTCACTGATCAATCGAGGATCGACCAATTAGGGTTTTGATCGAGCATGAGTATTCTCTGACTTTTTGAGCAAGGAATGACTTTTTTGGCTAGAGATTGGTCTTTATATCTTAGATACAACATCTTGACCTAATTTCTGGATTCAAAACATCACAAAAGTTCACAGACTTCATCAGTCAATTTCAAAAACATCTGATGAAAATTCATCTACATAGAAAAGTCAAACTTTGACTTTTGGTCAAATTTTTCAAAACAAAACTTTTTCAATCATCAAAATACTTCAAATGATCCATCATGATAATAAAAAATCAAAGAATTTGAAAAAGTCAACAAAAAGTCAAAAGTTTCAACACTTAGAAAAATTTCTAAGTGTTAAAATTTTGTATTTTTTCCAAACTTCATGCCATTTTTTCACATAGTTCCATTTTGAATTGGAAAAAACTCAAAACACGAAAGTTGTAGCTCTTGAAACAAGCTTTCCAAAATGTCCAAGAACTCTCAAATCCATGGAGTCTAGCTATACTTTTGAAATTGAAACATAAGGCTCCATGAACATGATTTTTAAAGTTCAAAACTTCACATTATAGGTCATTTTTGATTTCTTCATCTAGAAGCAATGCCACCTTGCCAAAATTGAATATTAGAGCTGATAAATATCAGCTAGAGGTAATAATTGAAGGATTGGATCAAGTTGGAAAAATTACACATGGTTAAAAGAGGAAGCTTCCTTTTTCCTTTACAAAAGACTTTCTTGCCCTTTAAGGCAACTTCAAATTACAATGCCATGTACTTGTGCCTAATTGTTCAGAACTTTTGACCTATAAATAGAGGTCTTTCTTTCCATTCAAACCACACCAAAGCAATGCAAATCCATGGTTTCTCTCTATTTCCTTGAAATTCAAGCAACATAGTGCAAAAGTGAGGAACATTTCAATTCTAAAAACTTGTGAAAACCATGGTGAAATTTGGTGTCTAATACATTTTATAATCAATATGGAACATGTTTGAAGCATAAAATTAACACAAGAGCCACTGAAAATCAGATTTCACATTTCATGATCAAAGATTGCCAAAACTGCCTTAGCATTCGAATTTAGAGTTTGGCTTGAACAAGTTGTGTTTTAATCACTCAAACATCATCCATGAACATCATAGGGATGATCCAAATCATAAACAACCAACTATAACATGTCTAACATCAAAATCGAGCTTATATTTTCAGACTGTGCAGGTGGACTTGGCTGGAGTGATTCAAGATGATTCAAGGCAAGCAGACCATTCCTACAGCTTCCACATAGTCTCTGTTGAAGCTCAAACAATCATCAAACAGGTTCTGGAAACACTCCAACACCTTCTTCGATCTCAACTTGAACAGGTAGGAGATCGAAACTCAATCTCATGATTCCTTTCATTTAAATGAAAAAGCTCATGGCCATTTGTTTTCTGCACTTAACACGATCATAAACCCTCAAACAAATAGAAAAATCATCAACTACACATCATTTAATTTAGAATTTCAGTTCTAGGGTTCTTCACGTTTTCTAGAAATCCAATCGTGTTAGACCAAAAATAAATGCAATTAACATTCACCATCGTGTTCCTTATGAAAAATCGAGCAACTTTCATGTTTACTTCATCCAATTTCGTTAAGAAACAAGGATTCTAGCATGGATTGAAGAATCTGAGAATCAATGGAGATGAAGAACACTTCGCGCGTGTTCTTGAGTTTTTTAAATTCAAAAGTTCCAATATTTTATTAACACGTGTTTTGATTCACGAACACAAAAGCGCTCTTGTCCCAGCGGTTGCCAGCTCGCTCGTAGTCCTTTGTGCCACGTAGCCACCCCAATGGTCATGGGTTCAAACCTCCCATGGACCATTTTTTTCAAACTTTTCATATTTTTTCATGTTTTCTTACAAACTTCAACATTTTTTTTAACCAATCAAAACTCCTTATTTTAAGGTGATTTTTTGAACACTTGTCAATAAATGTATCTATTTTATGATAGTGCAAAAATTTTCAGAAAAAACTTTCATCTGATTATGTTTTAATCAAGCCAAAAACGACGTTTTTTGACACTTTTCAAAACCACCTTTAAAGGTGAATTTTTCAAACTTTCGACTTCCGATTCTTTTCAAAACCTCTCATGAGTAAACTTCACATTTCAAAATCATTTTTCAAAACTTTTCATCAAACTTACATCTTTTTACCATGATCGATCCGATTTAAACGATAAAACTGAATTCGTTTTCTCTCGAATTTCTTAATCGATCATGGGCCTCCCTTACGGTGTAAGTCCCAATCCTTTTATGTACATATTCAATTTTCCTTGTACATACTCAAATCATCTTTGTTAATATTCAAACATAAACAAACTTCTTTCGTTTGTTTTCATTCGTTTGTTTATACACCGAATCCATTGGTATTAAAAGGAGCATTATTCCACAGAAGCGCTTTTAAACCAATGGGCCTCCTCAGTGTAAGTCCCATAAAATTCTTTTATGTACATATTCTTTCCTTGTACATATCAATAACATTCTTTTATGTACATATTTACGTGTACATACCAAACTCTCTTGAGATACATACAAATTTTTATACATACATAACGATACTTTTTATACTCAATGCAGACAAACTTGATCATTTGTTTTCACTTCACTTGTATACACAAACCAACATTCTTTTATGTACATACATATTTTCCTTGTACATATCAAACTCTTTTATATTCATATAAATCTTTATACATATATACGGATACCTAATAAGATAAACTTGATCGTTCGTTTTCGTTTAATATATATATGAATACCATTGGTATTGAAAGGAGCATTATTCCTTGTGAAACGCTTTCAAACCAATGGGCCACCCTATGGTGTAAGTCCCACCCTCCTATGTACATCCACCTTTATGCGTACATAAATAACTCGTTCGTGTACATATTCACTTCCTTGTACACAATTCAAACTTGTGAATAATCAAGTTACGCTCGTTTTAAATGTTCGTTCCACAGACACTTGTCTATATTTCCTTCATAAGCTCTTGTAAATAAACATCATGCATTGTTTATATTTCCTTCATAAACTCCTGTGAATACATATCACACACACACACACACCTTGTTTATACAACTGTCTAGTTATAACATAATAACTAGTCTAACCAATAGGTTCCCCACAGTTGTAGCCTCCGCTTGGGCTTTATACAAGATAACTCTCCCCACAGAGTTAGCCTTCTCTTGGGCTTTGTACAAAGAAACTCATTCATCTGAGTTTAGCATCCGCTTAGGCTTCATATAAGACAACACTCCCCTGTTGAGTCAGCCTCCTCTTGGGCTTCGTTCAAAAGAACTCCTCATTGAGTTTAGCCTTCTCTTGGGCATCATACAATGAAAGAGATAGGAAATCTCATAACAGCCTTCTATTGGGCTTCCAATACAAAGAATCACCCGCGTTAGGATAGAACCCTGAGAGTATAATCTCCCGGTGAAATTGCTCTTAAATTCCAAAAGGATGGTTTCCCGGTGAAATCCCTTTTAAGACAAAGTCAGCCATACCCTATAGCTTCCTCTTGAGCTTCATACAAGGACCCTCGATGACCCTCGGAATGCCTCCTCTTGGGCTTACAATACAAGGACCCACAGGCTTCTTAAAAGCATCCCCCAAATCCAATCAATTTCTCCTATAGATTTAGACATCTATCATCTCTATGGAAGAAGTATCTAATCTATCACATCACATACAGTCAAAACTTTTTCAAACTCTTTTTCAAACAAAAACATCTCTTAATTGTAAGTGGTAACGCTTGTACACTCAAGCAAAACACCCAATGCTTACAGTTAAAAGATTCAATCTTTTTTCAATCATCTTTCTTAAACATGTAAGTGGTAACGTTTGTACACTCGAGCAAAACACCTATAACTTACGACGAAAGATTTTAATCAGTCAAACTTTTCAAAAAAATGTATGTGATGAAATAGATTAGATACATTTTTCATTAAGATGACATTAAATCATCTCTTACTAACATCCGTTGCTTTCCACTAGCATAAGTGGGAACTACGATTGCTCGACTTTCTCAACATCCTTTTGAGAATACGAGGCACAAGGTCTCATTCTTGCCGAGCAAATTTCTTTCTCCTCGGACCAAACAAACCATAGATCCCTGTAGATCTGAGCTACAAATGCTCTGATTCCCACTAGGGGATATGTATGCAGAAGATCCACAGATCTTTGCAAGCACAATAATAATAAACATTAGGATCCCACATAATCTATCTTTCTTAAAATCCCAAAGGAGAAACTTTCCCAATCATAGAAATATCAATTAAAAAACACACAAACATATCAAACATATTCATATATAAAGCTATAGATAACTATATATATTTAGGGTGCTCCATCTATTCCCTTTATATAACAATCCCCCTTACTCAGAATCTCCCCAATGCGTTACGTCTAGTTTGCGCTAGTCGTTACGCATATCAATATCAATTGAGGGTATTAACACTTTCCCTTTTCATAATCATTAAATCATCTTTCTTGTGTTGAAAATAATAAAGCTTGATGCTCATGCATATTTATAAACAAATCAAAAGAGTAAATCGTTTGAGCGGAGAATCCGAATTCATATTCAAATCCTCTAGCACGTCACCTTTAACGCGAACAGAAAAATGGCGACTGTGGGGAGTATGAAACTTTGATTTTCAAAAAATGTGACTCGCTCAAGAGCACCAAGCTTTTTGTTTTCAAAAGAAAAGAAAGGGATAAGCTTTCATATTATGCATATGTCTTTTTCTTTATTGTGTGTTTTCGCGATTTCATCGATGGAAAGAAACCAACCCGATTTAAGAAACATTTTAAGATCTAGGTGGAGGTATTAATCGTGAGAAGTCTCAATACTTACGAAGTTAATATCTCTCTCTCGGTGGAGGTTGTCTTGGGAGTCTTTGTGTTTAGCAAGTAATTACGAAGACATTTTGCTTTCAAGAGAACTAACGGTCGAGTTGATCAGAACACATAACCCATCCCGCCATTTAGGATGTAGTGCGAGATTATTCGGTGTAAGCCTACAGAATTGTCATACGAGACTACGATCAGGCGAGTTTCTCTTGAAAAATATTATTGGACCATCGAGTATTCAACAAATTCGATAATATTTCAAAGAGGAGTGTTGAGCCTGTATTATCAGTAGAACCCGTTTCACAGATGAATAAGCCCTTAGAACTTACCCACGTTTGATTCTTATCGTTGGCCTCATGCTCGTGACTTCGAACGCTTGACCGTGTGTATAACTACTAACCATGTTTGCCGCATTCATGCATTCATTCAAAAAAAACTTCATTTCTCTTCCCATTTCCAAAGAATTTAGAGATTTTTCTTTGTAAAATATTTTAGGTTAGAGTGATGGACGTTAGAGGAAGATTCACCAAGAGATACAGTTTTAAAATCCCTGACGTAGGAAAATTAATAGAGTTAGCATCCTTGGTAGAAGATCCCTCGGATTTCAGAAAACGCTATGGAACTCTTTTAACTCTTCTGAACACTAACGTTGATGAAGGACTTCTCAAAAATTTCGTTCGCTTTACGATCCGATCTATCATTGTTTCACTTTCCCTGATTATCAGTTGATGCCTACTTTGGAAGAGTACGCACATATCCTAGGTATCTCAATATCAGACAAAGTGCCTTTCAATGGTTTGGAAGCCATTCCTAAGTCACCAGTCGTTGCAACGATGACTCACTTAAAGAAATCTGAGATAGACAAAAACCTAACTACGAGAGGAAAACTCTTAGGATGACTTCAAAGTTCCTAATGGAGAAGGCTCTCAAATTCTCGAGGCGGTAGTATGGTAGCCTTTGAAGCTATTTTAGCTTTACTCCTCTATGGATTGGTGTTGTTTCCCAACGTCCCAAATTTCGTTGATATCAACGCCATAAGGATCTTTCTGATTGGAAATCCTGTTCCCACTCTACTTGGTGACACGTACGTCTCTATTCATCATAGAAATCGTCAAGGAGACGGAACTATCGTGTGTTGTGTACCTCTGTTTTCAAATGGATTGCCTCACACTTTCCCAAATCTCCTATCTTCCGCGAAAACAAAGACGAATGGCATTGGTCTCGAAGACTCATGTCTCTTACAAACGACGATATCCATTGGTATACCTTAGCAGACAATGAGATGGAAATCATTGAGAGATGTGGAGAATTTGCCAACGTATCTCTCATCGGTACAAAAGGAGGAATCAACAACAACCCATTCCTGGCGAGACATCAACTCGGATACGCAAACTCTAGTAAACCTCTTGGTTTTACAGTAGAGAGTTATTTCTATCACGAAGGAGAAGATTCCCAAGGATTGAAAACTATTAAGGACCAAATTGTAGTTATTTTGTACATTATTTTGTGGTCCTTAACAATGTCTTTTTAATTAATTAGTATTGTTTATTCTAGTATTTTTGTTTAATTAGGTTTTTATTTAGTTTTTGTTTTATATATATTCTTTAACTTATTTCACTCTTAATTGTAGGAATTTATTGACTAATTCTCCCAAGCTTGGATTCAAGAATTTTGAAGAGCTTTAGGGATGATTCTTTTTGAAGATAATTATGGATGAAGGAAGCATGCTACAGGTCGCGCTCAGCGCGGTGCCAGCATGAGCGCGCTCAGCGCGACTTAACCGCTCTCAGCGTGATATGCGAAATTCAGAAAAAAGGACAGCCCATGCTTTCACCTTTTGAGCCACCAACCCATCACTTCAACTGACTTTTTGGCTTGTAAAGGAAGGAAGAAACACTTCATCATCATTATCTTTCATCTTTGTAAAACCTAGGGCAAGTTTAGGAAGAAAAACCATAGCTTTTCTCTTGATTTTTCTTGTGTTCATAATCTCTACCAACAATCTTGAGAGCAAGCAACCATGGAAATGAGTGGCTAAGCTCTTTTTGTGTCAAGATTAGAGGTAGTTGATCTTTTTAATATGTATTTCTTTTAATCCATTTGTGTATGAACATGATTGATGATTAATATAGTTGAATATCTTTGTTCTTCATCTTTATGCTTTGAGTTTTGCTTGGAAAAGAATACTTCAAAGTGGACCTAGGATATTCATCCTCTAATAAACAAATGCTAGGAATAGATTTGTGTGTTAGTGTTTACAAAATATTGAACTTAATGATTATCATGTTAATAGTTGTAGTGAGGAATCATGCAAAGATTGACATGATAACATTCACAATCTTGGTAGGAAATCTACAAGATTGAGAGGATATGTATTTGTAGAAATCATCTATTATGTTCATCACTTGATTAATTGAATATGTATGAAACTAGATCAATGAAACTAATCTTAACATGCCTCTTTAATTTGAAAACAATCTCAAACTCTCTTTAATCCAAACCATAACTCTCTTTGAAAGAATTAATTTAGTTATTGTTTGGAAATTCATGGTTCTAGTAGAGTAGATAACAAAACCCTTGGTTACAATATCTTAAAATACACTTTTCTATTGAAAGACTATAACATACACCAATCCCTGAGGAATCGATAATTAAAAATACTTGTTTGCGGAAAAAAACCTACAACAAAAACCAGGATGATCAGAGCTTGGCATCACATCCGAAAGAAAGAAAAAGGGAAAGCAAAGAATTGTGTAGCCATGGAAACCTACACTTCTTGGGTAAAGAAAAGAGCGAAGGAATTTCGAATGCCTTACGCCTATGAAGAACCCATGTTCTCAACCGCTTCCAAATTAACAAATTTTCCCGTCGAAACTATGGGAGAATACCAAGAAGCTTTGGCCAAAATAAGGTTTGAAAAAGAGGCTTTGGAAAACAAGTTCCTTAAGACTAATCTTGAGAATGAGAAGCTCAAGAAGCAAGTCAAAGATCATGAAAAAATGCTTTACTGCCAAGATGAATGGCTCCTGCAGAAAGATGAGGAGATTTATCAAAAGTATGACGCGATCAAGGGATTCATCAAAGAAAGAAAAGGAACGTTTGAAGAATTGATGAATGATCCTCTTGCTCCCGACAAGTGGAAGAAAGTCATCAGCAAGCTAAAAGCCGAGAAAGCTGAACTGAAAGCTCACTATGGGAAGGAAATCCTGAAGCTGAAGCTGCATCAAGCCTTTGGATCTTCATCCGACGAAGACATTTAATTAGTTCAATTTAGTTTGTAATTTTATCATTTATTTTATCATTTGTGTGAGCAATGCTCTAAAAAACAGAATTGTTGTAATCTTCTTTCAATAATCAATAAATTCGTGTTTTCCATCCAAATATTTGCCAGAAATATCTCTTTTTAGCATAAATTCCTTGGAAATCTTTCTTTACAATCATAATCATGCATCATACTTTGCATTTAAGTCTATTGTCTAGAGTCTGATCTGTGAACAACTTGAACAGTTTGAACAGTTTGAACAGATAGGAAAAGATCCAAGTCGTCGTCTTAGAGTTTCTCGACCGCGTCCGCAGCCAACTCGAACATACGATACAAGATCAAAAAGAAGAAAAGTAATGGAAGGTTTTGAACAAGAGAATGTTGAACTTCGTAGTACAGTTACAACACTACAAGAAGAAGTGGAGAGACTCACGTCTTTGGTCAATTCATTGGCCGCAGCGTAAAGTCAACAAGCAGCATCGAGCAGTCAAAACCAAGCAGCGATCTCAGAAGACACTACTACTCTTCGGTTGTCGTAGTTCACCTTCGGTATGCGAAGGCTATCCATGGGGCATGCCTTTCAACTTTGGCATCAGATTTCGCCAACCGACTTCTCAAGTGCAAACAACCTCGCTTGAAATACCTACTTTGCAGCAAAACTCTACATTTACTCCGCAACATGGAGTAACTCTTCCACAAATAACAATGCCGGTTTCTCAACCGATCATGACGAACTCAGCTTCCGTAGTGCACACTACCACAGACGAAGAAGTTCACCATACTTCAGGCAATAACACGAATTCCCGTGGCTCGATGGAGAATCTCCAGGAACAGCTCCACAAAATGCAGCTTGAGATAAAAACAATTATTGGAAAAGAACTGTTTGGGAAAAACGCCCAGGATCTTTGTTTAGTTCCTCGCGTAAGGATACCTGCAAAATTCAAAGTCCCTGACTTTGAAAAATACAAAGCAAACTCCTGTCCACAAAGTCATCTCACGATGTATGCCGGAAAATGTCTACATCAGCGATCACCGTTGTTAATCCATTACTTCCAAGATAGTCTCACTGGTGCCGCACTGAAGTGGTACATGGGATTAGACAGCACAAGTATCCATACATTCAATGACTTAGGTGAAGCCTTTGTACAGCAATATAAGTTCAACTTGGATATGGCTCCGATAGGGACCAACTCCGCTCCATGTCTCGAGAAAGAAGAGACATTCAAAGAATATGTGCAACGATGGAGGAAATTGCTGCCCAAGTCAACCCGCCCTTGGAAGAGAAAGAGATGACTAAGGTATTCTTAAACACTCTTGGCTCATTCTACTATGAGCGAATGATCGCTAGCGCTCCTGGAGATTTCACCGAGATGGTGAGCATGGGAATGCGATTAGAAGATGGGGTTCGAACCGGACGCCTAACAAAGGAAGCAGGATCTTCTAGTGGAACAAAGAAGGTTGGAACCAGTTTTCCAAGGAAAAAAGAACATGACATAGGAATGGTATCCCGAGGGAAACCGCGTAAGAATGTCAGTCAACAACGACAGGTAGATGCTATAGCACCCGCCATCAACACAAGTCAAAACACAGGAATTGCTCCGCAATTTCAACAAAATCAACAAACTCAACAGCCTCGTCAACAGGCTCGGTTTAACAACCAAAACGTGCGCCTCGGGTCACGCATTCGACCAATTCCAATGACGTACGAACTTTACCTGCGCTAATAGAAAAGAATTTGATACAGACAAGGTCACCACCTCCAATCCCAGAAAAATTACCGTGGTGGTACAAAACAGACGTATCTTGCCCTTTTCACCAAGGGGCACCAGGCCATGACCTTGAGCATTTCATAGCATTAAAGGCGTAATACGAGATTAGTGAGATCTAATCTTCTTTCCTTCAAATACAAGTCCGAACGCAAGCCAATCCGCTTCCGATCGGTGGACATTCAAGAAGTTTGATCGAGAAATACGGTATCTAATTCTGACGTAAACCGATCAGAGGAAACTTGGTGCATCTCCATGAAGCATACAGTACTATGAGCACCTTCACTAAGCATGATTACGCAGCTTGCCACATCTGCTCCAAGGATCTTCAAGGATGTCCCACCATAAGAGCAGACATTCAACGATTGCTAGATATCGGTGACCTACAGATCTACAGAAACAGAGATGACTATGACGTAAATACAGTAAGGCATTTTCCGCATGAGCTTTTAGTCTCAGATATCAACTCGAAAAATCCCGAAGTAAACGTTATCATCCCTTGTTTCAACATACCCAAACATGTGGAGATTGAATGCAACAGTTCCAGCACCCAAAGTCTCCTTTGGTGATTTGCTTACCCGGTCCTGTTCCATACAGTTCTACCAAAGCAATTCCTTACCAATACAATGCAACCCTGATAGAGGATGGGAAGAAGAAACCCATGCCTACTCTTCCAGCTAATGTTAATATAACAGAAATCGGACGAGTGACACGAAGTGGACGAGTACATACTCCATTACCACTAAGACCGCTCCTCGTTGTCGACAAAATCCATATCTTCCGGGAATCCTGCAATGATTCCCGTTGTTAACCCAAGCACAAATATGGGTCTTCCTGATAAAGCCAACGTCAACGCAGACTTTGATGAGATACTGAATTTAATCAAGAAAAGTGAATACCGAGTCGTAGATCAACTGATGCAGACTCCTTCCAAGATTTCAATATTGTCTCTATTATTGAACTCCGAAGCTCACCGAGAAGCTTTAATGAAGGTACTAGACTAAGCCTATGTAGACCATGATGTGACTACAGACCAGTTTGGAGGTATTGTCGCCAACATAACGACTTGTAATAATCTAAGTTTCGACGAGGAACTTCGGAGGAAGGAAATATCACAATTTGGCCTTGCACATCTCGATGATTTGCCAATCAGATTCCCTGTCCAATGTATTGGTAGATACTGGTTCATCTTTGAACGTAATGCCGAAGACGACACTCGCTCGTTTGGCTTACAAAGGGACACCAATGAAGTTCAATGACATAGTAGTAAGAGCCTTTGACGGGTCAAGAAAGTCAGTTATTGGGGAAGTTGATCTCCCGATGACAATTGGTCCGCACACTTTCCAAATTACTTTCCAAGTCATTGACGTACCAGCTGCTTACAGTTGTCTACTAGGAAGACCTTGGATCCATGAGGCAGGAGCAGTAACTTCCACTCTCCATCAGAAATTAAAATTCACAGTAAATGGAAAGTTGGTGACCATCAGCGGTGAACAAGCTCTGCTCATAAGCCATTTATCCTGTTTCTCTTTCATCACAGCTAATGACGTCGAAGGGACACACCTCCCAGAACATCCGTTAGAAGATGAATCTACCAGCAAAAACAGATCATCTATCTCTTCGTATAAAGAAGCGACACAGATGGTGAAAGATGGCAATGCTGAAGGATGGGGACAAGTAATCAGACCTGTCATCAACGAAACAAAAGCCGGACTCGGGTTCACACCCGTATTCTCCAAAGACAAGCAAAAGGATGAAGCACTTCGTCCAATTAAAGAAGTCTTCAACAGTGGGGGTTTCTTAAACCCTGTTCTCCAAGAGGTTAACGTTGTAACCATTGAAGATGATGAAGATGATCCCTCTGAATCTGAAGAGTGGAGCACTTATTTAAACAGCCCTGAATATGTGTCTCAAGAGGAATTGTACGCACCGACTAAGCAATTCAAAGACATATCCCTACAGCGACATGAAAATCCGCCTGTCCCTTCTGAAGTTTGGGATACCTTGGGAGAACCAAGTGGCAAATTCGACTACATGGTGAAATACACTGTGCCAGAAAGCTCAAAAATCAGGATCGAAGATATCCAACCCACAGGATGGGGTGATTCTTTTGAGTATCCTAGTCAATCAGAGGAAGTATACTCGTCTTCTCAGTCTAATCAGCCAATCGAGGTCCCGAATGAAGATCTCTGCTTTAACACGCCTGTGGAATTCACTAAACCAGATCTGGATTACTGTCATACCCCAAAATTTGCCCTCCATCTACTCAAGAGATTTCATACATCTATGCTCTAGGATTCCTCAAGAGTTGATCAGACAAACTCTCTCCTAGACAATCAACCCAAACTAGGGTTTGGTATCTCTCAAGTCAAGATGAACTTCCAACATCTCCAATGGCCTTCATGCCTCCTCATGTGCTTCAAAGATTCTCCATGTCAAGTTTCAAGCTTCACAAGTCAAGTTTCCTCAGACAATTGCTCAAATGGGAGAAAATCGGTTGTATTGGACAAAAAGTCAAGCGTGGTCAACATATCAAACTTCATATTTTTGGTCAACATCCTCATTTTGAAGTTATATTCATCATTTGATCAAGGGTTGATCATGATTCATCAAGAAAACTCAAGATTTGCTCAAAAGTCAAACTTTCTAAATTAGGGTTTCTAGATGAAAAGTCAACTGAACTTTGACTGATCATAACTTTCTCATACTTTCTCAGAAATTTTTCCACCACTTCTTGTTTTGAAGGAAATTCAATTCTCTACAACTTCACGTCTCACAAGAATGTCCAAAAAATGCTTCATTTGAGAGGTATAGCTCAAAACCCATTACAGGTCATTTTCAAAGTCAACAAAAAGTCAACTTTTTGCTTTGAAGATATATTGAGCATGGTAACTCCAATTGAGATGAGACCAAAAAGGTTGGTTAGAGAACTCTTAGAGCTTTCCAAAAAGTCCAAGAACGCTCAAAAATATGGAAAATTGAGCAAGATACACTATTCAGAAGTTGGGCAATTTTGGACAATTGCACAAAAGGACATTTTGGTCAAAATGCAAAATTTTCCAAATGGGCCTATAATATTTTGATCCAAACTTGTTCATGACATGATTTTTGACCCATAAATGCTTGGCATTGGTAATTTTCTATTTTTATGATTTATATTTGAATTTTATTACATTTAATTCAAAAATAAATTATATAAAATATGAAAATTAATTATTTTTTCCAAAAGGGCTGATTTTATATCTTCCTTAATGTCCAAGAAAGCCCACAACAATTGCCAAATTCGTGACTCATGCATATGGAAAGGGGTGCTAATACCTTCCCTTTTCATAACCATTCTCCCGAACTCAGAATCTAAAGAAGGTCTTTTTCTGTTACTTTTACCTTCCCTTAATTGGATAAAAATAAAAGTCGGTGGCGACTCTTGCTATCCGCACATTTGGATACAAAAATCCTAAAAAGTCAGTTCACCGTGTTACAGAACTGGCGACTCTGCTGGGGATAAGTACCTAAAATAGAGAATTGCCTTAGGGATTTCTAGATAACTTTTATTGCTTTTTGTTTGACTTGTATGCTTTATCTTTAAGGGTTGCTTGGGTATTATATTTGTGGGGGATCCTACACCCGGATCCGGGTTTCCTTTTAGGTAAGTAGCAATAAATCATCGCGACCGCTAGACGATAACTAAGCGGTCAACATGATGGCTACGTTAGCGTGACACTTTGGTTGTCGATACTCTTCATTCCCAAGTTGAAGATAGTATTTGGCTTCGTGGTGTCATCAAGCACTAACTAAAATTTTAGAACCTTAATTGACCCATCTTGGCCATTAGAAGGTAGTGAGATGGCCGGCTTTGGTGTAGACCGAGGTTGGTTGATACTCGATGCTACGCTCATTGAGATTAGACTTTTGGGACATTTCGATCGACCACTTGGCGTCGTATTGAAATAAGCGCCTACGAGAAAGATCTGATGTGAGATTCCTAGAACCGGTTACTATTATAGGACAGGATGAACCAACTCAAACTTTTGGTAGGGTAATCACCTATACCTCATGCAAGCCTTAACCCTAGGCTCATTGTGTGAATTGTTTGTGTGTGCTAAACATGACATCATGACATCATTCGCATTGCATATCATTTCTAACTATTTCAAGGACCTAGGAATTTATCTTTGCCTGTTTTGTAGGGATTATGGCTTCTAGAAAGACTATCCGAATCAACTTCATGGGTATCCCTTCTCAACTCAAAGAATTGGTTTGAAATTCCGACCATGCTCGCCATCAAAAGACATGGTTATCTACTTGATTTGGTTATCTCCGGCTTTGAAGAAGATATGATGCATGTCCTATTCCAGTTCTTTGATCCGAAACACCATTGCTTTACATTTCCAGATTATCAGTTGGTTCCTACCTTGGAAGAGTTCTCTAAGCTACTTGGGGTACCTATTCTCGACCAAATGCCATTCACCGGTTTAGAAAAGGTTCCTAAGTATGAAGACATCGTATCCGCTTTGCACCTTAAGCGCTCAGACATTGAAGCCAATTGGGAAACCAGGAGTGGAGTTAAGGGTTTACTTTCCAAGTTTCTAATTAAGAAAGCCCGAGAATTCCTCAAAGTTATGAGTTTCCATGCATTTGAAGACATTGTGGCCTTGCTAATTTATGGTTTGGTTCTATTTCCTAACTCGGATCAATTCATAGATGTCAATGCCATCAAGTTGTTCCTTACCCGTAATCCAATGCCTACTTTACTTGGAGACATCCTACATTCTCTCCACACTCGTACTACTAAGCGACAAGGAACTCTCATGTGTTGTATACTGTTACTTTCAAGGTGGTTTATTTCGCACCTTCCTCCATCAGTTTTGAAGAACGAACAAAGGTTGAGATGGTCTCAAAGGCTAATGTCACTCTCTCATTCAGATATCCGTTGGAGTCTTTTCTCTCAAAAGGACTTCACCTTCATCGAGCGTTGTGGAGAATTCCCTAATGTACCGCTACTTGGTATAAGGGGAGGTATTACTTACAATCCTTCTCTAGCTCTACGTCAGTTTGGTTTTGCTCGAAGAGATGGTCCACATGGTATGCTTCTCCAAGATGTTGTGTTCGACTATAACCACGATCTCCAGAATTACCGACGAAGGTTTATACATGCTTGGGGCATGGTAAAGAAGACTGATACCAAGACTTTGGGGCACCAAAATCCCATTCCTTGGGAACCTTACCTCAAATGGGTGCGAGCTCGAGCTCAAAACCTCATGATGCCATTCACGCCTGTTTTACCAGTAATTATGGAACCTGTTGCTATAGGTGACGTACCCTATGTTGTTCTCCATCTTGACATGCCTACTGATTTTGAAGACATGAAGAGATCCTGGATTCAGCTTAAAGAAGAAAGGGATACCTTTGAAGCTCAATGCTATGCAAGCGAGAAGAAAGTGTTAGAGTTGACCAAGCTACTTCACGAGGAGCGAAGCATCAACGCTTACATCGGCACCAAGAGGAAGCGCCCATGGGAGACTTAGAGATTTAGGATGTTTATGTTTTCTTTTATTGTTTTGAACTATCTCTTGTACTTAAAAAGAAAAAGAATAATGAAAAAGTACTAATAAATGTTTGTTCATTGCTTGTTTAACAAATTTAAATCTCTAAGGTCCTTGAAAACATTGCATTGCATTCGCATGAACATTGCATAGCATAACATAACATTGCATCACAGGTACATTGGAGATTGGTTTTCTCATTTGCTCGCTATTTATTTTAGCAGAAATGGCTCTTGAACAGACTGTCAAAGTTCTCCAAGCTCATAATGCCGGCCAAAAATGTTTACCTTGGTCCAAGGCCAAGAGGATTTGAAGAAGCTCATCAACAAGAAGAAGAAAGTTGTTGGTCTCCTCAACATGGGCGACGCTACAAAGGTGGTCCTAAGGTGGTCACCGTATTGAGCTCTCTGAAGGAAGTGTCCATACCGAGGAAAGTAACAAGGGTGATGGTGAAGGCGACTGAACTTGAGAAGAACTATGATGATGGCCAATACTCTAATGAAGATGACAAGTACAAACAACTTGAAGACCGTCTGAATGCTGTGGAAAACCTGAAGATGTCCGGGCTGAATTTTGATGATCTGAGTCTTGTTCACGGTGTTGTGATCCTCCCAAGTTCAAAGTTCCAACTTTTGCTAAGTATGATGGCATGTCTTGCCCTAAGCTGCATTTGAAGTTCTATGTCCGTAAGATCAATCCCACACCGATGATGAAAGTTGTGGATGCACTATTTTCAAGAGAGTTTGTCCGAACCCGTTGGAATGGTACTATCACTAGAGAATGACCGTATCCGTACTTGGAGTGATTTGGTGATGCTTTCTATAGAGATGAGTACAATGTGAATTGACACCCACGCATGCAACTACAAAGCATGTCTATGGGTCGTGATGAGAAGTTCAAGGAGTATGCTCAATGGAGAGATTTAGCAGAGTTCACCACCCTTATCCAATAGGGAGTTGGTTGATATGTTTATGGGAACACCGACAGCCCATTCTTCAATCATCCGATTGGAAATTCTTCACCGGATTCACCGTGATATTGACAAAGCGATCGAAGCGGTATCAAGAATGGGAAGATTCAGTAGAGACGTCTTCAAATGTGAAGAAATCTTTTGGTGGTAAGAAAGAAGCCAATGCTGTATGGTCGAAAAGCCGAGCCAAGACCGACCTCGTGGGGAAGTTGTGATTCCAATCCTACATCAAGACAACCTCAAGAAGACAACGCGCAGAGCGTAAGCGCCACGAAGATTTTAAGATCAACATGCCATTGTCGCAAGCCTTGCAACACATGTTGAAAGCGGAGCTGATTACCTTGAGGGATCCTCCTCAGAATGTCAACACTTCCTCTCCGAGATACAATCCTAATGCTAAGTGTGCTTACCATTCCAATAGCCCAGGACATAGTACTGATGATTGTTGGGCTCAAGAACAAGATTCGTGATATGATCAAGCTAAGCGATTGAGTTTGATCCTCCTGTTGAGACTCCAAATGTGATCAACGCGCCTATGCCTAATCATGACAAGAGTTCCAATGTTGTTGGTGATGATACTTATGTTTTCAACATAGATGACTTGACCATTCCTCTGATGACTGTTAAGAAGAATTTGTTGCAAACCGTGTCAACCAGTGATGCCCGAGAATTGTTGGTGCCCATCCGCGATGGTTGTGCTTGGTTGAGAAGACGTGTTCAAGGCATGATGGATAACCGTGAGATACTATTTCGAAACCACGTGCGTAAGGTGTGAAGAAATGTCTAAGTTGAAGATTGACAATGCGAACGAAACTGCACCATCCGTGTGGGATACCTTGGGGCAGCCAAGTGGAAAATATGATTACATGGTGAAGTACATCACGATAGTTACAAGATTCCTATTGAAGATGTTAAAGCAACCGGATGGGGTGACGATTTCCAAGACTATGCTTGATGTTAACACAATAAGGATTTCCTCTCACGATCCGTGCCTAGAGTGGCACCTCTCATTATCACTTCTCCAAGACCAGCCATATTCCTCGATAAAGCTATCCCTTGGAATTATGGAGTCGATGTTTACTATCATGGCGTCAAGCAAGATCCTCTGACCATTGAAGACCTTACAGTTGAAGCTACCATTCCTGACATTGACAACATCACCGGATCCAGTAAGGTAACCCGAACCGGAAGGGTATTCTCTCCAGATATCTCTCCTCCAAAAGACACCGCGACTCTAGCTCGCATTCCAACTATTCAACCCATTCCCAAGCTAGAGGAAAGAACCGGTGGCTCATCCCGCCAACCAAGTACCAAAGGAAGTTACTGAAGACACCTCCAAACGAGAAATGGAGGAAATTCTGAAGATTATCAAGAAGAGTGACTACAATGTTGTGGAACAATTGGGACAGACTCCGTCCAAAATCTCCATGCTTGCTCTGCTCTTGTGCTCCGAGGCTCATGCTAATGCCTTGGTGAAGTTTCTGAAGAATGCTCATGTGCCGCAAGACACTACCTGATCAATTCAAGTTTGTATTGCTAGCTGGCTGCCAACAACGGCCTACTCGATGTCGATTTGACTCGCCGAAAGAACACAACAAAGCCTTGCACATCTCTCGAATGCAAGGCGCACTCTCATGTTTTGTTGATACCGGTTCGCTTTGAATATCCTACCAAGACTACTTTTGATCGACTTGATGTCGAAGGGTTGGTTCGAGACCCTGACATAATCGTGAGAGCTTTTGATGGTTCCAAGCTGATTGGAGAGCTCACTCTGTTAAAGTCGGTTCCGGACTTTTGACTCCACTTTCTTTGTCATGGACATCCGTCCACCTACTCTTGCCTACTGGGCGCCTTGGATACATGGCAGCATCCTCCACCTTACATCGTAAACCAAGTACCGGTGAAAGGGAAGGTTGTCACGATGTGGTGAAGAAGAGTATATGGTCACCATCCGCAATGTCCGTTATCTTGAGATGGAAGGCGAATTCTTTGAGACTCCCAAGCTTTTGAAACAATCCCAGTCATGCCTTAACCCTCACCCCGGTTACACAAGCTCCGCCTAGGATGGCCTCATTGAAAGATGCTCAAGTTGAAGAAGGTAGTACTATTTGGGGTCGGCTCCCCGATCTTCCTTTCAAATTTGACAAGACCGGTTTAGGCTTCACCATCAAGGGTCAGAAGATGATACGCCGCGAACGTGCTGGCCAACTTCCTTTCCGCATCAGTCAGAGTGGAATCCATGCTATAGAAGACGACGACAACGGCTTTGACATCAGCAAGTGGATCTTCCCAACTCCAGACAAAGGGCTCAGCAATTGGAAGACCGAAGACGTCATACCAATCTCCTTTAGTCGAGTAATTGCTCTTGTTTTGTTTTGCTTTTCGTATTTCTTTATGTTTTGAACAATAAACTTTGAAAGCCTAGTGCCTTGCCCGGAGCATCATGGCTCGTTTGCGAGGGTTATTATCTGTTGATTGCATATCTTCATTTAATAAATTGTTAGACTTTTGCATTCAATTGTTTGTTTTCTTTCTTTTACTTTATCACCCCTTCAAAAAAGCTATGTGTTTCTTACACACACCCACGTGATACACTGCAGAATCACTCCGAATCTCGTTAATAACAGCTATGCTATTGCCAAATATGACTTCGATAATCCGATCTACCAAGCCAAGACAAAAGCGAGGAAGATTGTGAAGTGCCGGAGAACTTGCCGATCTACAAGAAGAAGAGCGAGTTATACACCACACGAAGAGCAAGTTGAGGTTGTGAATCTGGAAGATGTAAAAGAGATCAAGATAGGAGCGGGTCTTGAGAACAGTGTTAAAGAAAGGTTGATTCAGATGCTACGAGACTATATTGAGGTTTTTGCTTGGTCATACGAAGACATGCCGGGTTTGGACATTGATATCGTGGTACACCGATTGCCGACAAAAGAAGGTTTTCTCCGAGTGAAACAGAAAGTTCGTCGCATGCGTCCTGAGATGTCAGAGAAAATCAAAGCCGAAGTTATGAAGCAGTTCAACGCTGGTTTCTTAGCTGTCACCTCTTATCCCCAGTGGGTTGCAAATGTGGTACCCGTACCTAAGAAGGATGGCAAGGTACGAATGTGTGTGGATTACAGAGATCTAAACAAAGCGAGTCCGAAAGACGATTTCCCACTTCCTCATATTGATGTTCTGGTTGACAACACCGCTCAGTATAAGGTCTTCTCCTTTATGGATGGTTTCTCCACAATCGATCAAAATGGCCTCAAGACATGGAGAAGACTACTTTTGTTACACATGGGGCACTTTTGCTACAAGGTTATGCCGTCGATCAAGAACGCAGCGCCACTTATCGTGCTATGATGACATTATTTCATGACATGATTCATCACGAGATAGAGGTCTACGGCGACATGATAGCTCGATCACGATCAAGAAGAACATCTTGATCATTTGCGAAACTATTTGATGATTGAAGAAGTATGATTAAGACTTAATCCTAACAAGTGCACCTTTGAGTCGGTCCGAAAACTCCTAGGGTTTGTTGTCGGAAAAGGTATTGAGGTTGACCCCGCCAAGGTTAAAGTTGTTCAAGAGATGCCAACTCGCACGAGAAGGAAGTCGAGGTTTTTGGGCGATTGAATTACATTGCCGATTCATTGCACACCTAATCGCTACTTGTGAGCCAATCTTTAAGTTACTTGAGAAAGATCAAGTAGTGGAATGGAACGACGATTGCGGATCGCTTTTGACAAAATCAAGGAATACCTACGAATCCTCCTATCCCGATGCATCAAGGAAGACCTCTCATCATGTACTTGATGTTAGAGAACTCAATGGGTGTGTGTTGGGCAACATGACGAGTCGGTCGAAAAGAGCATGCAATATACTACCTTAACAAAAGTTTACCGATCGTGAAACAAGATACTCACACTTGAGAAAACTTGCAACGCTTTGGCTGCTCACGACTAAGACAAGATATATTGACTCACACTACTTTGTTGATTTCAAGATAGATCCGATAAAATACATCTTTGAGAAACCAGCTCTCCGGAAGAATAGCAAGATGGCAAATGATCTTGACCGAATATGACATCCAGACACTTCTCGTAAAGCGATCAAAGGAAGTGTGGTAGCCGATCATTTGGCTCATCGCCGTAGATGACTATCGCCTATGCGTCAATTTCACGAAGATGTTTTACTAGTTAGATGAAGAACCGCACCCACGAAGGACCCGAACAAGGATCCCGACCATGGTCTTTGATGGAGCCTCAAACGCACTTGGCAATGGCATTGGCGCCATCATTACATCCTCAGCGGACACACGCCTTTCACCGCCAGATTATGTTTCATTGCACTAACAACATGGCCGAGACGTGCATCATGGGTCTTAAAGTCGCTATTGACTTAAGAATCAAGTTCTTACGAGTGTATGGAGACTCACTTTAGTGATCGGTCGGATAAAGGCGAGTGGGATACGAAGCATCCGAATCTCATTCCGATCGAGAACATGTTCGAGTCCGATCCCTACTCAAGAGATTACTTTTGATCACATTCCACGAGAAGAGAATCGGTTGGCGACGTGGCTACTATGTCGCCTATGTTCAAGGTCGATGGGATAACGAGGCTCCCGGATCATCATTGAGAAGTTTGACGAACCAAAGATATTGTTATGAGCTTGACACGTAAGAGAAACCTTGGTACTATGATGTGAAGAGGTATCTTGAGACTCGGGAATATCCAGGGCATCCATCAATGATAAGAAGTTCATGAGAAGGTTTGCATCCAAATTCTTCCTCAGCAACGGCATCTTATACAAGCGCAACCACGATTTGTGCTTACTCCGCTGTGTAGACCGGAAAACAGCGGAACGGATTATGGAAGAGTTACACGAAGGCGCATTTGGTACCCACTCCAGTGGTCATACGATGGCTAAAAAGATTCTGAGAAAAGGTTACTATTGGTCCACCATGGAAGCCGATTGTCATCGCTATGCTCGGTCTTGTCACAAATGCCAGATTTATGCTGACAAAGTACATGTACCTCCAGTACCTCTGAATGTTCTTACAGCTCCTTGGCCGTTCGCAATGTGGGGCATTGACATGATCGGAGAAATCAAGCCCACCGCTTCCAATGGACATCGTTTCATCCTTGTGGCAATAGATTATTTCACCAAGTGGGTAGAAGCAGCCTCGTATGCATCTGTTACCAAGAACGTTGTGGCTCGATTCATCAAGCATAATCTTATCTGTCGGTATGGCACCCCCGAAAGGATTATCACGGATAACGGTTCCAATCTCAACAATAAGATGATCACTGAACTCTGCACGCAATTCAAGATCAAGCATCACAATTCTTCTCCATATCGACCTAAGATGAACGGCGCAGTGGAAGCCGCCAATAAGAACATTAAGAAGACTATACAGAAGATGACAGTGACTTACAAAGATTGGCATGAAATGTTACCATTTTCTCTTCATGGTTATCACACTACAACACGAACATCAACAGGGGCAACCCCCTTCTCTCTTGTATACGGTATGGAAGCCGTCTTACCCATCGAGGTTCAGATACCCTCAACCAGAGTCCTCCAGGACGCAGAGTTAGGTGAAGATGATTGGGTTCAGACTCACCTTGACCAGATTAACTTGATTGATGAGAAACGACTCGCGTCCATCTGCCATGGACAGATTTATCAGAAGCGAATGATCAGAGCATTTAACAAGAAGGTCAAACACCGAGTCTACCAAGTTGGTGACCTAGTAGTCAAGCGCATCATTCTCCCACAAGGTGATCCCAGGGGAAAATGGACTCCCACCTACGAGGGACCGTTTGTAGTCAAGACAATATTTTCCGGCGGAGCTATGATACTTAGCACCATGGATGGTGAAGACTTCGCGCACCCTGTGAACGCAGACATAGTCAAAAAATACTACGCATAAATAGACCCGCTAGGTCGACTGGCCTAGGCAAAAATAAGGGCATCCTGGCGAACCAAAAGGTTCGGGCAAAAGTTAAGGATATATACAAAACATGTACACCCGACAAGTCGAAAACCTGAAAAGGCGGCTTGGGCAAAAAAGGGTATCCCGGTAGACTGAAAACCCGAAAGGGCGGTCTAGGCAAAAGTTAGGGATTTAAGCGTACAACTATGTCTCTTCCAGATCATCTGCTTCCAGACTACTATCAGCATTCAAGGTTCAAATGGCGAAGATCAGTCTACTCACTTTCTACTGACAGCAAGGAGATGAGATAGTCGAAATATATGAGTACTAGCATAGTTGGAACTTAACGAGATTGTTTCTGCATAGCTTTTTACCTTTCTTGTGTACAAATTACTTGGCCATACGCCACCTTTCAAATAAACGCAAACTTCTTTCTCTTTACAATCTCTGTTGTTATTTGCAATAAGTCCAACGTTTGCTTTGAATGATTATATGCATTTGACAATAAGAATCTAATCACAAACATACGAAAAGTGAACATACAAAAGTACTTACTACAAGCTCCAGGAATTGGGACGACGACGAAAGTCACCAAAGCATTCCCCCACAGAGCATGACCCTTGCAAAGGTGTCACCCACAACACAACTTCCCCAGCAGAGCAAAAGGGAATCCACGAGCTGCAATTCCACTCGACTAAGTAAAGTTACATCGGTCTCCAAGCAGTAACACCTCACCCCCAGTCAAGGTACTTATCCCCAGCGGGCATCTCTCAGTCCCTTCTTTTTTCTCCAGCGGCAGTATCCAGACCCCCGAAACTTGGTCAGATAGTGCATCGGAAGAACCTACATCCTCATCTCCCAGCCAGAGATTACAACGGGATCCTGACTCTCCCAGCTCGGTCTCCCAGCAACTATCAAATGCTCTCCAAGCGAGATCTGCACCCAGAATCCCCAGTAGAGCGCCTCCTAAATTTCTTCAGCAGGATCTACATACAAGGTCCCCAACGGATCGCCTCCCAGATTCTCCTCAACAATATCTAGGCGCAAGACTTGGTCAGATAGTGCATCGGAGGAATCCAGGGTATCTTTCTTCTCCTTCAAGAGCAGGGACTTCCACCTACTCAATTCCCCAAGCAGGAGTCAGAAATCCTCAAACAGAGCATCCGCATCTTCTTCAAGATGGATATGTTTTGAAATACCACAACATCTATCATTCATACATTACTCATAAAGTCATAATTCATGCATATGTCATTCATACACTGTCATGCATCATACTTTGCATAAAACTAACCAATATTCTATCAAAGTTCCTCTTGTTTTCTCCAAACAACGGTCACTCGACGCAAACAGTCCAGATTAAGCCCCGAATCGACGGAAAACTATCCGAAGACCGCTTTGGTTGTCCTCCGACGATCGTCCAGATCAAGCCCCGAATCGACGGAAAACTATCTCGAAAGACCGCCCTTGGTTGTCCTCCGACGATGGTCCAGATTAAGCCCGAACCGACGGAAAACTATCCGAAAGACCACCTCGGTTATCCTCCGATAATGGCAATGGATCAACACCGATGCACAACAGGAAGCTATCCACATTTTTGCCAACTACTATCTCCTCGTAGTAATCGGCACGAAGATTTATTCGACCCTTTCCTATTATCAACAGAACTATAGAGTCTAGCGTCGACTCTTGCCTTGGATGGCATCTTAAGCCCATCTCCGACTACTTATCGACAAGGCTTCACTTTCGAATCTGCATATATGGTTAAAAATCAATACAAACCAATAACTTCATTCAAAAAAAATGAACACGAAGTCTAACGTATGACTCCCTCTAGATGGCATCTTAAGCCCATCTCCATGCTCCTTCCAGAAGCGTCTACAGAGCCTAGCGTACGGCTCACTCCCCAGCATCGATCTTTCCAGATGGCATCTTAAGCCCATCTTCGTCAGTTCTCCTATCAACATTCTCGAGTCTAGCGCATGACTCATCCTCCAGCGAAGTATCCAAATGGCCTCTGTAAGCCCATTCCCGCATCATCCACCAACAGCGAGTGCAAATTTTCAGGTGTATTCGAGTGTTCAATCATCTTCTACCTCCAGGTCACAAAAGACAAGCGTGTCAATCTAACCCTCCAGTACAAGAAGATTGAACAGGGGCAGCTGTCATACCCCAAAATTTGCCCTCCATCTACTCAAGAGATTTCATACATCTATGCTCTAGGATTCCTCAAGAGTTGATCAGACAAACTCTCTCCTAGACAATCAACCCAAACTAGGGTTTGGTATCTCTCAAGTCAAGATGAACTTCCAACATCTCCAATGGCCTTCATGCCTCCTCATGTGCTTCAAAGATTCTCCATGTCAAGTTTCAAGCTTCACAAGTCAAGTTTCCTCAGACAATTGCTCAAATGGGAGAAAATCAGTTGTATTGGACAAAAAGTCAACTGTGGTCAACATACAATCAAACTTCATATTTTTTGGTCAACATCCTCATTTTGAAGTTATATTCATCATTTGATCAAGGGTTGATCATGATTCATCAAGAAAACTCAAGATTTGCTCAAAAGTCAAACTTTCTAAATTAGGGTTTCTAGATGAAAAGTCAACTGAACTTTGACTGATCATAACTTTCTCATACTTTCTCAGAAATTTTTCCACCACTACTTGTTTTGAAGGAAATTCAATTCTCTACAACTTCATGTCTCACAAGAATGTCCAAAAAATGTTTCATTTGAGAGGTATAGCTCAAAACATTACAGGTCATTTTCAAAGTCAACAAAAAGTCAACTTTTTGCTTTGAAGATATATTGAGCATGGTAACTCCAATTGAGATGAGACCAAAAAGGTTGGTTAGAGGACTCTTAGAGATTTCCAAAAAGTCCAAGAACACTCAAAAATGTGGAAAATTGAGCAAGATACACTATTCAGAAGTTGGGCAATTTTGGACAATTGCACAAAAGGACATTTTGGTCAAAATGCAAAATTTTCCAAATGGGCCTATAATATTTTGATCCAAACTTGTTCATGACATGATTTTTGACCCATAAATGCTTGGCATTGGTAATTTTCTATTTTTATGATTTATATTTGAATTTTATGACATTTAATTCAAAAATAAATTATATAAAATATGAAAATTAATTATTTTTTCCAAAAGGGCTGATTTTATATCTTCCTTAATGTCCAAGAAAGCCCACAACAATTGCCAAATTCGTGACTCATGCATATGGAAAGGGGTGCTAATACCTTCCCTTTTCATAACCATTCTCCCGAACTCAGAATCTAACGAAGGTCTTTTTCTGTTACTTTTACCTTCCCTTAATTGGATAAAAATAAAAGTCGGTGGCGACTCTTGCTATCCGCATATTTGGATACAAAAATCCTAAAAAGTCAGTTCACCGTGTTACAATTACCACTACATCAACATGATCACTGAAGATCAAGAGTATGATTCGGGATACAATTTGGAAAGTGTCGCCGACAACGAGTCTCTTCACTCTGAAGATTGGAGGGTACATCCTCAGAATTCAACACAAAGATCAACAGGAAGCACATATGTTGTATCCTATACTTCCCGATCTATTCATCAAGCGGAAGAAGACTTCTTTAGCAACACGAAAGGCAAAGTCCGTCGTCCAGAGTCTTCAAAACCTGCTCAAATAACGACCAAAGTCTACTCAAGGGTTAAACCAAAAGGAAAATTACCAGAGTACCTCGACTTCCAAGGAGTTCGTCACTCCTGGAAACCTGTTGAAGTTCGGACTAACGTTCCCAGTTCTAAGTAGTTTATCTTTGCTTTTGTTTTGAACTCTCACTTCGCCCAAAGTGTAGAGATGTTTTATAGGGCTTAGCTTTTAATTAATTTCTCTTTGTCTTGCCCAAGACGAATGAGTTTGTATTTTAGGGCCCTGTTTCATATTGTGAATCATAAATAAAATGCGTTGTTTTGATTCCACACTTTGTGTTTATTTTCATTTTTACCCTTTCTTGGAAATGATAATCCTAAAAAACACAGTAAAAAAAAATCTTCAAAAAAAATTAATCTGCATACACTTTCACATTAACTTTTTCCAAAAAAAAATGATGAAAAATTAATTAATCAAACATAAATCAAATATGCAGATTAACAGATGGACAAATCCATTGAAAGCAATAACTCTATGCTCTCTCCCAACTTTGAAATCCCCTGTGAAGTCGCCGAGGAAGAAGTTGAAGAAGAGATCCCAGATGAAATTCCTAGACTGCTAAAGCACGAGGAAAGGATCATTCAACCTCACAAAGAACCTCTAGAAGCAATCAACTTGGGTTCTGAAGAAGGCAGAAAAGAAGTAAATATCGGAGCCTCACTCGACAACAACGTCAAGGGCAAACTGATCAATCTTCTCAAAGAATATGTTGATGTGTTCGCTTGGTCCTACCAAGACATGCCGGGTTTGGATACCAGCATTGTGGACCATCACCTGCCATTAAAACCAGAGTGTCCACCAGTTAAGCAAAAGCTGAGAAGAGTTCACCCTGATATGGCTGATAAAATCAAAAAGGAAGTTCAAAAGCAGCTCGACGCTGGTTTTCTCGTCACTTCTGAGTATCCTCAATGGCTAGCCAACATAGTGCCTGTCTCCAAGAAAGATGGAAAGGTCAGAATGTGTGTTGACTACCGGGATCTGAACAAGGCAAGTCCGAAAGACGATTTCCCACTTCCGCATATTGACATGCTAGTGGATAGCACTGCAAAATTCAACGTCTTTTCCTTCATGGATGGTTGCTCTGGTTATAATCAGATCAGAATGGCTCCCGAAGACATGGAGAAGACATCCTTCATCACGCCGTGGGGCACTTTTTGCTACAAAGTAATGCCGTTTGGATTAAAGAATGCAAGCGCAACTTACCAGAGGGCAATAACTACTCTCTTCCATGACATGATGCACAAAGAGATCGAAGTCTACGTAGACGACATGATAGCAAAGTCTGACACTGAAGATGAGCATATAGACTATCGCCTGAATCCTAACAAATGCACCTTTGGGGTAAGATCCGGAAAACTCCTAGGTTTCATCGTCAGTCAAAGAGGTATTGAAGTGGACCCTGACAAAGTCAAGGCTATTTAAGAAATGCCTACGCCACGTACGGAAAAGCAAGTAAGAGGATTTCTCGGACGGTTGAATTACATCTCCAGATTTATCTCTCAGATGACTGCTACCTGTGGGCCGATATTCAAACATCTCCGCAAAGATCAGAAGGTTGTGTGGACAGCCGATTGCCAAAAAGCGTTTGACAGTATCAAGGAATACCTGTCAGAACCACCAATACTGATCCCTCCAGTAGAAGGAAGATCGTTAATCATATACCTTACCGTACTAGAAGAGTCCATGGGCTGCGTACTTGGACAACAAGATGAAACCGGTAAGAGGGAGAATGCCATCTACTACTTGAGTAAAAAGTTCACAGACTGTGAAACTCGTTACTCCATGCTCGAGAAAACCTGCTGCGCT
Organism: Vicia sativa; assembly: GCA_021764765.1. NCBI lineage: Eukaryota > Viridiplantae > Streptophyta > Magnoliopsida > Fabales > Fabaceae > Vicia > Vicia sativa. Next base: position 305,553,372 of record CM038793.1, read on the forward strand.
TTGGTATGGGCTTCAAAACATCTCCGCCAGTACATGATCAATCACACGACTTGGTTAATCTCCAAAATGGATCCAATCAAGTACGTCTTTGAAAAGCCTGCCTTAACAGGGAGAATCGCTCGATGGCAGATGCTGCTATCTGAATATGACATCCAGTACCGCGCTCAAAAAGCGGTCAAAGGAAGCATTCTCGCTGATCACTTGGCTTATCAGCCGCTCAACGAATACCAATCTCTCAAATTTGACTTCCCTGATGAGGATGTTATGTACTTAAAGATGA